>CM074503.1:5792896-6137299 GCA_037389245.1 Oryzias sinensis | reverse complement strand
AGATTTTAATGTTTTTGGATTTCTCGTCTCTTTAATGTAAGAAGAAAATCAGGGTTTGAAAGTGTTGAGAAACACTTTTGGGTGACTCGGCATTTTGCAGGCCCAAAGAGCCAAATTGCGGAGGACCTGAACGTGAGCGTCCACCTGCTTCTCGCCTCAGGAGATGATTGAGTTTTTAGCTGCTCTCGGGGTTCATCTTTTTTAATTTGCACATCTGTGATCAAGCCAAGTGGAAAGGTGCCCCTAACGATGGCAAATGAATCTAATTATATTTCACCACTGATTACAAAAACATCTAAATCACAGCTAATGAAATAAACTAGGAAGGGGAGGAGGGCTACAGGTAGCACAAATGCACAGCTGCATGCAAAGGTACCAATAAAATAAAAACAAATCTGAAGACAAGATTTGATTTTCCACCGTAGAAAACTGAACAAGAGACAGACAAAGGTTTTATAGCTTCTAATTTGTAACAAAAGTGTTTACATTATAGCTGTAAGATACTTCTAATAAATTCAGAAACAGGTATTATTCCAAGAATGAAAAACAAAAGAAAACATGCTGAATTATTTAGAAGTTTGTCAAGTTGAGATGCTTGAACTTTGAAGATCTGCACATCCGGACTGTTGTTTTGAAAATGGTGATTTTACACTTTTTGAAGTTTTTTATTTTTTCAGTAGCCTGAATGCATTGTTTTAGTTGACATTTGTTTGTTGTTTCGTCAGGCTTTCTTTTGCTTTTACTTTATGTTCTTCCATCCATCCTTTTTCTTCCTCCCATCCAGGGCGGGGTCACAGAGGCTGCAGTCTAAGTAAAGATGGTAAGACTTCTCTCTCCCCGTCCACTTCCTCTAGCTCTTCTAGGGTGATCCTAAAGCCTTCCCAGAATAATCGAGAGACATAGTCTCTGCAGCATGCCCAGGATCTTTTATGGGATCTCCCCCCTGTTGCCTGGATGCCTGCAACACCTCCCCAGGGAGGCATCCAGGAGTTACCAGACGCCCGAGCCCCCTCATCTGGCTCCTATCAAAGTGGAGGAGCAATGGTTTTACTCTGAGCGCTCTCCTGGTAACAGAGCTTCTCCCCCTATCTCTAACCCCAAATTTACAAGGGTCTGTTTGTGGTGCATCTGCGTTGCTTTGGTGGGGAGTAAGTCTCAAGACAATCAGTAAAATGACATTGTCTCTGTTGCGTCTCAGGTCCATACCACCCCAGCCCCACCCTTTGCTCCAAGAGGAGTGGTTTGACCTGCCACCCCCGTGTCGAGTAGTTCGTCCTGCCATCTTTGCTTATCCAGAACTTTTTCAGTCAGGCCTTATACCCTCCCCTTCCGTAACCCTTGTAATATAGATGACCCCACCCTTGCATTGACGTGTTCTCCCTACCATGACAAAGGTGGATAAAGGTAGAAAGACTTCAAGTAATCCATGGACACCAGTGAAGATCACAAATCATTGAAGAAAAAAGGTTCAGAGCACTGTCTAGTGGGTCTAGATGACCCAACTCCCAATGTTAAAGTGCCTAGGGTAGCACAAGGGTTAATGAGTCCTTACATGGTTTGTGCCATAAAAGGTGTTATGTATTTCCAAAATTTAACTTGATGTTGTTATCAGTGGTGTTAACGTCCATTATTGCATAGGGCATGTCACCTTAAAAATAAAATAATAGTTTAGAAAGTTTCATTTTGACTGTACAAAGTAAGTTTTTATGATGAAATCCGGAACCGGTTTCCAGCTCTGCGCCTTTTTGCTGAAACATTGGCGCGTCAACGGACCAGATATAGAACTCCTGTGTAAACTTACGTTGTGGTGCAGTGCAGAGGGACAGATGTCAGATGCAGATATGGCAAAGTAAACATTCTGACTGATTAATGACGCAACGGAGACACACAACAGATTGACCAGTGGAAATCTGTCTTTAGGGAGCACCCTGCCACTCTTTTGACCGCAAACTGGCTCAATGCATGCTGGGGGTCCTAGCTCAATGAAGCAAACAGGACATGCGTTGCAAAGAGCAGAGAGGAAGTCTTTAGGTCCCCAAACAGAAATTCTGTCCATAAAGACTATGTATTGAACTGGTGATAAAGGGCAACCCTGCTGGAGTCCAACGTGCACACGGAACAGGTCTGACTTACTGCCGGTAGTGCAAGTCAACCCCCTGCACTGGCCCTCATAAAGCTCCCTGGATCCCATACTCACAGAGCACTTTCCACAGACACCACATGGGAAGGGGTTGAGCAGCTTCTTCAGATCTACAAAATACATATGGTTGAGCAACCTCCCTCAAACCCTCCAGCGGCCTATAGAGCAGGGGTCCCCAAATCCATGCGTCAAGGCCCGCAGTCCTAAATGTTTTCTAACCAACCATTGAAGCCATTTTTTTTGGCTAAACACACCTGATCCAGGCAATCAGCAGCGGATAAGGCAGGGTTTCTGCAACAACAGCAGTACCCTGGTACAGACTTTCCCAGGGAGGCTGAGGAAAGTATTTCCTCTGGGATTTGAAGTCACTACCTTCTTAAAAAGGGGACCCACCATCCCAGTCTGTAAATCCACTGGTACTGTCCCCAACTGTTATGCGATGCTGCATAGATGTGTTAGCTAGACAGTCCCACGGCATCCAGACACTTGAGGTACTTCTCTCACTTCCACTAGCTCTTTGATTAGCTTGGTTTCTTCCGCTCAGGTGAAAGACAGTTCCACCCCAGAGTCCCCAACCTTGCTGCTAGGCCTTTTGGGGGATCCACTTCCTCAAATGGAATATTTAGACAGCACTGTTAAATATGAATGGTTGTGATTTACCATCAGGTCACAGGCTGCTGTGCCGAGCTGAAAGAGGTGTAAAACATAAAAACGGTGAGTCTTTGACCCAGACGGACCTTTAGACCCTTTCTTAGAATACAAGCTTTCATTATAGGGCAAAGGGACATCACTGTCAAAGAACATATGCGATTCCAAACACTTGCTCTCTCTGTTAAAAAGCCTAAAGTTTAAACAAAGAATATTTAAAAATTGCACAGTAAACATCCAGGAGGTGGAATCATGGTAAACTCAGCGGAAACCATCCTCTTCATTCCTATCGGTTTGTCTATGAGCAGTTTTGGGTTGCAACATGCCAAAAATAAAATGCACAATTTGAGGATGGCTTTAGTTCAAGAGCGAGAACCACCATCTGACTTATTGGAGAGTTGGTGATTTGGTTCTTGGCCTGTCCAGTCAGCTTTCTGTTGAGCGACAGGCCTTACCCCTGAAAAAAAAAAGAAAAAGTGATTAAATACAGTCTAGATTGGAGTCTAATCTTTACTTCTTCAGCCATACAGATACTCTGTATTGCAACGACCCTCTAATATCAGTTGCATTATTAAAGCAATGAATAACCATCTTATTGGCTCTCTAACCTTTAATAGCTATTGACAAAAATCATGATTTATTCACTGAGCCCTTCACTAACAATTACCAAACAAATTAGACCGGAGCTGCACAGATGTTTTTTGTCTATGAAATGCACGGATGATTCTTATTGGAAAAATGTTGCAGAAATTGAAGGAGAGCCTCATTATCAGCTTGGTTTATTAGTTTTCAGCGTGCTCCTATTATGTGAAACTGCATTTTATATGAGCCGCGGCCTCGGCTATGGTTCTGCTGTCCTCAGAGCGCCGTCCTTGGTGTTGCTGTGGGATGCAGACAATATGGCCTTCATGCTCAATGAAACTACCTCCCCACCTGCGAAAAACCTCCCATCTCCAAAACTCGTTAATGAGACTGAGCCAGGGGTAGATCAGCTGAAAGGAGAGCAAGGGTGGGGGCATTCACGTGAGTCTTACAGTTAAAACAGGGCAGCTTGCCATTCTGACACCCCTCCTGTTTGGGCCTCCTTTGAGCAGGAACTGTTAAAGCAAAACATCAGATTTTACAGTGACGCATGAAGCATTTGTTTTGGGAGGAAACACGGGAAAACCCACACATGCAAGAACAGAACATGCAAACTCCACACAGAAAGGTTCCAGTCGGGATTTGAGCCAATACACTGTGAGGCGACAGTGCACCACAGTGCAGAGCTTCTTTCTGATTCTTTAGGGTGTTTTCAATTGTTTACACCATTCTCATATGAGTGTTTGTTGTTGTTTTTCTTACTTATTATGCTATTCTTCAGCCTTTCAGAGTAAACCATATCTCTATATCTATATATATATATATATATATGTATGATCATATGTTACCTTTGGTACACACGCAATAATTTGAATGAAATATGAGTTATTTTCACAGTTCAGAAGGAAGATGACTTGACCGCTGAGGCTCCGCCTTTCGCTGCTTGTGGGTGCCGCCCATTTCATGACGTCATCTTAGAGTCGGCCTCGGCAGCGGGTCTGCGTTTCTCCCATGAAAACAGACAATATCTAAACTTTTGCAAAGTTGGATTGTCAGGCTGTGCTTTCCCGGTGATGGCGATTGCGCAACACTTTAGGACGTGTGTGGGGAGGGAAATCACTTCACACAACAAGCACCCTTTGCTCTGAAATTTTTACTAGTCTTGAGCAGATGAGTACAGATGACGGCTTTTCAAAGGCAACAGGTTCACAATATTTGCTTTGGCTCTAGCTCGGGCTCTGAACAGCAGCGAGATCTGTCCATGCGATGAGCGTGAGCACCTTCTAAATCTTTTCACTTCAAACCAACTTAGACTCAACTCTAAGTTTCACGTTCCTTCACCTAATCAATTAGAACAGGCTGGAAGGGGGTTATCCTGTTTTGAAGTAACTACCTTATCATACAAAAGGAAAGCATGTTTCAAATCACCGCTAGCTCCAGAGAGAAAGTGGCCTGGGGGTGGTGCTGACTCTTCCTGGAAGGGGCTGTTCCTCATTTTGTGATGTCACAATTTGAGGGGCCACTTGTTTTCGTGGATTGGGAAGGGTGAGTGCTAAGACTGCAGGCTTTTATAGGAATACTCAGAAATGCGTGAATGGATCAAAATACCGCTGTGGGGTTGTTTTCTGTGAGGAATACACTTAAAAGCTCAAAAAAGTTAATTTTACATGATATAGGCCCTTTAAATGATCATTAAAAATAAATGGAAATGCATTTTTAATCATGTTGAGCTCTAAATATGTTCAGCAGAAAGACAGCTTAAAACATCTGATAAAAGCTTCAACCATAAACCTTTTCAACGTAATCATCTCTAAGCAGTCAGGACTTCACACACTTTCTGCATTTCTTTTCCATGTTTTCTTTTGCAACCTTTTTCTTTACATCACGTAATGACTTCCTTAATAATGTAATATCCACAGATGATAACCAATAAGCACTTCATCTTTGTCACTCCATAAATATTGAATTGAAATAGTATTAAGAAATTTAAATAGATATTCTGAAAAGAATTATAGCAACTATGTAAAAAAAAACAATAAAACATATAAGGGCTGGAATTATATAAGTTCACTTTTTCCCAATCCCTTTCAAGCAATGAATCAAATTCTATTTGAGTAACTTGTAATTTAATACGCTGAATATATATGTCCAAATCTGTCTGATTAGGAGCAATTATATCAGCAAAGCTAGATCATTTTCATTTAGTTATTTTTTAATTAGTTTATGATTTAATATTCCAAATAGATTTGCTATCTATGATTTTTTTAACTTTTGGAAAAGACCTAAAATGATCTAATCAGTAAAACATTTAAAACCAATGGTAATTTTTTGTCTCTTTTAATGATAATTGTTTAATTTAAAAAAAACAATTGCATAATAACTCAGCTAAATCAGTGTTTATAGTGTGGTTTATGTCATTTAATGCTGTTATGTTATGCTTAACCAAAGTCTCTTTAAAGATTCAGCAACGACAAGCACTCACAAATGCATAATCATGTTTTGCCTCATGCAGTTCATCTATCTTAACATGTACTGACTGATTTGGATCTTTCATTGCTTTTTTTACCTGTTCAGTGTCAATTCTCTGAAGAACGCCACAGCTTTGGTTTTTCTGACACAAAATTGCCTGTTCCTCAAAGGAACAGAGCATTTCAAGCAATAAAACAAAAACAAATGACCCATCATCACACTCTTGTCTCCTTATCCCCACCAGTCTGAGCACCCTTCCAGAAGTGTGAATCAGTAAGCCGAACAGCAGTTGATATTTCTGTTGAATGCACTGAAGGGGTCGTTGAGGTGTTCATAGCGCTTGGGGAGGGAGGGCACATCAGAGGAAGAATTCACGTCGCTGGAAAATAACAACCTGTGACACTTGCGTGTAGAAATGAGCTTTGTGGGTGTTTTTACTGGTGCTGCTTTCATTAGATATGTTAGTTTCTCCCAGAAAACACGTCTTGAAAACACAAGTATCAGCGCTGCCAATCAATATTCTGTCTGTGGTAGTCCTCAGCCAAAATTGCAAGTCTGGAGAAAATGTGATCTATTGAAATTCCGATTCAGTCTTGCCCTGGTTTTCCCTCATATACATTTATATTGTTTGGGGTGGAACTTGGGAATGGGGACTTATCGTAAACGATATTATCAAATAAACAAGTGTGTGCGAGGTGAGTACCTTTCTCTATTCTTTAGCACTGCGATATTTCTGGATGCTAAAAAAGACAAGCAATCTAGATAATTCTGCCTTGTAATCAGCTTTCGGTTTGAGCTGCTGACAGCAGCATCGCTGGTGGAAAAAAAGGTTCCTCTCATATGGCAAAGATCGGCTGATAAAATTTCTGCAAAAGCATGCAGAGGGTAGATCTGTGTGATCATGCAGAGAAAATGACTGCAGTTAATCCTGTGTGCGGGATTCCTTTTGACGGGAGGCTGGTGCTGCGAGGGAGGAAATGGAGGCAGCCTGGGTGTACTGTTGACTAACTTGCCTGCATATCTGATCACATTAAAGTTCACTGATGTAGTTCTGCAGAAGATGCCAAACGTTGTTGTGGAGCGCAGCAGGCAGTGCTGCATGACAGGATTATGTTTGAGAAGAAACGTTATTCATGATGAAAAGCAAATAAAAAGGCACCAAGATGAAGGGACGGTTTCATTTACTCTTCTGATTAAGTATTACATAAAGATACATTTTTGGACTGTTGGGTTCCTTTACTTCTCACTACTGAGTACACCATTAGCAAGTAAGGAAAGTTTATTTATAAAGCACCATTTACAGACATGAGTCATTAAGTGCTTCACAATGAGAAATAAAAGTGCTTTCTCAATTTTGTTAGGGTGTCCTAATCCAGTGAACTCATTATGTTCAAGAAACCAGTCTGAGATGATTCCAACTTTGGGACATGGCGCCTTATCCTGCTGGAAGTAACCATGAGAAGATGGAACACTGTGGTCAGAAAGGGATGGACATGGTCAGCAACAATACTTAGGTAGGCTGTGGGGTTGGACCCATGCTCATGCCCAAAGTGTGCAGAGAAATATCCCCCACACCATGACACCACCACCACCAGTCTGAACCTTTGATCCAAGGCAGGACGGATACACGCTTTCATGTTGTTGAGGCCAAATTCTGACCCTACAATGTGGCAGCAGAAATGGAGACTCATCAGACCAGACAACGTTTTTCCATCTTCAATGGTCCAGTTTTGGTGAGTCTGTGGGAATTGTAGCCTCAGTCGCCTGTTCTTAGCTGACAGCAGTGGTACCTGGTGTGGTCTTCTGCTGCTGTCGTCCATCTGCCTCCAGGTTGGACATGTTGTGTGTTCTGAGATGCTCTTCTGCAGACCTCGGTTGGAACCAGTGGTTCTTTGAGTTCCTGTTGTCTTTCTATCAGCTGGAACCGGTCTGGTTGTTCTCCTCTGACCTCTGACACCAACAAGACATGTCTGCCCACAGAACTGCCGCTCACTTGATATTTTCTCTTTTTTTTTACCATTCTCTGTGAACTCTAGAGATGGTTGTGAATGAAAATCCCAGTAGTTCACCAGTTTCTGAAATCCTCGAAACAGCCCGTCTAGCACCAACAAACATGCCACATTTAAAGTCACTTTAATTCCCTTTCTAATGATCGGGTTGATGTCTACATGCCTAAATTAATGGAGTTGCTGCTATGTGATTGGCTGACTAGAAATGTATGTCAATGAGCAACAGGTGTGCCTAATGAAGTGGCCAGCAAGTGTAGACCACAATGCAAAATAAATGTATTTTGATTTCTTTTGGTTTTTTTTCATATTTATCCATGTTTTCATCTTCACAACACCGTGGATTCATAAATAGTCTCTGTCAAATGTTTATATTTCTAGGTTTCCATTTAGACAAACTAGCAATGTCCTATTTGCTGTTTAAAAAACAAGAGCATGTTGTCCAAATTGCCTTTAAAATCCAGGGCACTTTAAAGTTTTTTAACAGTAAGGTAGTACAGAGGGAATTTGGACATAGCCACTGACCCCACAGTGTTCAAATACTGGTTGGCAGTTTTCTTGCAGAGATGTTCCTCTTCTAACCAGTTGTACGTCTTGCAGGTAATTTAAACCAAATGTTGAGAGAATTTTTTACGTGATGTGGATGAGCAGTCAACTCTATTCATCCACACAGGTCTTCCCTGAAGCCAGCGAGAGTTGACTGTAAACTTGCACAAATAAACTGATTGTGAAGTGGTTTCTAACTCAGTGCTTCCAGCAAAAGTATGCATGCTGTCTTCCACTTGGCATCTGCTTATTTATTAATTCTGCATGAAACATTGCCAGATGGAGCCACTTAGAGACGGGCAGTGAGATCAGTTTTCTGCCTGAGGAAAAATACAACAATGGAATGTTGAAACAATATAATATCACATTTGACCAAAACTTTTCTCATATTCAGCAGAAAAACAAAAAACGTAGCACCTAAAACATGGCAGTTAAAGTAGCACAGTTGTATATGCAGTGTAAGTGATACTGTCCAAATAAAATCAGGTTTTAAAAATGATACATAAGAGATCTCCTTTGAGAAACTCAAACATTCATTGTTTAGTTTGCTGAAGTGACATAAAGTCTGCAAAACTGCCCTTCTTACAAAATGCTGCAGAGCAGAGGTGAGCTTTCTTTAAAACAAGCCAAAGATTTGCTATTGTGCAAAACCAGAAATGTGTTTGAAGCAGAGACAGCAATATTAATCAGCAGGAATTATTATCAGAAGTCTCTGGATAACTGTTGCATAATGTAATATATTTGTAATAGACAACATTGCAATGACATACTATTCAGTTATTCAAATAGAACAAATACATCTAAATATGTTTTTACCCAAATCACTGTTAATTAGTCAAATTTTCACACATTCCCTGTTCCCCAGAGGGCATGTTTTGTCTGGTAACGCCCCTTCATGGTGAATACACAAAGGTAATTTAACCAACCACAATCAATACATTATACGCACAGTTTTAAGAAAGTCCTGGGGGCCGAATATTATTGATTTTATGGAAGGAGCCTGCAGGCCGGTAGAAATTTTAAGTAGGGTCGCATTTGGCCCACAGGCCAGACTTTGGACATGTCTGCTTTAGATCAATGCCAAATTTCTTGTGTGTCTACATTTATTTTCATGTGCTTTCAGTGTCAGAGAATACGTTTACTGACATGCATATATCTATCATGAATTCATCTGCCAAGGTTCAAGCACAGAGAGTGATGAGTGTGTGAGGCTTTGTGGCACTGGCATCTATGCTGATGAAAGGTTGTAAATGTACAGAAAATGAGTTTATTCTTCTTACTTAAGTATTATTGCTCCAAGTCACTTTCATTTACACACCATCCATGAATGTATGGCATTGAAGTTTTTTGGCATCATAAGGTATGAGGGCTATCGTAGAGTTGTGCTCAGAACTCCAGCTGTTTCGCTGCAGCAGGTCTGCCGCTGTTTGGATTTTCAGAGATGCAAAATAAGCCGTACAGTTGTCAAATCTTGAATCAGCAATTTTACATTTTCGAAGGTGAAAATACTGTTCTGCTTTGACTCACGTCCCAGCTTGACACCTGCCTGTCAATAAAATGTAACTTGAATGATCCAGTCTGTGCTGAAACTCTCTGCAGGACTGCTCTGACCTCTCACACCATGAGGAGTCCCCCGGTGTGTTGTGAGGCAAGGATCAAGAAACTCACAAACAACAGCACGCACACAAACACGGTGAAATTCGATCCTCAGCAGTTTGTTAAAAATATTTTTTTTACTTTAAAAAAAACTCCTGTTGCATTTCGTCGATACACAGGACACACCAAAATTACCAGCAGTTTTTTATTTAAAAAAATAAAAAAAAATCACACAAAAAATTATTTGATCTTATTATTTTTACAGGCTTAGACATGTGTATAGATAATGATTTGAAGAGCTAAAAATGTTTATATTGCATATTTGGAGTATTTAGATTAGCTCAGGTGACTTTATGCTTAATTTTATGTGTGCACGAAAGAGGACATGTATGGACACTGAAATGGGAAGCTGGCGTGTTTAATTACAGCCTGTGCTCATCACGAAACAGAGATAAATCGATAATCAAACTGATCTTGGAAAAAACTATTTGGATTGAGGTATGGTAGGTTTATTTTACTGTAATGTACAAACGACCAAGTGTTCTGGATCCATTTTAAGTCAGTGAATTGAATCGTTTAAAATGAACCAAAGTCGAAGTAAATCGAATCAGCAAACACAAATATCGAATCAAATGAAATCGTTATCAACCCTTGAGCTATCTTAGATGTCCCCACCCTTACATTGACGTGTTCTCCCTACCATGACAAAGGTGGATAAAGGTGGAAAGATTTCATGTAATCATGAACACCAGTGACGATCATAAATCATTGAAGAAAGAATGTTCAGAGCACTGTCTAGTGGGTCTAGATGACCCAACTCCCAATGTCAAAGTGCCTAGGATAGCACAAGGGTTACAATGAACCATTATACCCCTATATCTATCTATCTATCTATCTATCTATCTATCTATCTATCTATCTATCTATCTATCTATCCATCTATCCATCTATCCATCTATCCATCTATCCATCCATCCATCCATCCATCCATCCATCCATCCATCCATCCATCCATCCATCCATCCATCCATACATACATACATACATACATATAGCTGTTCCTAGCTCTGCGCTTTTCTGGGCTGAGAGGTCTGAGGTCTTTCCAGGTATCTGTTGTAGCCACTCTTCTAGCTTGGGAGTTACTGCCCCGAGTGCTCCAATTACCACAGGCACCACTGTCACTTCACTTTCCAGGCTTTCTCCAGTTCTTCTGTTAGTCCCTGGTATTTCTCCAGTTTCTCATGTTCCTTCTTCCTGATGTTCCCATCGCTTGGCACTGCCACATTCACCACAACGGGTTTCCTCTGTTCTTTATCCACCACTACAACGTCTGGTTGGTTCGCCATTACCATCCTATCAGTCTGGATCTGGAAGTCCCACAGGATCTTTGCCCTCTCATTCTCTACCACCTTCGGAGGTGTTTCCCATTTTGACCTTGGGGTTTCCAGTTCATATTCTGCACACATGTTCCTGTATATTATTTCAGCCACTTGATTGTGGCGCTCCATGTATGCTTTACCTGCCAGCATCTTACACCCTGCAGTTATGTGCTGGATTGTTTCAGGCGCCTCTTTGCACAGCCTACACCTTGGGTCTTGTCTGGTGTGGTAGATCTGAGCCTCTATCGCTCTGGTGCTCAGGGCTTGTCCTGAGCTGCCAGGATGAGCGCTTCAATTCTGTCCTGTAGGCCAGCCCTTTCTAGCCATTGGTATTTCTTCTTGATATCAAAAAGTAAAAGCACATAAATCACAAGAAGTAAAAGCCTCTTGCTACTTTAATAAAAAATAAACAATGTTTTCCATCTACCAATCCTTTTCCATTAATCCGGAGGTGGATGGCAGCAGTCTAAGCAGAAATGCCTAGACCTTCCTCTCGACAGAAACAACAGAATCAAACTGTCCCCAGGCCATAAGAGAAATATAGTCCCTCCAGTGTATCTTGCATCTTCCGCCAGAGGAAAATGTCTGGAATACCTCCTCGGGAAGCTTCTTGGATAATTCGGAAAGAGCCACTTCAGTCTTAAGCTTCATCCTTCCAACACGTGAAGAAGAACCAAAGCTACTTAAACTTCTGCACATGGGGCAGAAGATCTTCACCTAACTAGAGAGGACCATCCTCCTTTTCATGATCAAAAATCAGAATATGGCAGAATGGATCCATGCTTTCATGTTGTCTGACCCTACCATCCGAATGTGGCAGCGGAAATGGAGACTCATCAGACCAGACAACGCTTTTCCATCTTCTATTGTCCAGTTTTGGTGATTCTGTGTGAATTTTTTCCCTATCTACCATCTAAATGTTGAATGTATTTCAGAATATTTGTCACTTAGAAATATTAATATTTTTGGCATCATCAAATTTTAATTTAGAAGAAATCCAGCAGTTGAGTAACACATTAAGATTCTGAGACAGTCATGTTGCAAGGTAGGCTTTTTATTTCAATCACAATAACAAATAATCTATAATGATTTAAAATTTTAAAGTACTTTGCACAAGAATGTTTAGACCACTTGATAGATACATTGAAAATGTATCTCATCTGACAAAATCCCAGGCAATACTGATGAAGCTGTGCAATCTAAAAGATTAATTCAGTAGAGTACGGGTCTGGTTCCATCTAAGGTATTAAAAATGAACAGTGATCGGTTTAGAAGCTGACAACATTGACATGCTTTCTTAAGAACTAATGTGTGTCAGTGTTTTGATGTACATTCATAATGGTCTTTACCTAACGCAGACAACAGTAGCTTTAATATTCTTGGGATGAAAAAGAGATTCTTTATTTCAATCTCTGTTCTATTGCATATATAAAGGGTATTGTAGTAGGTTTAGGGGATGTCATCTGGACTTGGTTTTAAAGTTCAAAGACGTTTCGCCTCTTATCCACGAGGCTTTGTCAATTCTGAATTAGCTGGTCTAAGAGCTGGTATATATGCGCTCATGGGGGAGGAGTCAGACCTGAAACTGGATGGTATTGTCAACTTAGTCTACATGGTTTCGGGTCGCTAAGAGTCCTTTGTCCTCAGCTGGGGGTTGGGGAGCCAGTGACTCCCTTTCGCTGAGCAAGGAGTGAAAGAAGCCATCTTTGTCAAGAAGGATAAACCTTCTCTTAATAAGAATGGTGGTCTCAGGTTTATTCTTCCGTCCATCTACGGCAGTGTTTTGAAACCTAAACAAACCAAACCAGTTCCACCTGGGTCGTTAACAGCTGAAAGTGTTGACCAATTTGGAGAGGGAGTCACTGGCTTCCCAACCCCCAGCTGAGGACAAAGGACTCTTAACGACCCGAAACTATGGAGGCTAAGATGACAATACCATCCAGTTTCAGGAATAGAGGGGATAGTGGGAAGATATTGGAAGGAGAATGACATGTAAACAGATCCTCAGTTTCTGCTGGAGGTTGCTTTGGTGCATTGATACATTCTGCTTGTAACCCCTTAATGTTATAATAAAGAACCATACATCCCGTTATTTTATCATCAAGCATCAACCATTTCATGTCCGTAACCACATGGGTATTTTTTCTAAAGCACTCAGCCCACTGGATGATAGTTACTGTGACTTATAAGTGACCATTTAGGAGTGACAAATCATCCTATTTTAAAAAGTTTTATCTAGCAAAAATACATTGTTTTGCCTTTACTACTATTTATGGTTTGTTTTATTGTGCAATTTATTGTGCAATTCAAAGTTGTCTCCCCTCTTCAATTTCTATGTATGTGTAAACATGGTAGAGACTGACAATAATGTTACTTTGACTTTGACTGAATTAGTATGTGGTTCTTTC
Organism: Oryzias sinensis; assembly: GCA_037389245.1. Taxonomy (NCBI): domain Eukaryota; kingdom Metazoa; phylum Chordata; class Actinopteri; order Beloniformes; family Adrianichthyidae; genus Oryzias; species Oryzias sinensis. The sequence goes on along the minus strand of CM074503.1, from coordinate 6,123,525 downwards.
ATATACATGTCAGGTGTTGGGGTTGCCCTTGCACACCTGCCTGAGGATCTGGTCTCATGCAGCTGTTCTGGATCTAATCAGACAGCCTTTCTCAGTCCAATCACGCCCTCCAGCTATTGTTGGTTTGCTTGCTTCTCTATGGAATAATTCACCCATCGCTGCAGGCAAGCCAAACCAAGCCAAATCCAGCCAAGTAAAGCCACCTAACGCCAGGTCACTTCTAGTCAAGCCAAATCGAATCTAGTCTCATTAAGTCAAGTTACATCAAATCTTTCTGGATTTGTCCCCTCTACGCCATCAATGAACTTCTCTGGACCTACTGCCCATCTGCCACTTGCTTCTTCACTGGATCAGCCATCCATATTTCTACTTTCAATAAACTTCCTTACTTCTAACCTATTCTTTGTCTGCTTTTGGGTCCAGCTTATTCAACACCTGACAGTCCAGGTGACCATGTGGTCTTTAGCTCAACAGCACTCCAAATTCATGTGGTCCAACAACTTTTGGCTTTTTTTTGTCCTACTTATTGGCGGGTGGCCGTGACGCAGAAGTAGATGTAGAGTGGTTGACCTCTGCTCAGAGGATCGCAGATTCTCTTCCCACCCTGCCCGTCCATGTGTCAAAATGTTCCTTGGCAAGACACTGAACCCCACATTGCTCCGCGTGGTTAAGTATTGGTGCCAATGTACAGCAGTAGAGCCGCCATCAGTGTTTGAACGTGTTAGGTGATAGGACTGTGACTGTTTGAGCCTTAAAACAAGGTAGAAAAAAGTATCGGCCATTTACCCTTTTTTTCAAATTTGGCACAAACAGAAATGATTTAAAGTATATATGCTTGTGGACTAGACTACTGTAATGATAGATAATTGTATTTGGATGACTGCCGGCTCCTTTTATTCTAAGAAAGCTTGATAACAGACATTTTTAAAAACATTCTAACAAAAGCACTGCTGTAGATCCCAGTTGGGCAAACTTCTAAAAAGGCAGGCACACAAGGAAGAGTGATTGCCTCTGACAGTTAAAACCATAATTAAAAGGTTCCTGTTGTACAAAATCATCATAACTAAGCTCCAGTTACGACACCACTGCTGTTCAGTTAGCTGAATTGTTCACTTACATTTGGAGCGTTATTATCCGCCTTCTGTTTGAAACTTTTGACACTTCATCAACGTCCGTAAGGCTGTAGTTAAAAGTTGCAGTTGTTTTTACATGACGACATCAACACTGCCAATATTACAGAAGCATTTTAGCAACTTCAAACACTTTCCAAGAAATAAACCTTTCACTATTCAGTCCAACTACAAGAACATTTATGAAACAGTTTCAATCAAAGTCTCCCCGCCAACTGAAGCAGCTTATTCACACATTTTCCGACACAGCTAAAATGATTTGTTTAGTAGAGTTTCTGGGATGAAAGAGCAAATGTAAAATTGTCCACACAAGGTCTCAGGATGTCTCCAAAAACAATGTCCACGCACTCTTTCGCTGTCAAAACTGCAGTGCTCAGAGCTCCGGGGAGGGAGCGATTTGAGAGGCATTGGTGAAGCTTCGGTTTGATGTACTTCTGCAATCTTTCACCCCGACTTACCTGCTTTGACTTTGTCAGGAGAACAGGTGTTAGCCCTCATCAATCTGCATTGTTGTTTGCCCTGAGGAAAAGGAATCATCAGTGGTGGAAAAAAAGGGGACAGAAAGATGTTGCATGTCTCTAGTTTGCACTGCTGTCTTGAAAAAGTCTGATTTTTTCTCGGTTTTCAAGCATTCAACTAATAAAAAAAAATTGGTGTTCTTTGTTGTACTTTTTCATTTTTTGTGTTTAGTATTTTTATAAAAGCGAGGAGCAAAGATCTCCAAACAAGCTGGGATCTAATCTCATCTGCTCATAAAACTATAAGATATAATTCATTTATAAGTTGAAAAGCCACAATGTGTCATAGAAATGATCCATTTTGTCTATGTGCTCTTCACCATATCGCCAGTTTGCATTGCAGAGCTAAATGTCAATAAAGTAAATAAAAAAGCCCCAGACAAACAATAGCAATTTCTGAGTAACTCACCATACATAATCTCAAAACCATCACAAGTTCTTATGAATCTTTGTCCATCAGTGAACCAACATGTTCGAATAGCGGAAGTTGTAGACGTGTCCTTATCTTCTTGTTTTAAAGCTACCACCGATGTAGTCCAAGAAAAAAATAAATAAATAAAAAAAAACATTTGGTGTTCCGGGCATGTCCCACTGGGCGGAGGCCCCGGGGAAGACCCAGGACACGCTGGAGAGACTACGTTCCACCAGAGGAGCTAGAGAAGCGGCTGGGGCGAGGGAAGTCTGGTCATCTCTGCTTAGACTGCTGCCCCCGCGACCCGGTCCCGGATAAGCGGAGGAAGATGGATGGATGGATTATCATTCAGCTAACTCACAAACAAATATAAACTGTTCATACGGGTCAACAATGTGGTTGTGTTGGGCATGTCTCTAAGGTGTCAATTCAGCATCTAAAGTATTGCGCATCAATAGTCATCGATAGTTTTTCATGCAACATCTTCTTTTCTAACATCTTTTTTCACTAGCAGCTACTGGTGGAGCTCATCTGACCTTTCTGGCGTCCTCTGGTTACATAAAGTACACGTTGGATTGTTTTATATAGTAAAAGATTTAAAAAACATGAAAAACTTACCGGTAGCTTCAAAACTGGTCTGTTGACATAAGACTCTGTGTTATTCGGTAGCCAATGAGCTTCAGGATGTCGGATATGTCCCGCCTCCCCTTGACTGACGTGACACTGATTTAACATGTCGACAGGTTTTAGAATCAAAACCAAAAAAATAAAAGCACAACTCAAAAAAAAAATCATGACTCAAAAAGACAATTTCAAAATAAAAGCGCAACTCAAAGCGACGATTTCAGAATGATGAGAAAACAAATCGGCAACTGAGAAATATGATAGTGGTTTGGGTGATATCTTTTGTTTGCAAATTGTGGGTTTTGGTCCTCAACCTATGCATTTTGATTTGTGGATTTGGGGTTTTGATGCGCAGTTTTACTGTTTTGATGCGCGATTCTTTAGGCCAGAGGTTCCCAAACTGGGGGGCGCGGAGGTATTGCAGGGGGGGCGCGGTGGAGTTTCTTTCCCCATACTTTAACAGTTTGTGTAGTTATATTTCCAATGTGGTTTCCCACTTCAATCCAAAACATATTTGTGTGTCTGCAGTCGACAAACAGATGATAAATAGTTTCCTCATGAGTTCCACAGAATGAACAAAACAGGTCCATGTCTACAACAAATCTACTCAAAGTCTTTTTGGTAGGATATATACAATGCAATATTTTGAAGGACACCTCTTTTATTTTGTTATTTAGACAGTATTTATTACTAATAGTCCAAGCATAAGTCCAGTTTATGTCCACAAATTTGGATTCCCAATAAAACCTCACAGCAGGTAAGGTTGTGGTCTGTAAAAGATTTATTTGTTTATTGGAAACTGAATTAACACAAATATCCACATTGTCCACAAAAATTGTCTGGGTTCTTAATTCACTTATGTTATAAATCCCTTTAAACAGTTTTAGTAGACTGGTTGGAACGGCATCTAACACTATTGCATATTCTCTGGGAAGAACAGGAAAACAGAATTTTAAAAGAAATTCTTCATTCGTCAGAAGATGTCCATGAGAATTGAAAAGTTGTCTGATTAAAACAATATCATTATCATACCATCTAGGAAAAAAAGTGATTTATTCTTGTATTGTACATTACTGTTATTCCAAATAGAACAAGTTGTTGGAGAAAAATTATGTTTATAAAGGAGTTTCCAGGCCAGCAGGGCTTCTTTGTAAAAGTTTGAAAGTTTTGTGGGTAATTTTTCAATTTTACAATTACATTTTAGCAAGAATTTAATGCCTCCCATTGTGTCAAATATATATTTTGGAAATGCATTCCGGATATTGTCTTCCCCTTTCAATAAATTACTTAACCACTTTATTTTAAAATAGTTGTTTAAAGTTTCAAAGGTTAATACATCCATGCCCCCATGTATTCTGGTGTTACACAAAACATTTTTCCTAAAGTAATGACATTTTCTCCTCCAAATAAAATCAAATAATGTTTTGTTTAATAGGTTATAGATTTGTTTTGGCATTTCTATAGACAGAGACACACAGACAGATCTAAAGATTCCTTCAGCTTTGGATAACAGAATTCTACCGTTCAGAGAAAGATTTCTCATTAACCACATGTTATAAGGCGCAGTGGGGTTTAGAAACAAAGGATTTGTATGTTTGTGTCAGTGCTGGGGGGCTCGAAAATATTCTAATCTTCAGAAAGGGGGGCCCTGCAGAAAAAGTTTGGGAACCACTGCTTTAGGCACTGAATTGACACCATATACCTCCTCCTGCTGCTCATTCTCACATACAGCAACTCCACACCTGCTGCCAGCTGTGCCTTCTCCTAACAGGTCAAGGTTAATAATAATACTATCTGACTTCCTCAACATTTTGCTCTGTAGCATTTATGGATTAAGCCAGCATGAAGAACAAAACAGACTGGAGATATGGTGACGAGCACATAAACCAAACGGATCATGTCTATGACACAGACACATTGTGGCTATTCAGCTTTAATGTGCAGCTAATTTTATAGTTTTTATGAACAGTTGACGTTAGAGCCCACCATGTTTGGAGTTCTTTGCTTTTACAGTTCTTAAAATAAACTAGCAAAAATGTACTGAAAAACAATTTGAACGAAGAACACCTGTTTTTGCTATTTTCATATACAGTGAATCAGAACCAAGGTCGCTTTTTTATGTAATGCAATATGCATCCATGCTTTAATGCAACGCACACAAAAAAATCTGAGAATGATGGCGCCTAATTGCTGAACAGTTGGTAACATTAGCCACATGACACAAGCACAACCACAGAAAATGCTTTTTCTAAAATCAGTGTGAGCTCTGTCAAAAATAACATTTTCTGTATTTGTGCAGTTTGAAGAAACTCAAAGTGGTTTATAAAGTCAGTATTTCAGCATATTCTGTGTCATTTTAAAATCTCTGAGAAACACATTTTTTTAAACTATTTTTATATTTTATTTAACATTAGCTGTGTTTACATGGATAAAAATAATCTGAAAGAACGCCTGATTGGAAGAAAAATGCGTCATGTAAACACGCCGTTCGGAATACTCTGCCCCGATCATACTCGTTCGTATCAAAATTTATGTCCGATCGAGATTGGTGGGTTATGTCGATTGCTTATCCGATCGTTGCCTATGTAAACAGCTGATTCCGATTGTGGGTCACTACTGCTCTGGTTTAACGTCACGCATAGACGTTGCGGTGCTCCAAAGAAAGCTTTGGAGTGCAAACAGGACCAAACGGCTGCTCCACAGACACCTGGTGCGACACCTCTGCACACTGCCCTCGCCCCGCAGGCTCCTCGCCTCTCCCAAGGGAGAGGGCACCAGAGAAGAGTGCTTTATGCCCCCCGACGACGTCCGGACCCTGCACGCCCTGGCCGCGGCTGCCGGTGGGCCAAGCGAACCGTGTCTCTGAGCAGAGCAGCCTGACTTATAGCTTTATGTTTGACGGGTGGGGAGGGTGCTTTGTTACGTGTGGGAGGCTTTGGACTGCGATCCGTCCCGCAGCACTATGTGAACGAGCTGCCGGACTCAGGAGAACCGTGTCTCCCGGTAGAACTGTGTCTCCGAGCAGAGCAGCTTTGGGGCGGTGTGTGAGCTTTTCAAAGCAGAAATGCCGCTCAGTCCTTAGAAACCTTCCAACAATCACATGGATTTGTGTTTCCAGTCGTGTCCCGACAAATTAAAGGCTGATGTTATTCCTACATATTCAAATGCAGCTAAGATGCAGATTGCGGCATTTCCTGCATGGATTTTATGTTCATCCAAGGCTAAATGTTGTTAGCTCGTATTAGCCTATTCCTGACCCTTCTTGCGGCTCCGTTCCGCCACAAAAAAAAAAGCACTGACCCCACGGATTTAAAATAAAATTATGAAGTCATAATAAACAATAACAATAATAAAAGCACGCTTAGAAGATCATCTTGTATATTACCAAGCTGCTATGAATGTGGCAGTTCACTTTGTTTACAGTGGGACTCATTTCGTCTTCCGTACTGCGAATGCCCAAATAATTTATTCCGACGAAGGTGTGGCCCATGTAGATGGTTGTTATAATTGGAGAAAGTTTTTCTGGGCCCAGGTATTCGGTTAAATTCTAATCTGATCTTTGATCTGATCAAAACATTTTGCAAATGTAACCGCGGCTATTGTTTGTACACAAGACAAACATTATGTTTGTGCAGATATAGTCAGCATGCAGATTTGGGCTGTAACAGGCTGTTTTTTTATCTTTGTAAAGCCCTTTGTGCAACTTTTGATGGGAAAGTGGTTTACAAATACAGTTTTACCCTTGTGCTATCTTAGATGACCCCCACCCTTACATAGACGTGTTCTTCCTACCATGACAAAGGTGGATAAAGAAGGAAAGATTTCATGTAATCCATGGACACCAGTGAAGATCACAAATCATTGAAGAAAAAAGGTTCAGCGCACTGTCTAGTGCACATGTGTGAAACTCAAGGCCCGAGGGCCAAACGTGGCCCCCCATGTCATTTTATGTGGCCCGCCAGAGCATCAAAGTTTTTAATTTCTTAGAATAAAAAATAAAAATTGTTGTGTATTTATTCATATCCAGGGGGAAATGGACTTGAAATATCGGATCGGGCAACTATAAATTAGGACTTCAACACTGTCCATGTAACCTAACCTGACAGAATCAAATGTAAAAAGATTGATGCATATGTTTACTATGCAACCATAATAGTCACTTTAAAAAGTCATAGTAAATAAATGAGTTATTTAACATTAAGGAGTAGTTACATTTATTTTTTATTACATTTAGTTACATGTATAAGTTATATCTGGCCCTTTGAGGACAGCCGTCATGCTGATGTGGCCCTCAGTGAAAATGAGTTTGACAACACTGGTCTAGTGGGTTTAGATGACCCAACTCCCAATGTTAAAGTGCCTAGGATAGCACAAGGGTTAATTTGATGTTTTATTCTTTTTTTTTTGGTTTATTTTTGATGACATCTTGGGAAACACACATTTTCTAGGACAGCAGGATTCAAAAGAACTCTTTTAAAGGGTTGAGTGAAACGTCACTCGAATGAAGAATTGCAGAGATACCCAGTCACAGGGTGGCTCCCTAACTCTCCCCTGTTTTTGAGCTCAATAAATCAGCTCAAGGTTCCCCGGTGACCCCCTCTGTGGCACTACGGTGGGTGGAGGAGGAATTTATCATTACCAGATAAAGGCTTGGTCCTCGTCAACGTTCTTATTCTTCCTCAGCTGGGAATTTATGGGAACTAGTGGTGCTGAGTGCAGGCCTGCGTTATCAGCGGGGCTTACCTGGGCTGAAGCCCCGGGGCCCTGGGCTTTATGGGGCCCATGAGCATGGGCACACATACAGACACACACACAAAATAGTGTCTTGTTTCCTGTTACTCAGGCATATCTGCAGTTGGAAGAAGGGTGCACCAATTGATTGGCTGAAAATTGTGATTGTGATTGGCCTACAGGTCGTCCAATCAACTCTGCATCTTATGTTCAAATTTAGTTATTGTTTTGAAAGCTACATCAGCAAAACAAAGATACTGGGAATTAGGCTCCTGAAAGGGAAAAGCCTTAAACTGACAGTTCAGGAGCAGCGGTGGCAGCGCGAGTTCCTGTTCGGAGCGTCCACAGAAAAACTTCCAGCAGCGGGAAGAGCCAGAACCACTTCCAGGTTAACAGGTCAGTGGTTTCTGTATCAAAGTGCAGCTGACTACAGTTCTATAAGATGCTAAAACTCACAGTGAGATTCATTTTTAGGAAATATTCAATGAAAAATGTATCACTCGTTTGTCCATAAAGCAGCTGCTCTATAAAACATTACACTCAAATGAGGATATTGTTGGAGCTGTAACCATGGTTAAAAACTATTCAGTGACTATTAAAAGAAAGAAAAGCAGGATCTTTGAAAGGACAGACTAAAATCTTACATTTACAGTGAATCTATTAGCTCAAAAACCTAATTGAGACAACGCTGATTATGTAATGATAATCAATTCATGACGTCATCGATTGGTTGTAACATCTGAGTTTGAAGACACTGTTTTTTTTGAGCGAAGCTGGTGGAGCGGTCGACCTCTTATCAGGCTAAACCCCACTTTGCTCCTCGTGGCCATAGGTCGGGGTCAGTGTTCGACAGCAGAGCCGTCATCAATAGCTGCGTTTACATGGACAAAACTAATCGGTATGAATGCCTGATCGGATGAAAAATGCGTCATGTAAACACGCCGTTCTGAACAGTCTGCCCCGGTCTGACCCGTTCTGATCATAATTGATTTCCGATTGGTGGGTTTTGCAGATTGATGAACAGTTTATCCCGCTTATGGGTCACTACTGCTCTGGTTTTACTTCATGAGTAGACGGTGTGGTGCTCCAGAGGACCGACCAGCTAACATGTCTGAGCAGAGCAGTTGGACTCGGTGTGCGCTCCAGAGAAGGCTACAGACCGCAGTCCGTCTGACTGCCCTGCATGACTCAGGAGAACCGTGTCTCAGAGTAGAGGAGCTGCTTTGGGACGGTGTTAGAGCTGGCAGAGGCTTTTGAATGCAGAAATGCCACACCCATCAGTCCTGAGAAACTGTGTAAACAATCATGGGTTTTTGTGTTTTCAGTTGTGTCCAGACAAAATAAAGACTGATAGTACTCCCACATAATAACATGTAGCCAAGATGCACATTGCCGCATCGACAACACGTTATTAAAGTTCATCCACAGCTAAATGTTGTTGGCCTGTATTAGCCTAACCGTAACCCTGCTTCTTCCTGTCATGCACTGGCCACACTAATTTAGAAAATTATCAGGGAACATGCACTTCATAATAGTCATATTAATAAACTGTGTTCCTAAATTATTTTTTCTCATTTCGGTTTGTTTTTGTCAAACGTACCTTAAAACGTACAAAAACACACCGTGTCTGAGAAAAAATAATTTAAGAACAAAGTTTAAACTTGGAGACACAATGAACTTTATTGAATTACTCATAACAACAATAAAAGCACATTTAGAAGATCATCTCGCTCCATGCTGCAGCTTGTTTGTTTACAACGGAACTCGCTAGTTCTTCTACTATTGTCGTTTCTGGTGTTTTAGAGAGTTTTGCAGATGTCCAAATGATTTATTCCGATCGAAAGTGTGGCATATGTAAACATTTGTTATAATCGGATGAAGGGGCCCATGTCCACAGTTCAGTTCTAATCCCATCGTTGATCCAATCAAAGACATTTTTGCACATGGAACCGCAGCTAGTGATTAAGAATGTTAGAATAGAAAAGATTGCACAAGCCCAGAATGAACACTAAAATAGTGCCATATATTGATGTTTTCTCTCTCTTTTGTCTTTGCACTCCCCCTCTTGCCGATGTCTCTACACTCCCTATAACCTCCAAAAGAAAGAAGCAAGGATAGAAAATGGGTGGATGGTTTTTATTCCTCCATGTTCTAATGAAAGATCATTTTCCACAGACCATCACCCACTCCCGTAGCCTCGTCTTTACAACATGTGCTCACGGATTCCTGAAGAGAGACGTTCTCTGCTCATTAGCTGATATCTTGAGGCACAGTTGCCTATTTTTGCCCGTGAAGCTTTTGTTGTTGACCTCCGGGTGCTTTCGTAACCCCTCGTATTTTTATTGGCTCCCTGTTCTCTGTTTGTGTCTCCCTCACTGCGTTGATACTTTGATTCTCCCTGTTCTGCCTCTGGGTGTGGAGCTTTTTTCTTCACATAGATATCTGTTTAAGGTGCTGGACGCTTGATTTCTGAAGCAGTATCTCAATTTGTTGATGCAGGAAAAAAAGTATGAATTTGAGTTTCTGTTGCCATTCAATAACTTCAAACTTGCTTCAAACTTTAGTCTGTTGGATGTTTTTTTTCTTTTCTTTTTTTTATGGAGGATGGCAAGAAGAGGACTCTGCATTCTCAGATTAAAACGGTTCTCTTCCAGGTGTCAAGACTGCGCTGGTCACCACTGCTTCATCTAGTTTGCTCAGCAAAAAAGCTCCAATTTTTTTTCTCGCACCAATACTGTTATGACAGCAGGGCTTTTGTTTTGAGCTGACTCAGCTCAGGAGCTGCCTCACTAAGTCATAATTGCTTAGTCACAGAAAGGGCAAGAGGATCTCAGATCGTGTCTCCTGATCAAAGGAATTTGACCGTCAGCAAAACGGCAACTTTAGCAAATTCCAGCGGTCTGACTTAAGGTGGAGACATCTGTTTAAACTAATTATGACAGAACTGGAAGTTCATATTCTGCACCAATTTCTTTCTTTGACAAACCTATCAATCACTTCCACTCTGGAGTCGCCATTTTGATTTTACATTAACGTAAAGCCTTTCAACATTCATGTTTATTAATGGATCAGAGAGGACCTTTGCACACATTAAAAGGTAAGGTTTGACCCCTCATCAACTTTCTTTTGATGCAATATTAATATTTGACATATTCAAAAAAAATGTATAGTGACCTGTAACAAGATGTAAGAGATTTTTTTTTTGCTGATGAAACGACTTTTACTTTGAATCCAGGTTAAGCCATTATAGATAACTAAAACTAACCAAACGTGACAGAACTGTGTTGAGTTGAATCGCAAATTTAAGCTCATGAGTAACTGAGCATCCAACATTTGACTTACTTTATAGCTGTTGCAAAGTACAAAAGAGAATGGGCCAGCAATAAAAACATTGGAATTAAGAAAAAAAGAAGAACCATGTTGGTAGAAGCTTAACAGCCTCCTGAAAGGACATTGGGACCCATCGATCAACCTCAAAGAAACGCATCATGTTGTGCCATTTCTCATCTGTGGAGAATTTTGCATTTTAACTAGTTAACTAGTTAACCTAGTGTGAATCTTAAGGTTTATGACAAGACAATACACACTTCTTTAAATTTAATTTAAACTTTTAGAATAGTGATTATCTTTTTTTTTTGTATTTTTGATTTAATTTAAAACAAAAATTGTATCTACATTCATAATGAATTTCATAGAAATTCGGTAAAAGTATTTAGCTTGATTCTAACAGTTGACTTGACCTTAACAACATTTCTCACACATTTATTTTCCAACTATAGTCTTTTTTTGATAATAAATGATAGCTAGAAGACTTGTGATGTTCATTATTGTAAGGATTTTTCTTTAAACCCAGTGATTTCTAAAGGTTGAGGTCTTTCCAGGTATCTGTTGTAGCCACTCCTCCAGCTTGGGGGTTACTGCCCCGAGTGCTCCAATTACCACAGGCACCACTGTCACCTTCACTTTCCAGGCTTTCTCCAGTTCTTCTCTGAGTCCCTAGTATTTCTCCAGTTTCTCATGTTCCTTCTTCCTGATGTTCCCATCGCTTGGCACTGCCACATCCACCACAACGGCTTTCCTCTGTTCTTTATCCACCACTACAATGTCTGGTTGGTTCGCCATTACCATCCTATCAGTCTGGATCTGGAAGTCCAACAGGATCTTTGCCCTCTCATTCTCTACCACCTTCGGAGGTGTTTCCCATTTTGACCTTGGGGTTTCCAGTTCATATTCTGCACACATGTTCCTGTATATTATTCCAGCCACTTGATTGTGGCGCTCCATGTATGCTTTACCTGCCAGCATCTTACACCCTGCAGTTATGTGCTTGATTGTTTCAGGCGCCTCTTTGCACAGCCTACACCTTGGGTCTTGTCTGGTGTGGTAGATCTGAGCCTCTATCGCTCTGGTGCTCAGGGCTTGTTCCTGAGCTGCCAGGATGAGCGCTTCAGTGCTGTCCTGTAGGCCAGCCCTTTCTAGCCATTGGTAGGACTTCTTGATATCAGCTACTTCAGTTATGGTCCGGTGGTACATCCCATGCAGGGATTTGTCCTCCCATGAGGATCTGTCCTCCAGCACTGTATCCTCTGCTCTCCATTGCCTGAGACATTCACTGAGCACACTGTCAGTTGGGGCCTTGAGGTTGATGTACTCATGCATCTTGGATGTTTCTTCCTGAATAGTGGCTTCCACAGTCACTAACCCTCGGCCTCTGCCTCCTTCCTTGCGGCTAGCATACAGTCTCAGGGTGCTGGATTTGGGATGGAACCCTCCATGCATGGTGAGGAGCTTTCGTGTCTTAACATCCGTGGTCTGTATCTCTTCCTTTGGCCATCTTATTATTCCTGCAGGGTATCTGATAACTGGCAGTGCGTAGCTGTTTATTGCCTGGGTCTTATTTTTGCCATTGATCTGGCTTCTCAGGACTTGCCTCACTCGTTGGAGGTATTTAGCTGTTTCCTTGTTGCCTGCTCGAGGTTGCCATTTGCCTGCGGAATTCCAAGGTACTTGTAACTGTCCTCGATGTCTGCTATTGTTCCTTCTGGGAGTGAGACCCCTCCTGTGTGGACTACCTTGCCTCTCTTTGCCATCCCAATGTCAGTACTGTAGATCCTGGTGGTCTGGATCAGGGATTCAATGTCTTGCTTGTTCTTAGCACATAGCTTGATGTCATCAATGTAGAAGAGGTGACTGATGTTGGCCCCTTTTCTGAGTCTGTATCCATAGCCAGTGTTGTTGATTATTTGGCTGCGGGGGTTCAGACCTATGCAGAACAGCAGTGGGGACAGAGCATCACCTTGGTATATCCCACATTTGATGGACACTTGTGCAAGTGGCTTCCCATTGGCTTCAAGGGTGGTTTTCCACAGCTTCATTGAGTTTCCTATAAAGGCTCTTAGAGTCCTGTTGATGTTGTAAAGCTCCAAGCATTCAGTTCATTGGTTTCTGTGATTGTTGTGGTAGGAATTGCCCTCAATGCTTCATTTACAGCTACCAGGAGACTTTCAGGTGGTACATCACTTAACCATTTTAGCTGGTGTCGGGGTTTCCTAGTGTTCAGTCTAGACAGGATCTTGTATTTCAGGTCAGTTGCCCCTCGCTCAGCGTATCTGTGGTGTTGGGGCTGTGTACCCAAGCTCAGGGTGGGAGTGTGGTATAACCTCCTCTCTGACATGCTATTCTGGCTCTCTCTCTATATATATATATATATGTATGTGTGTATGTGTATTTAAAATCTTCTCTTCCTCATATGCCCTTTTTAACAGCACAACAAACAAATTGATTTCCCAGCTTTAACCTTTAAGTTTGAGATAAGATGCCCCCCCACCATGATTCTGCCACCCTTTACCTACAGCTGGAGTGGTAAACAGGGTTTCTTTTTTTCCCCTCCGAAATCAGAAGAAAAGACAATCTACTTTTTTTCCCAGTCTCTTACTTTTTTAATTATTTTTGTCATGGTACGTATGACGTAGCAGACCCAGATGCTGACAACCCGGACATAGAGTGTGTAGCAGAAGAGTTTTATTTTTCCAGGCAGGAAAAATAACAAGTTCTTGATGTTACATTCAATAGCTTGGAGCTCCGAAGCAGCAGCAACATCAAAACTGTTTGAGGAGCCTTCGGAGCTTCTGGCAGAGACGTGGAGTGTGTGGAGCAGAGCGTAGCTTGAGGCGAGGATGACAGCAACCGTCAGGGCTAGGGAGACCGGGCGTGGCAGGAGCGAACCGTGGCTTGATGCAAGGATGGGAGGAGCAGATTTCGATGAAGATCTCCCAGGTGGACATTCGTAGTGGAGGAACCTGGGAGTGGATCAAAAGGCAAGGTAAGTAGCAAGTCAAGATGTGATTAGCCAGAATAACTAGGTGACCAAGCAAGCACCGAGGTAGGTAACGAACTGCCGATGAATGCTGGGCTAGATCTCCTTATGAAGGCGGTGAGGTAGATGAGCTGTGTGTCCACAGCTGGTTCCAATCTTCTGAGGTGAAGAGCGAGGGGAGGGGGAGGAGAACTGACAGAGGCACCATGACAATTGTACAGTTAGAGGCAGAGCACATCAGCTAGTTTGTATTAAAAATATGAATTGCAAGATAAAAATACAGTGCAGTGCAGTAGAGTGAAAAATGAAAAAACTGTAAATTGAAGTTTAAAACACAAAACAGTAAAAGTTTAGATGATTGTATGAGATCATTTTTCTTACAAAACTAAAGCAGCAGAGTCTGTCTCAACAGACATCCCTCACATTTTACTGGTTGAATGTTTGCATTCATAACAGCCTAAATTCTTCATTCGGCATCATGTTGTCATGATGTCTGATTTCTGCAGCATAACGGTGCTGCTACCCCCGTCTCCAACTGTGATGCATCTCAAAGGTGTTGTACAGGATTCAGCTCCTGTGACAGGGGACACCACTGTCTACTGAATGTTTTATGAAAGTAGCTTGACATGAAAATTTACGCTCCAGTACAGAAAAATATCCCTTTGTGATCACCGGACCATGCTGTTGACGGTTCCTACCGTCAATGCTTCAGTGACATTTCTGGTTTGCGTTGGAGCTGCATGATTCTCTGCTGGAGCAGTCAAGACGTATTTGACTCTCTATTGGCTGAAGGCATAAAAGGTTGTCTGTGTTTGTGTTTTCTCTGACAATTTGGACAGTCGGCTGCAGTGGTTAGCGGCGTCGCCTCGCAAACAAAAAGCTCTCAGTTTCAATGCATGCTCTGGCTATTCTTTGCAGAGTTTCGTGCTCTTCTTGTGGACACAGATTGCCTCTGCGTGTTCCAGAGCGAACGCTTCTGCAGCTGCTTCTTTTGAGATAAAGTAAACGCAGAAAATCTTTAAAGTTGTCTGTATGTCTGCTTGAGAATTTCCGAAGAACTTAACAGAACTTTCAGATCAGTGGAAACTCTTTGTCTGTTTCACTGGAAGTAGTGTCTCCATCACATTTGCATTCTCTGGGGAAAATCTGTACATGTGCCAAGATGATGCTTAACACACTGTTCTGCTTTTAGCTGAAGTTTTCTTTGAATTATTGGGTTGGATGTTCAAAACCTGGAGGAGAGGAAACTGTGGCTTTTTAAGACAACTATCTGACTTCCAGTACAAACCATTTCTGACAGGTTTTACTCATTTTCAGGCACAGAAATCTGAACAACGCTTTAAAGAAAACTTTTGAACGCATGAAATGAAAGGAGAAAAGGAGTTTTTTAATAGGCAAATGTGGTTTTTCGCGGCACCAGGTTCAACTCTCAGTTCAAAATCAAGTTTGTATAACACTGTGCATTGTTGAACCTTGCTAGCTGTGCATATGTGTGTTTGTGCATGTGTAGTGAAGCAAGTCAGATAGAATACATGGAAGCTTAGACAATTTCTTTTTTTACCCTCATTATAAACCATGAACAGCAATGGCAACAGTAATTTTAACAGTAGCCCCCACCCAGAAGAAAAAAGAAAGTTTTCATTTATTTTATGTGTCAACATGTTATGGAGCACTGCTTCCATTGTTAGTAGGAAAAAGATAAAATATTTAAAAATGAAAGTCTCAGTAGATTAACTGAGTATAACCTTTATCCATCCTAAAACAAAAGGTCTACTTTTGTTTGGACAAACCAAACTAATTGACCTAAATCCAATCATTTTTAGCTACAGTATGCACCTAACATCTTCTGATAGTAAAAAAAAAAGACATTCCTCAGGAACAGAGATTTTAACCAACAACCTTCTCAACACTAGAGGATTCTTCTCCCCTTCAGCTTAGCTCTGCCCTCGTTTGATGACCCAGTGCTATTTGTGGCGGTGTTCACACCCACTGTCGGCCACAGTAAATGGGGATATATCGGTGTGGAAGATGAGGGCAGATGAAGGAGACAGTGGGGTAGGAGGTGTAACACGGGATGTTGTGTGCAGGGCAGGTCTGACTCAGCTAACTCCAGGAAGAAGTTCCACCTTTGCATGAACCTCTTAGACTCTGATGAAGAAGGAGCACAGCTCTTTATGAATGAGATGATTACATAACGCTAATTGGACTGGAGTATTTAAAACAGACCATGAAGCGGAGGCATTTTAGACCAGTTTTCCCTTAAGTATCTACATTCTGTTTAGTGCAGCAACATAAAAATAATGATAAACATTACTACTGTCTGGTAAAATAAAAACTACTCCTGTTTCTGGCTACTCTGGAGCAGGTAACGCACACAGCTATAAATCCTTTAAATGTGAGGAAAGAAGTGTTTCTGCGTATTCATGCATACTAATTCTGTGTAAAACTCAAGCTGACAGAGGAGCTTATTAAATGTGGTTCCTTAAGACCAACATGACATTCAGGGGTCTAAATCCTGTCCCAACCTTGTTAGCTTGGGTAAATAACAACAGTGAGGGAGAAACACAACGATGAACCTCTCCACACACAGAAACACAGAAACTCATCAGGAAAATGCTACCGGGTCCTCCCCGAAGAAAATTAGGAGTGAGTTTTGAAAATGTGATCAAAATATTTATAGTTGGGCCTATAGATTTACACAGACAAAGAAAGAATTGGTGTGAGCTGCACAGAGCCCTTTTACCATTGGATGTGAACATATTAAACAAGAACTGGCTGGAGTCTGATCATTATGTATGCAAATCTGCAGGACCACACTGCTCCAGTAGGATGACCAGGGCAGTGAGTTCAAGAGCAACTACTGAAGAGCGCGGCCTCTATTTTACTTTGGTCCCTCAGATCCAACAGAGCAGCTATTTCACAGGCAGCAAACAGACAAAGAGATTACAGATGGATCACAAAATCTAGTCAAAACACAAAGTCGTTAAACTAAACAATGTTTTTACTCCTGTAATCAAGCACTTTTATTTGTCAACCATATTTGTTCTTCTGCATTAAAGGCTACAGTCTCAGAGAAGCACTGCATTCATTCTTCAA
Source organism: Oryzias sinensis (assembly GCA_037389245.1). Taxonomy (NCBI): domain Eukaryota; kingdom Metazoa; phylum Chordata; class Actinopteri; order Beloniformes; family Adrianichthyidae; genus Oryzias; species Oryzias sinensis. The sequence continues at coordinate 6,106,698 of CM074503.1, read as the reverse complement.
AATATAACTGCTAATCAGAAATGGTAATAACTTTCATATAACTAGAGGGTAGGATAACTGACCAAATGAAATGTGTGCTTAAGCTCAAATGCGCACAGATCAAAACTTTGCACCAAACGTTGCAAAGAAATACGAAAAGGACATTTAGTTTTCTATTTAACATTCCTGTTATGAATATGATCTGTCTTTTTTTTGAATATGTGAAGAAACTGGATTTTCTAGAAAGGACTGTATTTTTATTAGTTCGTAACCCCGTCAGTTTCTTCCACACAGAAATAATGAATAATGACTCAGAGACAAAACTTAGCTTTTGTGGAGGTTTTACTTCGCACAAACACGAAGGGGACAGACAGATGAACATGGTGCATTCAAAGTCCGAACCAACGAGCTCAGGGATGGGGTTGGTATAAAAACCCTGCATTTGCATATTCAGAAGATCGTCCGATGGACCCCGTGTGAAAATCACGCCCACAGGTTACTGCTGGAGAGAAGCTCCAAGGCTAAAGTGAAGATAAGTCTGAGGCCTGCTCAGCAGATCACACATGCACAGAAAAGAGGGAGTATGAGAAGAAACTGTTAGAACAATAGTTTGGCTGTGCTTTCTTCAAATGTAATATCATTTTGAGATGACAATACATGCTTAGTGAATTAAGTTTAAACCATTAGTGTAATAAAAGTTAAAGGCAGTTTCTAACTAATCTTCACAGAATACATTTCTTTCTAGTCTTGAATACAACATTTTCCCAGGTATGTCAAATGAAGGTCATGGGGTTTGAGGGATCTACATCGGGTCACAAAACATTGATTCACATGTGCCCCCGCAGACCCAGAAGTGGAGAAAGTCCAAAAAGCAGAAAGGCCACCTCACTTAATAGATGTAAAAAAAAAAGTGGCCATGCCTGTTAAAACATAAGAGAATAATGACACAAAAACGGGCGAGCTACCTTGGAGCTAAAGTAACTAGCAGCCTAGCATAGTGCCGGTTTAAAAAAAAAAAGCCACATCACTTCGATCAAATTGTCCGACTTTCTCTTTTTTTATGAGTTTTTTTTTTAACACATGGCAAGATAGTTTTATTTTAGCTTCATCTACACATCTGTAAATGTATTTTGTAAATTGTATTGTTCTTAACTAAACACTTTCATGTTCATGACGACATTGCAGGAACATGAAGGTTGGTTCGATTTGTTATGACCAATGATCTGCACAAAAAATGTATTAAGTAATGCACACAGAGAAAAATGTCAAAGTTGGTTATTAAGCATGATGAGTTCTCCATTGCAGAGGCGTCTTTGATCCCTGACACTTCGTATAACGTCAGTACACAGGCGTTTTGTTGAATCAGTGTTTTGTGACTCATTACAGATGCCTGTGATGTATTTTTGATAGTGAGTTAGTGAGGGAAATTTCAAATTCAAGGCAAAGAAAAGTTGAATTCAAAACAGAGAAATTTTGTATTCAAAACAGACATATTAAGACCAAATATTGAATTCATATTTTTTTTTGTTTCAAAGTGTGCACAACTTTTTCCATAAGCATACATTTTAATTTCAGTGATCTGTAGCCGTGTTAGCCACCTTAAAACATCTTTCATTTTAAGCTTCATTCTTCAAAAATATTTGAAATATGAACTTGGGTTCTGCAACAAAGGGAGCATCATGTATGTGCATATTTTTACTCCAAGCCTTAGAACTGTGAGGTCATCCACTGAATACATCTTGGGAAAACAAAAAGCATTGCTGTTGACGCAAATTGTGGGGCTTGTTTTGGCGGTACCAGCCCTGTGTGGGTCCTCGTGCAAAGCCCTTTGCCCTTTCGGGGGATACACTTCCTGACAGATCCCTGGAAAGCCCTCAGACGTCTCCGTCTAGTTAAGCGCAGTGCTAGGAACAGCTGAGATAAACTCCCAGGCCTCTGGTAGAGGACCCGAGCTTGGGATGAGAAACAAGCCACAGAGGTGAGAAGAGATTTTCTTATTCATTTCTATACTAAAACATTTTTTCAAAAGGGATACAAGGTAACAGACATTTTCTTCATACATAGCATCAAAAGAAGAGAAACATGTGTTTATTAATGAACATTAAAATCAAGAAAACGTATGTGGTCTTTCTGGGCGACTTTGTCTCCTAGTAATTTATTGAAACTTAATAATGTTGATAACTTATTATGCAAAGGCAGTAAGTCATTTAATTCAATTGAAGTGGCCATCCATTTTGGTTACCTGAGCTTGGAACACTGCAGGTTTATCAGGCAAAGTCAGCTTTTTCTTATTCAAACATTGCTCATGATTTACAGTCGGGTTATTGTAATTATACCCTATTTATTGATCACATGCAATAAAACTGGTTTAACAATTAGACATTTTTAGTATGAATAAATCAAAGAAATTATCCCGCTGTTTTTGATTTGCTCTGATCTACGTTCATTTTCTTTACTGATATTAGCTTTTTTGCATGCTGTGCTTTTCTTCTACTCGAGTCAAATTATAATTTCCTTTTCTCATTTGGTTTGGGCAATGAAAGGTGCAGTTATATTGAGATTCTTACAACCTGAAGAAAAAAGATCTATTCATTTACAATTTTTCTGTTTTTCACTTTATGTTTTTTTGCTCAAAAAGCCAGAACAAGAGCCCAACAAGCATGAATCAGAACACAAGGAAAACAAAAGGAAAAACAAAGAGGCAGAATGAAACCGAGAAAAAAGGAGTTTTCTCTTTCCGTCAGAGTCGGATGTTCATGGAAATGCGAATAGTTTGGAATATTTCTGACACCTCAGCTAGCATTTAGGGGTAACATTTTACAAGTAGACATTCCACTATCTGAAGAAACGTGATGAAGCAGCAGTTCGGTGACAAGGAGCCGGTGCACACCAAACACAGAAACAATCTGCTGCTGTGATGATGAGGCTCGTGTTTGTGCCCCAGACACTTTTATCTCCTGGTGGAAATGCAGCCACAGAGCAGCTGCTGATGTTGCAGGATTTGTTCACCATCCACTGCAGAGCAAATCACTGTTTTCATCCCCAGTGTTCTTTGCAATCATAGCTTTGAGCTGCCATTTACTGAATGTGTTCAGTATGTAAAGCCAGAAACATGAGGCGCCACAGCCTTCATGAAGAGTTGTAAGGACATTTATCGACAGCCCCCACCGACAATGAAACCAACGACATCCTTCCGGTGAATAAAAGTGGGCCTTAGTGTGAAACCTGGAGGTGAGGAAGGTGACTTTAAGGTTTGATGATAAAACATGGATGCTCTGTGCTGTGACATGATCCGAATCCATCCGGAATACATTCAGCAAACTACAAAAGACCCCAGAACAAAAGCAGCACAGCACTGGAACCCACTCCTCATTACGGTTGTGAAAATGCTGCAGAATCCAGAATCCTGGATCCTCAGCTCTGGACGGAACCATGGTGACCTCCAACATGGAGAACAGCTTTTCTATGACGACGTGGATCATGTAGGGGTAATTAATAGACCCAAACCTTGAGAAGCAACCTTTTTTGGTTTTGTTTGATGGAGTTTACTGCAACAAGATTTATATTCACAAAAGACAAATATCATAAATGCAGCAACAACAACAAAAAAGTATGTGTTAGGTAGAAAAAGTAAGAATAGATAGTTTTACAACCACATTTTTTTTAGAATTCAGGAACTTCTATGAGCACCAGGTATCAAAACGTCCAAGTTTTTATCATGAAGTATTCTGTTTTTACAAAATCAGTTGAATAAAGGGAAGTGTAAACAATGTGAATTGTCCTTACCACTAGAACGTCCGTAGGGCAGCCATTTGGCTTTTCTACCTACAATGTCCAAGGGACAGCCAAGTGGCTGGATTAGTTAAAATTTACATGCCCAAAGAGCAGCCTTCAACATAGTTTGCACATGAACAGCACAGCCATTAGGTTGTTCTTTTGGCATGCAAAAAGGACAAGCCAAGTGGCTGCGCAAGTTTTCACTATTTCACCTCACCTCTGTCACTTCTAGTAAGAGGTCACCACAGTTTGGTTTTTCTTTTTTGGCTGAGATTTATCGTTCATGCACAAGGGACACTTCTTTACCGACATAATACTGAAATGTTCAAGCAAAGTAATCATGTGGTCAAATTCATATCTTCAACCCACTACTTGTCCGCGCATACTTGGTACTGCCCCAAAATCTCCTTTCTGCATTTGCCACATGGTATACTTGTAGCAATCAGCAAATCGCACTCTGGCATTATTGTTCTTGTACTGACTATTCACCTGGCATATTGCCCGTTTCCCTTTGCCAGCTATGGGAGCTTGTCACCAAACACGGTATTCCTTTTTCGCTTTCACAGCTCCCGCATGTAACTGTGCAAGGTTTTTTACTGATTCTGGAAGCTCCCAGTGAATTTTGCCTGGGTTGAAAGTTTGATGCAGTTGGCAACAACAAACCCACAAACATTGGAGATTGCAGGAAACCTGTCAGTCCCAACTTGTTCCATGCGCGTGCCCTTGACATCAAAGTCTAAATGCCGCATGATATCTTTGAAGTGGTTTCTGACCATAGTTTTTTTAGATCAGTGGATTTCCCATTTACGCCAACCATCTTGCGTTTTGCACTGAAGTTTTATCCCCCCCCTCACAAGGAGGATGTCAATGAACCCCATTAGTTCAGGGAGGGCCATGAACCAGCTGTCATCTTCTGACGTTCATGCTGAACAACACAGTCCAGAATAGTCTGAAGCATGATCAGAGTGAGGAAACACAGGAAACTCCGTAAGCGAGTCGACACCGTACTTCTGACCAAAGCAGTTGGCTCTTCCTCAGCAATGTAACATTCAATTGTGTTGTGATGGAGAGGCCTCCCAACCTTTTCTGAAAGCCACATCGTGGCATATTTTGCTTTTTCTGTTGGCACAGTGTGTCTCCTCTCTGTCGTCCTCTCTTTTCAGATGGCAATGAAATCTCCTCATCTGTGATCTGATTTCTGAGATCTGAGCAATGAAAACCTTCAGCAATGTAAAGATATATGTTGTTTCACTTGTTTATTTATTTATTTATTTTTTTGTTGAATTCAAGTTGAAACTATAAATTCCAAAACATGTCATATAGGCCTCCTTTGCCTCCCCAGTCCAAGAAACATGTGGTTAAATTGAATGACTACATTTCTCATAGTTGTGTATGTGAGTGTGCCTGGTTATTTATCTATGTGGCCCTGCAATGGACTGGTGACCCATCCAGGGTGTACCCCTCCCCAGTTGCTTGTGACTAGCTGGGATGTGCTCCAGCAGACCCTTGTGATCCTGACCAGGATGAGCAGGCACAGAAAATAAATGGATAGACAACTGCTAGAATCAGCAAATGAGAACAAGATGTTCATGAAATCTTATCAAAAGAAAATTTCAGTCTGAGTCCAGCTGAAGGACTATCTCTTCTCCCTCAGAGTCAAAAAGGTTGACTTGCTCCAGGATAATTTTCAATGTCTGCTCAGGGTAGTAAAAATAAGGCATCTTGGTTTTTCAGTTGACAAACTGGGAGTCAAAGTTTGTTAGAGCTTGGAGGCTCTTTTGAAGCAGAAAAACCTCCCCCACCCTGATCTGAGTAAAGAATGTGGTTAGCTAGGACATGTCTTCATCCAGATGATCAGGTAGTTGGTGCTGCATTTACAAATGAAAGGTGGCTAATTGAAGGCTGTTGAATTAGGCATTTCGAGCCACCCAGCCATTTGGCTGTGCTCTGGACGCTGCAGGGGGAGTGAAAAATCCTGGGCGTTCTAGTGTTACTTATGCTAGCAGGGAATGTAAACACATTGCTGAACCCTACAGTATTGTGTCATTGATATCTACAACATTAAGCAGAAAAAACACTAAAAGTTTAAAATGCTTTAAAAGCCTAAACCCAAGTTTTCCTCAGCACTCCTTGTGAAAACCGAAAATGTGAAACCCAAAGATCAACTGACTTCAAATGGTTCATGATGTTGATTAAGTGTGAAAGTTCTTCTGTTTCTGCTTGAAATGCAGCAAATCTTTGTTGTAAGGTGCATCTGTCACCTCCTTCTAGAGCCCTGCGCGGGACTATTTTCTTCATCCCGCTCCCGCCCGCGCCCGCTGAATTTCTGACCAATCCCGCCCGCTCCCGCAACGTATGCTTTACACTCCCGCCCGCTCCTGCAATATGTATGTCCACTCCCGCCCGCACCCGCAAAACTCAGAGAATTTAGTCCCGCACAGTAATAGAGATGCATTGATTTTGTATCGTCTCCCGTCCCGCAGGAAAAAAACACGTATTTGTATTGATATTATTAAAGAGATTCATGTCCTCCTCCAGCCTCATCTTTTGATTCATTCCTCTTGTGTAATGTACAACTTAAATATTAAATATATTTTCACAAATCCTGTTCGGTTAAAAGTGTGCGTGTGTGCGCGCGCAGACAGACGGCCTGAAGCGCGCTCTTACTAAGAGGCGGGGCGGGGCTCACCCCCAACATCAGGTTACATGACAGAGCCCATTGGGCGTCTCTACCTGTTGCCTTCACGGAGCTTCAGTACATAAGAAACCAACAGCTGCACAGCGTAACGTAGTCCGCTAATATATATTCATGAGATATTCACGCCAGCACTGATCCCGCGGGGTTTTTTTTTGCCGCCCGCTCCCGCCCGCAGCACAATCCAAACCGCCCAATCCCGCGAGATTTGGGTTGGGTCCCGCGGGATCCGGCGGGACCCGATCCCAATGCAGCCCTCTACCTCCTTCCCTCTGGTTTGCTTCTGGCTGTCATCTTGTTAGATCCTGAGCTTAACGTCTTTCTGCAGTCGGTTTACTGATGCTGTGTGTCAGCTGGTTTTGCTGTTTGCTAGAAAAACATTCGGCACCGTTTCTGTCATGTGTGTGCCCCAACATTTCTTCCTTTAAATTCAAATAAGGTTTTGATGAGTGTGTGATTGGATGAAACCAAATCAATTCCAGCACGAGGAAACATCAAACCTTTGCCGCATCTTTGTGGAGCCGCAAAGTCCAATCAATGGACAGTATCTGATTATTCTATGGCAGCAATCTATGGCATCTTTTAAAGCTACACTCTAGCAGAACTAGGATTGATCCCCAAACAAATCTCGGTGACGTTTCTCTGAGCTGGATCCTAAAGAACACCCTTTTGGTTCCCCAATTAGTCACATCATGTTGAATTATTAAAAACAAGGAAATGGAGAAAAAGATGTTTTGAACCTTTTGATTAAATCGTCATCCTTTTATCGTACAGATATGATAATGTTTGCCATGACGGTACCAACAAATGAAGTGCTAGCATTGTCCATCAGCCTCCATTATTACTGCAGGACTTAATTGCTCATAATTTACACACTGTAATTGCATTTTGAAGGGGGGCTTTGTTTTCATTATTGCTGTCGGAGCCACATTTGACATGCCTGTGGAACAGAAGGGGATTTGTACAACTTCTGAATGGAAAGGGTATTAACTCTTTGGAGGACTGGATGGCTATTACACTGTAATGAGCCTGATTTCAGGGAGCAAATTGGCTGCAGAGAAATTAGATTTGTCCAGAGTGGGATTCACAGTAACATTAATCAGGCCTTCCCTAATATACCCTTGGAGAATCCTCATCAATGACTTCATAAAAGGCATAGCTGGCTCTATTTCATTCAGCTCTGAAGTTGCATTGTCAACATTTTCATTACATGTCTGATAAACAAATGGATCTTTAAAATTAGATGAATATTTACAGTATTTAAATCAGACCACCACACAAGACCAAGAAGACCATGTTTTCTTAGGAGGCTCCTAGTGGTTTGGAGGTTTCTCTGCAGTCCCCGCCATTTGAAGGTTGCAGGTTCACCTTCTGTTAAGACCTCGGTGTCCATCACCTCCCCTCTGTGCTCTTTGAGCTGCCCTCCTGAATGCCTGAAAGACAGTATTGAGGCATCTTAGGTTTAATAAAAAGTTTGTGATGCTGTTCCTGTGTCTGAACACAGTCACAGGATTATTGAGTCCACATTTGTGATTGACGGTTCATTTGGAACTGTGAAAGGCAAATCATTTATGCAATATTTTACTGAACAAAAATAGGTATTTGATGCATTCATGCCTTTTTGTGTTTGAAACTTTGTGGATTGAATCTTTTTCTAAATTATTAAGGTTTACAAATTGGCTCAGCAACTCCAAAGCTTTAACATGCTTCTTCTCGAGCCAGTTTCATTTATTCTCATTGTGTTTTTACATTTCCATCCACATTAGAGAAATACATACACACCTTCACACACCCGTACATGCATACATACATACATATATACATACATACATACATACATACATACATACATGCATGCATACATACATACATACATACATACATACATACATACATACATACATACATACACACACACACATGCATACATACACACACACACATGCACACACACACATGCACACATTCACACACACACACAGACAGACAGACAGACAGACAGACAGACAGACAGACAGACAGACAGACAGACAGACAGACACATCTCATTTTCTATAAAATGAGAGCCTCTCCGCCAAAATGTTCTTTTGGCTGAGAAAACAACCCCATTTACATGGTTCCACCTTCATGCATGAAAGTAAGGGAAGTGCTTTTGGGGTCATTGCCAGAATCTTTCCAGGGAGACGTCTGCTCAGTTTGTCTCTCCTGGTCAAAACACTTTTACTTCCGAGCTGACTCATGCTCACGGACAAATTCTGGGTGATTCCCACATAAAAACTTTAGACTTCAAGTACTTCAGTTTCACATGAATCTTCAAACTGGGGAGAATTGGCAGATTGTTTGTGTTTCTTCCATTTGTGGTTATTCATACGACTTTGATAACATTCTCACCAAGCTGCTTGCTGGTCTTGAATTATTCCATAAAAACAACCATTTTTTTGTCCCTAATTTTCTTGGTGTTGGCCACCATGAAATAAGCAACAGATGTTCTGTTAAAGTTTCTTTATTCCAACTAACAAACTGAGATTAGAATCATGCTCTAATTCTCATCTTGGAATAGAGAAGCTGAGACCAGGAGTAAAAAAAGAAAAAAAAAATGTAACCAGAATGAAAAACTTTTTTCTTTTTTAACTTGAGGACAAAAGATACAGAACTTCAGTGAAGTTATACACAAGATTAAAATAAAAAAGCTTTCTTTTGGGTTCATGGTGTCGCCATGAACTTATAATTTCATAAATAAATGTTTTGACGAACAGAAAGACCACATCTTTTTCTAAATGTTGTGGTTTAAAGCCATTGCTCATATATGCATGGCAATTCTGGTTACACTGTTTAATCATAGCATCATGTTGAGGATGTGATGCTTGTGCCCTTTGGTTTGGTTTCCTTTGTCTGCTCTGTTTTCTCTCTAAAAATATAAACTAGATATGGAAATATTTCTGCTTAAATGAAGCAAACAGACTAAATAATTTGCAGGTAAGTGATTTTTTTTTTCATGCTGAGTTGAGAAATTAACTCTTAATCATTGCGTATGGCTAAACAGGAAAAACAACCTAAGGTGCAGATAAAGCAGGATAACATCAGAAAAATTATTTGCTGTTGGCAGCCATTAATTTCTATGCTACCGGGCACAGATTTCATGTGTTATTTTCCATTTGTGCAGCACTCTGTGAAAGGCGCTATACAAATAAATATTATTAAATATTAAACTAGCCTAAATAAAGAACAGCAGCAAAAATGCATCTAATTACTATGGATATATTAAAACCAGGCAGAGTCTGTTTCATTTAAAACTGTAAATTGTAAGTTTAAATCATGCATGTTTTCAGAAAAAAATATCTTCACAGATTATTCTTTTCTAAGTAAAATGTATTGTGTTGTTGTATTAACTGTGCCAATCTATGTTAAAGTCAAAATAAAAGCAGAAAAAAGGACAATGTGTTTTCAATGGACACACAACAATGCAACTTTAAATACCATGAAAACAAACCAATAAAAAGCCACTATCAAATTATGAATTGTACCTAAATGATCGGGTTATGAAACAGGATCATGCATACAGGTAGATTTCTTCTTCCATTGAACTGATCCGCTGACTTCAGGAGTCTTTACTGTCAATCTTTGTCATGTTGGCTGAGAAAAATGTCCATAAATGTCATGTGTACTAATGTTGATGTTGTGTCTAACTCATCATGTTTTCCCAGTTCATGTTCAGCGTCTTTTAGTAGAAAAAATCATGAGCAAAGCAGCATAAACTGTCACAGTTTTCTCTGGTCCTCCTTCACTAATGAGTTTTTATCTTTGTTTTTGTCCTTTTTTGAAGTAAACTTGACTTCAAGAGTCAGATTAAAGAAAAAGTTTCAAGTGCAAAAGTACCAGACCCATCCTCCATTTCACCCATGTGAAACTGTGACGTTAGAAAGGGCCTTGATTGGCTGTGACCAAATGACGTCACCGCCACAGGAAACAAAAAGTGACCAGCAAAGGGGAGAAAAATAACCGCAAAGGGCAGGGCAGAACAAAGCCAGCAATTACCACTCGGGTAACAATGCTTACTCTGACTAGAAGAATGACTGACCAAAAGCTGATTGTTTCTCTATAGAGGTCTATGGGATTTTGGCTTCTTGGAACCAGCAGGTACTTCCTGAGTGACCCCTCCCAGACTGCTGGCTGGGAGGGGTCACTCAGTCCAGTTCAATCAATGAAGTACTGTGATAAATGAGGTGGACAGTGAGAAATGATTAAGGGATGGGTTTGCATAAAATTTGACTAATGCAAACTATAACATAAAAACACTGTAGAGAAGCCTTCTGAAAAAACATTTTGATAATTCTATTGTGATTAGCATTATGCAAATGTATGAGGAGACAAGTCTTTTGTATTTCATGAAATACTGTCTTCTGATAGTCTTCTCAGGCATTTTATTAAACAAGAAAAACCTGGATGACATTTCCATGAAGTGGGTAACTGAAGTAGACACGGCTGACAAATATGGCTCCATTCATAAGACCCTGACACCAGCTTGTGCTGCCTCAGCACGTCATTAGTGGCATTACAGCATTGAAAGTGAGACGCTCTCTCCTGTAAGTCCTGGAAAAGGCTTTGATCACAGTAATTGGGCCACACTCAGGAAGTTAACAACTGAGCCTCATGGTGCAGGGATTCTGCATTACAGAATAGCTTTTATTTGAGATGTGATTTGTAACACACCAGTCATAAACGTGTCCTTCATGGTTTAAGGTCTCCGTGGTCCTCTACCTGCTCTGTGTCCCTCAGATGTTTTTTATCATATAAAGGCCACGTGACCTTTTTTTACCAATCTGAGGCTGACATTTGTAACACCAGTGCTAATGACTTGACTTTGTCAGGATTTGAGGTTGGTATTTTTGTTCATACAGAACAGCACAGCTGTGAATGCTCTTCCTTTGAAAGTTAGCAAGGTTCACATCACAAAGAACGCTGAGTCAGCTGCGAGATCAGCCAGGTCAAGGAACAGTTACCATGCTCAGCAAGACAGCACCAGGAAGGAGTCTGATGGTAGTACAGAAACAAACCAAAGAACTGACAGTTGAGCAGAAGAGGTGATGTAACCCAAGATAATAGAACTTGTTAGATGATTTTTTTTATCCTGTAGAGGGCGCTGTAGGTTGGGGAGTACAGAAGAACTTGCGCAGAGGGATCCGTGAGCTGTGTGATCTGTGAGCTGGACCTCAGAGACAGCTGGAAAAGAGCGCGAGCGAGTTATCACGTTCTTTTATTTGTTTTCCCTGGAAAAAAGTGTTATCTTTTGAGATATTACCTCCCAGATAACAAAAACTATTTTTTTGGTTTTGTTTCACATTGACAAAGGAATCGGGGTGTCAAATAATTGATTATCGTATGACCAATATTTTCTTTTCATTTTGTTCTTTATAAAATTGTGTTTTATTTTAATACTGTTTTTATTTATATGATGATTACAATCAAAATGACATTATTTTGAGTGTTTTTATTATCTTGGGGGACATTGAACCTGAGCTAATGAGCCACGAGGTGCCGTTAACAAGCTAACCCTCGTATGAACTAGCCGCATTACACAATGTGCAGTGTGTGTTAGCATGACCAGTATCTAAGTGTTGTGACTAAACTGTATTTATATATTTATTTATATATATTTTATTTCGTGTTGCACTTGTGATTGTGTGATTCACCACCGTTGCGAGTGTCAAGTTCCCACACACCGCAGAGAACGGAAGGATGGTGATGGCGAGCCACCCAACTGGAGTCTGAACACGAGCAACAGTAAAAGAACCTTGGGACCTTGATTGCTACAAGGGAGACATTGAACATTGACTACCTTTTCCACATGGACTGAGTCACCGGGAACCTCCTAAAGAACTGCTCAAGGACGGAGCAGACTGTTGTATTATTCATGTAACAATACTGTAATCTACTCTCTGTTCACTTTTGTAATATATTCTCCACTGTGCAATATTCAATAGGAATCATACTATATCATACTGATATTTACTTATTCCTGTCTTCTCACTGTAAATGGCTGGCCCGGGACCAGAGACGCTAATTTTGTTTTATCACTATGATAAAATTACAATGAAGATTCCTGATTCCTGATGTTGTTTTGATTGAGAGAATTTTATATTTTGTTTATTGCTTTTTTGTGAACCAAGCTGGTATAGTGGGTTTAAATTGAAAAATTAAGGTTATTAAACTAAGAGTATTTTTTTGATCAAAACCTAGCAAGGTAAAATTTGACCAACCCCGGGGTTAAGCAATTTTCCTGCTACACAAATTTTACTGCTACACAGTTTGTGTTCTGCAACCATTTGAAAGTATTTTTTTAATTAGCATACATTTATAAAAATTTAAAACTCATTATTGTGGTCTGTGGTTATTTATTTTCTTTCATCTTTCTCTTTCGGCTTTTTCCCATCAGGGGTCGCCACAGCGAACAAGTCGCATGGTTTACTTGGCAATGTTTTACGCTGGATGCCCTTCCTGACGCAACCTTCTCAAAGCAACCGGGCTTGGGACCAGCAGAGAAGTAGAGAAGGGAACAGGGAGCAGCCTGGATTCGAACCTAGGTTTCACGGACGGAAGGCGCCGCAAACCAGCACGAGCTAAACCGGCTCGGTTATTTATTTTCTTTAATCTATTCAACTGCTCCTCTGAACCTCAAGTTATTCTGGTCCAACTCAGCATTTGAGCTCCAATTTCGATATTTGATTTGAAATGGTTCATTTGGACAAGTGAAGTAATATAATTAGAAATCAATCAAACCATTTTTAATAATTGATTAATCATCTATTATTATATTTTTATTTTATTATAATATATATAATATATAAAGGTGAACACTGAATGCATGTTGTGCTTTGGGTGAGATGAAGTTCTTTACTTCCCGATGTTGTCATCTGCATTGTTTTCTAGCTGTTTGTCTTAATGATGTGATTGGGAGCTGTGTCAACCTTTTCCTTGGGCCTTCTTTTGTGGAAACTTTGAATAGAAAAAGCATTGGGAGGCCATCTGTTTGTCTTTTGGGTTTCACCAGCCTTGCAAAGACAAGATCTTGTGTGAAGTCTTTCGAAACTCATAACATCAATTAACAAGCTGCTGCCAGTCGACATCCTGTTTTCTTACCAGTTTGGAAAAGAAAAGAAAAAGGGCTAAGCTATTTTATATTTATTATCTTATTTTTTGAATGGTGGTCTGAAGAAGATCATTGTCCAACCTCCAGCCAAACCAATCTCCATGTTGAGCTTGATTTGGATTCACGGTGCCTCATTGAAGGGAGTCTCTTTGTACTAGACACAGCCTTTGGTTTTTCAAATTGAAGGATTGAAATACATTTTTGACTTATGACGCGGTTCACATCAGGCTCACTGTTTTGCCATTTCCACAGAGGGCTTGCCATTTAAGTGTTTGTTCAGCAGAAAGTGGGACACCTGAGCTTGCGTCACATGACCTGACTCAAGTTAGACTAGAGCTGCAAGTTGGACTGGTTGAGACTTGAATTGGTTTCGTGACTTCATACTTAAATTGCATTAATGAGCTATGACTCAGAGTTTTGACTTTTTTAATGAAACAGTTAGATTGTTTTGCAGTTTCCTGCTAAAGTCCCACAGGCGTTGAATCTACAGTGGAGGAGTCCTTTGGAGGAACACTCACCGATTGAAGCGGCTCTGGGTGAAGCGGCGCCAGGACGGAAGGGAGGCGCTGCTTCAGTCGGGATGGACGAGTGCTGGCCATCATTGGAGGAGCAGCTGAGTCAGGACCCAGACAGTGGTCAGAGGGGGAAGTGACATTGGAAAACAGAGGGGTGTGGTTATGACCCACCCCTCTTTGAGCTAAGTACCCCTCTGCTGTTTTCTTTTTATCTTGCTTTTAGTGAACCCAGGAGCGATTTTGTTTAGTTGCCAGAGCAGTTTTTTTTTTTTAAATTGCAGGTTATTTATTAACTTACTAGTTGAGGGTTTTACATAGCCTGGTGTTTTAGTCTCATGAACTCCTTGGGTATTTCTGTTTTTTTGACAGAGGCTGTAACAAACTGACAGAGCAAAGATGCAGCTAACATCACTCAATGCAATAAACTCTTTTTGAACTGCGGTCCCGTTCTTGTTAAAATAACCTCATATACTTTCTATACAGAGAAAAATACTAAAGTTCTTTGTTTTTCCAGTTATAGCAGGAAGAGGGTTCTCATCAAAAATCAGCACGATGTGTTTGTTCCAGTGAGGCTCCAACCTCTGTCAAGATTCAACATCAAAACTGCTGCTCGTGGGTGCCAGGCAGGCAGAGCTAAAGAAGATGAATAAATCAATCAGCTGTCACAAACATCAGTGAAGCGCCCACGCCTGCATGCACCAGCAGTCAGCTCCATTTCCACACAGAATGTTGGCTTTGGTCAATGGGGAACAGAAAACATGCAGCATGATGATGCTCTGAGAGTAAGGCTTTTTTTTTTTAAGAATAACCAGTTCTACTCAAAGTGACACTTCTGCTTTTTAGAAAGTACTTTCTATCACAACTCTCGTCTAACATGCTGGCATGGTTAACATGGGATGAGGCAAACTAAAAGTTAGTATAATGAACAATAGGTAAGACCGAGACGTTGAGAAACCGCCAAAGGGGTTTTTTCTTGTAAAATTATCTGACACAAACGGGCTAACTGATAATATTGATAGTGGTCACAGAGGTTATGTTTATTTTTCAGTAGTCATTTGATCATGTGTTGGTTGTTATTTTTTACAAACCTTTGATTTAGATTAACCTTTTATCTGAAGTACTGTATGTATAAACTCCAGCCCAAGCTGTAAAAGTCATTACTGGATTTTATGAGCAGATTTTGGTCTTGCTACTTGCAGTTAAAGAAGGTTTTTCCAAACCTAGCATTTTACTCTCTTTTTGGTATATAGTGTGTACTTACATTTTGCTTTCCTACCTTACTTTAAGTTCCCAAAGAAGTTTAACGACAAAGTCCAGTTCACCCATTCACACACACATGTTCACACACCAATGGCGGCTCTGCTGCCAGCCTTTAACCACCCGGAGCAATGGGGGGTTCAGCGTTTTCCCCGAGTGGGCAAGGTGGAAACCAAGCTTGTGATCTCTTTCCCCTCTGGTTTAAAAGTACCTACATTATGAATGTATTATACCTCTTGCTTAAGTATAAATCTAATCTTTAGGATTTAGAAAGTGTTTTCCATCACGTCTCATCTAACAAACACGTTTGTCCTTTGCAATAAAACAGTTCTAATACGGTTACATTTTTCAGTTTTTGTTTTTACAGTCCTGTTACCTGTGCTGAACTGATGGATGTGGTGTATTACTTGATTTAATGAACTTCAGTGTGGATTCTCTAACCGGCATCGCATCACTGCTTAGCTTCTGCATACTTGTCACCTCTTTATTTAGCATTCCCTGCTTACATCTGTCTGTCAGGAAGTCAGAGTGCCTTTCTATCTACTCTAGCTCTTTTTGAGTCAGAACAGTGGTTCCCAACCATGATCCTCATATTCCCACAGGTTTTCAATGCTACCCTACGAGCACACCAAACCTTAATGACTGTCATCATTAGGTCTGTGGATAGATTGATAGTGAAGTGAGTTAGACTGTGCAAGGTGATAACCCAAGAAGAAGGGTTGATTCGTGCACTGCTGCAGTTTTTATGAGTTGTGCAAAGCCAACATCTCTTCTAAAGTTAAAGATTGGTTTGGTTATGTGCACATAATGAAATCTCTATAGGGCACAAAGACAGAAACTCAACAGGCTTTCTGGTAGGATGAAAGTAACTCAACATTTTCTGTTTTTATCCTGACAGCTTTTATTTTGTTTTTTTGTTTTTATAGTCCTTTAAATTAGGAAAAGCATCAAAAGGGATGACACTCCGGCTTTGGTTGATTCTTAGTTTTTGACAAACTACTTTAAGGGTTTATATCCATATATCCAATAAGAAAAAACAATGAACTAATCTAAACTGTGCATTTTCTCTTGACAGTTTTCTTTGGTCTCTTCTCAGTGGGTTCACTGCAACTTTTGTCATGTCCTCTTTCACTACACAACTCCACCTTACGTACCTACTTTTGTCAAGTTTGGTGTGGACAAAATATGCAGGACGCAGGGAAATCCAAAGAAGGGATTGTATTAATTAGGAAAAATTTGAAACACAGGTAAAAAAGGCGTGTAGCTCTTAGAAAGGCACAAAACAATTTGGCAACAATTGCAGGGGGGTTGATTAGACAATGACACACAGGTGCACGCATTAAAGAGGGCAGGTGATCACAATGGAGAAATGACACTGGGAAGGAAACGAGGGGACATGTGAACAACAGGAAGTAATAACCTTAACAAAATAAAAGCAGAACCAAACCCACCCTGGCCCCAATACCTCACAACTTTAGGTCTTCTGGCTGACAGATCTGACCTCAGTATCTTGTAACTGATATAATTACATCATCATATTTATAGGCTACACTGCAGCACTAATGTGACATGTCCCACATTGTCCCACAAAATTAATCGTTGTCCCAATTTTGTCTGGTGGTGTTCTGGTTTTTAATGCTTTCACTGCTCCACTGAGACTTTAGTCAGTCCAACCTCAATAGCATTTTATCGTGGACACTGAGACCGCACTAAAACCAGACCTGAGAATGGTTGAAGTTAAGTTGATAACTTAAGTTAACTTGTCTACATCGTAAAATCAAACAAGCTATGTTGTGGTCCTTCGCTGTAATGTCGTTCAACCTTTGCAGCCTCAAAGTTTTGCTGATTTTTTTCTTTTGTTTTTGACAGAGGCTTCTGGCTAAATCTACACAAATCAGTCTTCCTTTGACGTCTTCAAACCACAACAAACACACATCAAATAGTTTTTAAATCTTTTAACTTAACTTTTATTACAACTTTTTTAAAAAAAACAGCTGCAACGTTCAGCTTTTTCTGCCACAATTATCCCAAAAATGCATATGAGGTTAGCAGTACAATAATACAGACTATGGGTTTCTCCTTTTTTTTTTTTTTTTTGATGCTGTGTGATTTTTGTCAAGGTCAAAGTGTGCCGTGGCTCAAAAACGTTTGAAAAACACTGGACTAGATACTCAGGCCAATATCCTGAAGCTAAATCAAACACTACAGTGGATAACTCTGATTGCCCTTTGTTCTTTATAACTCTGGAATTCACAACACTGACTTTCCTGGTCAGATGACTATGGTGAAATTACTAAAAAAAAAAGTTTGACTGTCACATTTTTCAACATATTGCAAAGGAAGAACACTCTAAAAGACACTTGTGCTACATTCCCACCGTCCTCCATCTGACGATGGGTGTTCAACTGACCACTTTCAATGAAAGGTCTATGTAACTGAGCGTTTCTTCAACGTGACAATGTTTCATTGGACTCAAATGGCCTCCACAGTCACCAGATCTCAACCCAAAAGAAAACCTGAAGGATGTGGTGGACCGGGAGATTGACATCATGGATCTTCAGCTGACAAATCTGCAGCAACTGCGTGATGCTGTCATGTCAATATGGACCAAAGTCTCTGAGGAATGTTTCCAGGACCTTGTTGAATCTATCCCAACAAGGATTAGGGCCGTTCTGAAGGCAAAAGAGGATCCAACCTGGTACTAGCAAGGTTGACCTAATAAAAGTGAGTGTATAAAGAGCATGTGACGTTCTGCTCCACAGAATAAAGTGAGTGAATTGGTATCTTGGCATTGTCTTTAGACTTGCTTTTCTGGCAAAAAAACCCAGAATAAATATGTTTAAACTTGACACATTTGCTGAACCTCAACTGTGAAATAAAGCACATTTAGAGGAAAAAGTCATCTGTTACCAGGATAAAAAAAATATTTTTTTGTACTCCGTTCTAGAATAAATGGGTCCTAAATACAACCTGACGTAGAAATCTTAAAACAATAAATTTAACAAATATGTGCAAACAAAACAATTGTGAACATTTTTTTAAATATTCACATCTAGACACAATAAATACTTTAAAAAGGAATTTTAAAGTTGTGTTGTTCAAGCTATAACAGGTGATTCAGCATACGCCTCTTAGCTTTTTTTCTCTTTTCTTTCTGCTATCATGCTTTTATCTGTTTGAAACACTGCCTCCCTCCATGATGCAGTTCTCTTAAAAACACATCTTTACCTACACAGATCTGCAATCAAATATGCCTGCTGGACACAAATTAAAAAGCCATTTTATCTCTGGATGATTGTTTTTAGCCTCAAGTGAGTGACATCCTTCAAACTGTCTGTCTTTAAGAAAAGAAAAACTCTGTTTACACAAATCACCACATGCTTAGACATGTTTGTCACAGGAAACAGTCTGTCAGCAAACTGCTGCACATAATTTGCAGTTGCGAATCATTTTGGAGAGTTAGGAAAAAAGATTATAACAACAAAAGCAAAGTTGCTAAATAAAGTCAATATTAGAGCTGCATGTTTACTGTCAGACACAGACATGATGGCCCCGCCTCCTGATAATGTGATACAATAAAAAAGGAACATTTGCAAAAAAAAATAATGTCACATAGCAAGATCGACACAAACTCAATACAGAAGGGAAATAAAACATGTTTTCCATGTACCACTTTAATGCAATTTCAGTGTGAAACAGACATAAAAAAGTATATTGAGAACTGTTTTACAGTGCTGGAAAACACTGAATACAGGATTCAGCAGTAGAACTCATTATTTACACTCCAGAACAGGCTGTCCAGGTAACAGAGCAATTCCACATCTGGATCATCAACAAATTATTTAAAAGAAAGTTAAAAAAGTTAGAACACTTTTTGAGTTGTTTACCCTAGGACTTATGTGAAGTTTCTATAAAAACAAGTATTTCAAAACTGAGCACAGGTACACAAAAAATGAGTGAGGGCACCAGGGGGTGTATTCCAAAAAGCAGGTTATGTGAGTTACCACGGTAAGTTTGAGGCTAAGGAAGCTGATAACCTCAACTTTCTGTTCCAAAATGGAGATATGTTTCAGGGTATGTCAAGTTCCCATAGCAACTCATGCTCTGAACATAACCTGATCTGGAGCAGGTTTAGTTGAAGGTTAGTTTGTTTTCAGAGAGGTGAAGCAGCATGGCGTGTCCATTTGAAGATGATTTAGTGGATGAAGGAGCTCAGATAATACTTTTTCCACGGTGAGAGGGTGATAAGACCACATATGGATGTTGGAACTACTTTTTTACACTGGTCTAGATTAATTATTTGCTTCTATTAAGATAAATCATTTTTTCAGTTGAGTGAGCTTAAAAACAACACATGGTTATTAGACAGTTATTTTACTTTCATTCAAATTAATTCAATTAAGTAGGTGTAACTTTGGTGCTGCTGTTAGACCGGCACCACAAGGAATTGTGGGATACCATTCCCTATGCCTGTCTGGACGGATTTGGGTTTAAGTGTGAATTTTTGACAAATGTGTTTAGTTGTTTAGCTGTTTTACTGTGTTTTGTCTAGTTATTTGTCCTGTTGTGTTTTTTTTTGTTTTTTTTTAAATGGTTTATTTCAAACAGTTAAGTAGAAATAATACACTAAAGCAATATAATCATCACTCAATTCATACAGTAACTAATCAAACTTAGGATAATTAGACATATTAATAAATATTGCTTGAAAGGGAGTGGAAGGAAGCGAACTTATATAATCCCACCCCGTTATACTATAACAATTTTATTACATGATTTATCAATATCAGGTTCCCAGTTTTTATCAGACAGAATTAAAAATCATAAGGTATCGATAAAGCACATGACAAAGATGAATGACTTAATTATTATGTAAAAAATAATTATTTTAGAAATCAACATGACAAATGCAGATCATTTATCTAAAATATATGCAGATTATGTTACTTATAAAAGTCATTCATATGATTAAAACATAATACTATATAAGTAAAATAGACACAACACTGTTTCAGGAATTTTCATAGCAAAATTTCATCAAGTATCAAAAGTTAAAAACATGTGCAAAATTATTGTCACGGTGCCCCCGGCTGGGCCCTCGTCATCTCATCCACCTGTTGACAACGGCTGTGCCTCATCAGCGCCATCTGGATCCAGGCTCTTAAGGAGGACCAGGACCTGTACTCGACGCTAGTTCGTTGTACTCCTCGGTGCTTCTCTGGCCGCTCATGCACAATCTCGCTCTAGTCACCTTGCCTTGTCTAATCCCTTGTCTGTCTGCCTCTCAGGACTCTCGCTGTCATCTGGACCTACGGTCGTACTCACCTCTCGCTGCCTCTCGTCTTGGCTTCTCGCTGGAAGATCCTCGGACCACGGTGTTCGCCCACAAGAACCTCCAACCAGCTCCTGTGGATTTCTCCCCTGTTAATTCTGCCTCCAGAATTAAAGAATCTTTTGAACTTACCATTCTGTCTGCCGAGTATCCTTCCGGGTTCCAGCATCTGGGTCTGCTAAAGCCTGCTAGCCATGACAGAACGAACTAGCCATTACCCCGACCCAGCTGACCCGGAGGGACTCCGCTCCGCCGTAGAGCAACACGGCTTATTCTTAGAGCTCCTGTACAGCGCCCTCACTCGCATCACCACTGTCCAGGAGGATCTGACTTCTCGCATCAAAGAGATTAATCAAACTCTCAGGGATTCATCTGGTCAAGCACCCGTTTTTTCCACCGCAGCTTCACATCCGGTTCACGACAACGCTTCCTTTTCCGCCCCTGCCATGGACCATGAAAACATCCGGTCACAGCCCGAGCCGTTCCATGGCGACGTGGAGGCCTGCGGCGGATTTCTACTACAATGTCGTCTGATCTTTCAACAGTCACCCAGGTACTATCAGTCTGATCTACGGAAAATTTCCCTAATTATTAATTCACTCCGCAGCAAGGCACTGCAGTGGGCCCAAGCTTTTCTGACTGCTAACCCTGTCTCGCATCTCCCCTTTGAACGGTTCATCGGAGAATTTCGGCTCGTATTCGATCAGCCACGAAAGCAGGAAGAAGCCACCCGGCGGTTATTAAGCCTCAAGCAGCATAACCGACCGGTGAGTGATCATCTCATAGACTTCCGCATCTTAGCGGTCGAGGCTGGCTGGCCCGATATCGCGCTCAAGGGGGTGTTCTATCAATCATTGAACGATAAGATCAAGGACCATCTATGTACGCAACCTGAGGCCGACAACTTCGAGGAACTGGTTACCGCCGCCCTCCGTTCCGACATACGGATTCGGGAACGTCAAGCGGAACGGAGTAGTGTCAACCGGCGTCCACCCTCAGAAGTCTTATTTCACTCTCCTCTATACCACCCACAGCCATCTGTCGGCGCAGAAAATTCCAACCTGCCTTCTGAAGAGCCAATGCAGATTGGACATTCGAAGCTCTCTTCTGAGGAGAGGCTCAAGCGCCATAATGAGGGGTTGTGTTTCTATTGTGGAGACTCTGGTCATGTTGTTTCTCAGTGCAAGAGTCGTTTAAACTCCAGAACCCCTCGCTAAGAGACAGGTCGCGAGGGGACCCGTCTGAAAGTAAGCCTTTCTTGTTCATGCCTGTCAAGTTTCCAAGTATTAATCAAGTTCATGAATGTTTTGCCCTCATAGACTCTGGAGCTGAACACAGCCTCATCGATTCTGGTCTGGTTCGCCAACTCGGATTACCTGTCGAGCCTCTCGCCGCCCTCGTAAAAGCCGCCGGGTTAGGAGGGAAGTTGTTGTCTAAAATCACTTCCCGCACCGAACCTATACAGCTAATCACGTCCGGTAATCATCGTGAGTACCAGCAATTCTTTATTACCGACTCTCCTCAGAATCCCGTTATCTTAGGGTTCTCCTGGCTACAGTTACATAACCCACAAATTAACTGGTCTACCTCTCGGATCACCAATTGGAGCACATACTGTATGGCAAATTGTTTACACTCTGCCCTTCCCACTACCGCCTCGATTAAACTTCCCGAAAATGAGAACTTTGATCTCGCTAAGGTGCCGTCATGCTACCACGACCTAAGATCCGTTTTTAGTAAATCCAAGGCGTGTGCGTTACCGCCGCACAGACCCTACGACTGTGCTATAGAACTTCTCAACGGTGCCTCCCTCCCCAAGGGGAAGTTATACAATCCATCCGGTCCAGAAAAACTCTCCATGGAGAATTACATTCAGGAAGCCCTATCTCTTGGGCACATCCGACCTTCTTCCTCTCCTGCGGGGGCCGGGTTCTTCTTCGTAGAGAAGAAGGACGGGTCCCTCAGACCCTGCATTGATTGCCGTGAGCTCAACCAAATAACTGTAAAGGACAAATACTCGCTTCCTCTCCTCAGTTCCGTCTTCGATTCTGTCCAGGGGGCTACCATCTTTACTAAATTAGATCTCCGGAACGCCTACCATCTGGTCAGGGTCCGGGAGGGGGACGAATGGAAGACGGCTTTCAACACCCCCCTTGGACATTTCGAATACCTAGTCATGCCTTTCGGCCTCACCAACGCCCCCGCCATTTTCCAACGTCTGGTTAATGACGTGCTCCGTGATTATCTCAATCGTTTTGTATTCATCTATCTAGACGATATTCTGGTCTATTCTAACAGCCCCACCGAACATCGTCACCACGTCAGGTTGGTTCTCGAACGGCTTTTAGAGAACCAACTGTTTGTAAAAGCCGAAAAATGCGAATTTCACGCTGACTCCGTCTCGTTGTTAGGGTACATCCTCGAGGCTGGCAAAATCAAACCTGATCCGGCCAAAATTCAAGCCGTCTCCGAGTGGAGTATCCCAGCAACTCGAAAAAAACTGCAGTAGTTTCTGGGGTTTTCGAACTTCTATCGACGTTTCATCCGCAACTACAGCCAGATCGCCGCCCCTGTCACTCGTCTCACTTCTGTCAAGTTACCTTACGTTTGGAACTCTGCTGCTGACTCTGCCTTCACTCGTCTCAAGGAACTTTTCACCTCGGCGCCCATTCTCATCCAACCTGACATCCACAAGCAGTTTACTGTGGAGGTTGACGCCTCGGACTCCGGTGTAGGGGCCGTGTTGTCCCAGCGTGATCCTAAATCAGGCAAACTCAAGCCATGTGCCTTCTTTTCTAAGAAGCTGAACCCTGCAGAGCGGAACTATGACGTCGGCAACCGAGAACTATTGGCCATCAAGTTGGCTCTCGAAGAGTGGAGACACTGGTTGGAGGGGGCAGAACAACCGTTTGTAGTATGGACCGACCATAAAAATCTGGCTTACCTACGTTCCGCAAAGAGACTAAACTCCAGACAAGCACGCTGGTGTCTTTTCTTTGATAGATTCAAGTTTACCATCACTTACCGCCCGGGCAGTAAGAACGGCAAACCCGACGCCCTGTCTCGTAAGTTTTGCACCTCGGACGACAACACCACTCTCCCAATCATTCCGGACTCCTTTTTTGTGGGCAACCTCACCTGGGACGTAGAAACCCAGCTCCTACAGGTCCAAGGTGAGAAACCTGACTCAGTTACCTGTCCCCCTGGCACTCTGTTTGTTCCGGATAGGCTCAGGTCCGATGTCATCACTTGGGGTCACAGCTCCAAGGTCGCCTGCCATGGGGGTGTGCGCCGGACCCTCACACTCCTCAGACGACGGTTTTTCTGGCCTTCCATGGACACGGATGTGCGGCAGTACATCGCCGCCTGCTCCACCTGCGCTAGAGCCAAGACCTCCAACTCGCCTCCTGCCGGCCATCTCCTGCCTCTGCCTGCGCCTCACCGACCCTGGTCCCACATTGCCATGGACTTTGTCACAGGCCTGCCACCCTCGCATGGGTTTACTGTCATACTTGCCGTTGTTGACCGTTTTTCCAAAGCTGCTCAGTTCATTCCGTTGCACCAACTCCCTTCAGCTACTGAAACTGCCAACCTCTTAGTCAATCATGTTTTCCGTCATCACGGCATCCCTGCTGATATTGTGTCTGACCGCGGTCCACTGTTCACTTCACAGGTTTGGACGGCTTTCTGCTCCCCCCTCGGAGCGTCTGTCAGTCTCACCTCTGGGTACCACCCGCAATCTAATGGCCAGGCAGAGCGGGCTAATCAGGAGTTGGAGGCAACCCTCCGTTGTCTGGCGGCGCAAAATCCGGAGGACTGGTCAGATTACCTCGTCTGGGTGGAGTATGCGCATAACAACCACCCGGCCTCGGCTACGGGCATGTCCCCATTTGACGCCTCATTGGGGTATTCTCCACCTCTGTTCCCCTCACAGGAGCTCGATCTGGCGGTACCTTCTGTCCAACTCCACCTGCAGCGCTGTCAGGACGTTTGGCGCCAGGCCAGGGCTGCCCTCCTCCGGACTGCAGAAGGTAACCGCCAGATTGCTAACCGACACCGTGTTGCCAGTCCCACCTATGTGCCAGGTCAGCAAGTGTGGCTGTCATCCAAGAACATTCCGCTCCAGGCCACGTCTCGGAAACTGGCACCACGCTTCATTGGTCCGTTCCCCGTGGAACGCGTCATCAACCCCACCTGTGTCCGTCTGAAACTCCCTGCCGCACTCAAAATCCACCCATCATTCCATTTCTCTCAACTCAAGCCTGTCCGCCAGAGCCCCCTTTGCCCGCCGTCCGCTTCCCCACCACCCGCCCGGCTCATCGACGGCGCCCCGGCTTACACTGCCAGCCGGGTTTTGGACATTCGGCGCCGGGGTCGTGGGTACCAATACCTGGTGGACTGGGAGGGCTACGGCCCGGAGGAGCGGTCGTGGATTCCCCGCTCGTTCATCTTGGACCCCTCCCTCATCGAGGATTTCCTCCGGGCCAACCCCGATCGCCGCCCTGTTCCGCCTGGAGGCGGTCGTTTGAGGGGGGGTACTGTCACGGTGCCCCCTGCTGGGCCCTCGTCATCTCATCCACCTGTTGACAACGGCTGTGCCTCATCAGCGCATCAGGATCCAGGCTCTTAAGGAGGACCAGGACCTGTACTCGACGCTAGTTCGTTGTACTCCTCGTGCTTCACTGGCCGCCTATGCACAATCTCATTTTGTCTGCTCCTGTCTAATCCCCGCCCGTCTGCCTCCTCAGGACTCTGTCATCTGGACTTCACGGTCGCACCCACCTCCTCTCGGCTGCCTCCCCGCCTTGGTTTTCGCTGGAAGATCCTCGACCACGGCAGCCCGCCCCACAAGAACTCCAACCAGCTCCTGTGGATTTCTCCCTATTAATTCTGCTCAGAATTAAAGAATCTTTTTGAACTTACCATTCTGTCTGCCGAGTATCCTTCCGGGTTCCAGTGATCTGGGTCTGCTAAAGCCTGCTAGCCATGACAATTATGCTACATTAGGAAAGATTTTTGAATCAATTTATGAATTTTTGGAGCAAGTGAAGTAATATCATTAAACATCGATCAATTTAACCATTTTCAATGAGTGATTAATCATTTGTTTTACTTTTTTTAAATATTTTTTTTATATATATATTAAAGTGATGCTGTAAGGAAAAAAAAAAGGGTCCATAATCTGTCGATTGTCCAAGGTTGGCATTTCTTCTTCTGCTGAATAACAGCCGATCTTCTGGGTTCAAACAGTTAATAGTTCTCTTCCATGTTATGTCTGCAGACATTAGATTCAGGTCCATATCCTTCAGCTGATATCGCTGGGGTGAAAGTTGAGGTCGGTTGTCTGCATGTCA
Source organism: Oryzias sinensis (assembly GCA_037389245.1). Lineage (NCBI taxonomy): Eukaryota > Metazoa > Chordata > Actinopteri > Beloniformes > Adrianichthyidae > Oryzias > Oryzias sinensis. The sequence goes on along the minus strand of CM074503.1, from coordinate 6,080,642 downwards.
GAACTCTGCTGTTATTCAGGTGACGCCAGACGATGGAGAAAGTGATGAATCCAGGTGTCATATTTCTTGAAATTATTTGACATGTTTGGAGATTTCAGCATTCCTTCTGGTCAGATGGTCGTTCAGATAAGCAGCCGAACCTTTCAGGTGTTTCCTTTGGGTCATCAAAGCTAGCTTCTGTTTGTGATTCACAAACCTGATGAGGATCGCTGGTTTATCCGTCTCCTTTCTCCTGGGGACCAGGTGGTAGGTCTCGATGGTATTGAGATCCAGGGAAATCCCTTTAGATGTGAGAAATTAATGTATTTCCTAACGAGACTCTGCACCTCTCGCTGCTTACTGCTAGCTACGCTAGCGCTAGCATTAGCAGTGCTTTCTCCTGTTGTCAGTTTCACTCGAGGCTTCATTGGTACTCCAATGAGAATGACATTATTCATCCTTACTTGCTGGTCCACATCGTCCAGTCTTTTCTCTAGATTGTCGACCCGGTTTTTCGCTGCTCGTTTTGAGCTCTTCGGAACTCTTCCATCATTTCCAAAAGTGCTAGCCGACACCTGATCAATAAGCTTTCACATCGTAGCTTGAATCCCATCAAGAGTCTTTTTGAGGTCTTCGTATTCCTGGGGTTTCTTAGGGGCCATGGTCAGGCTTTTTGAGAAAAATCAACTTTTGAGTAATTTGAAGATAGTTGTATCCGCAGAGAGACACGCCATGCGCCCTGCCCGTAACCGGAAACTCTCTAATTAAAGCTGTTTAATTATTTCTGCACCATGAGTGAGAGGATGATGAGTTAAAGCACCCCTACTGCAACACTATAATATAAAAACTGAAATTATAGTCAGAATCATGATAATTAAATGCTTGGTATTGTAAATCCACTCTGTATCATTTATATTAATTTTATAAAAATGAGAAAATCTGCAGCCTCTAACTTAGACATATGAGAGTTCAAGAAGTACAATAAATTAAGAAGGAAAAACATTTAATTGAATTGGAGTAATATGACATTTATTTTGATAAATACGTAAATTTGAGTTGCATAAACAACTATTGAGTTGGATAAACATAAAAAATTAGGTTGAATAAATTTAACTCAATTACTTGTTACCAATTGTAGTAATTCATTTAAGTTTTATAAGTTATATATATATATATGCATAACAATGTAATTGACAATAAGATCAGAAACTTGTGCGTTTACTTTGTCCGTTCTTTTTCTCCAAGCAGAAGCTCTTTCTTTTGCTGATGAGGCACCCGTATTACTTTGTTTATGGACGTATAATCTTCATTAAAATCTCCAACTACGTCTCAATAAAGTATAGCGCTCTCTTTTTTTCTCCACAGGTTTCCATGGTGACCCCGGAAATCGGCGACCTATTGAGAATGTCTTTATGTACCTGCTGTGCACGTGCATTAACCCAGGGTTACCAAGTCGAGCGTAATTACGACAACTCATACCCGGTCTTTTGGAAACTACATACCCCGAGTAAGTTCAGGCGGACTTCAGCGAGAGTTCAGGGTTAAAGTCAGGGTAGTTTAAACGTGTTTTCTGGTATAACCCCCAGATAGCATGTTGATTCTGACAATAATGGGATCCAATCGAGATCAATTTTCCAATGCTTCAAAAATCTGGAACGGTTCTATGTAACGGATTGAGTTCAGAGCCAAAAAAGAAAGATCAAAATTGCACATGGATCACGGATCTAATTTGGATATGTGCCAAATCCTGTCTGATAGAAATCTCTTTTCATCTGTGCAGGTTCTGTTTAGGACCTATTGGAAGAACTTGGTACCAATGAGGATACTGTTTGTAATCAAAGGCCAAGAAATTTCAATCTAATTTTAAATTTTCCACAAAAGATTTAGCTAAACCTTAAGAATCAGAAAATGAAGTAGAAAAGTCTCATGTGATGGTCTTTACTTGTGCTACAGCAGCAAAAGGATTAGTTTTTTTAAAGCAACAGTTCTGTAAAATTATTTTAAAATGACGGAAACTACAAAAAAGAAGATTGATCTCAGAATGAGAGGTCTGAGGTCTTTCCAGGTATCTGTTGTAGCCACTCCTCCAGCTTGGGGGTTACTGCCTCAAGTGCCTCAATTACCACAGGCACCACTGTCACCTTCACTTTCCAGGCTTTCTCCAGTTCTTCTCTGAGTCCCTGGTATTTCTCCAGTTTCTCATGTTCCTTCTTTCTGATGTTCCCATCGCTTGGCACTGCCACATCCACCACAACGGCTTTCCTCTGTTCTTTATCTACCACTACAATGTCTGGTTGGTTCGCCATTACCATCCTATCAGTCTGGATCTGGAAGTCCCACAGGATCTTTGCCCTCTCATTCTCTACCACCTTCGGAGATGTTTCCCATTTTGACCTTGGGGTTTCCAGTCCATATTCTGCACACATGTTCCTGTATATTATTCCAGCCACTTGATTGTGGCGCTCCATGTATGCTTTACCCTCCAGCATCTTACATCCTGCAGTTATGTGCTGGATTGTTTCAGGCACCTCTTTGCACAGCCTACACCTTGGGTCTTGTCTGGTGTGGTAGATCTGAGCCTCTATGGCTCTGGTGCTCAGGGCTTGTCCTGAGCTGCCAGGATGAGCGCTTCAGTGCTGTCCTGTAGGCCAGCCCTTTCTAGCCCCACTGTCATTATCCACTACAGTGTTCCCACATGTTCACCAAGGTTATTATAGTTAACGAAAACGAACGAAAAAACTAAAACTAGAACTGAAAAAACATTTTCGTTAACTGAAATAAAAATAAAAACGAGAGTTTTAAAAAAAAACTAAAACTAACTAAAACTGTTTGTTGTGTGTATAAAACTAACTGAAACTAACTAATATTAACCCCAAAAAATACTTCGTTTTCTTCTTTGTTAATACATAAGTCTTTGGGGTTGAAATAAAGTCTATTTACTTCACCCTGCTAGTTTTACTGTGTATCTGAACTAGAGGGCTGCACCCAAATCTCGCGGGATTGGGCGGTTTGAAGTGAGCTGCGGGCGGGAGCGGGCGGCAGAAAAAACCCCGCGGGATCAGTGCTGCCATGAATATCTCGTGAATATATATTAGCAGACTACGTTAGGCTGAGCGGCTGTTGGATTCTTATGTACTGAAGCTCCGTGAAGGCACCAGGTAGAGACGCCCAATGGCCTCTGTCATCTAACCTGTTGTTGGGGGTGTGCAACGCCCCGCCCCGCCTCTTACTAAGAGCGCGCTTCAGGCCGTCTGTCTGCGCGCGCACACACGCACACTTTTAACCGGACGGGATTTGTGAAAATATATTTAATAATTAAGTTGCAAATTACACAAAAGAGGAATGCATCAAAAGATGAGGCTGGAGGAGGGATATGAATCTCTTTAATAATATCAATACAAATAAGTGTTTTTTTCCTGCGGGACGGGAGACGATACAAAATCAATGCATCTCTATTACTGTGCGGGACTAAATTCTCTGAGTTTTGCGGGTGCGGGCGGGAGTGGACATACATATTGCGGGTGCGGGCGGGAGTGTAACGCATACGTTGCGGGAGCGGGCGGGATTGGTCACAAATTCAGCGGGCGCGGGCGGGAGCGGGATGAAGAAAATAGTCCCGCGCAGGGCTTTAATCTGAACTTTACGGCATCACGTAGTCTGTGACGTCACATGATGTCTGTCAGACACTGCCGGCTAGCGTGGTCATAGACATTTACATGAGCGTGCTGGCTGCATTAAAAGTTGGGAGAAAGCGGGAGAGTCCTATTTGGGACTTTTTTTGAATATAACAGCGTCGAAAACTAAAGTAGGTGCCTTGTAGTCGAAGCAGGAGACAACATTTGTGGAACGCTCCTCAAAGGGAAAAACCCTACGAATCTAAAAGTACATTTTAAAAGCGCACACAAAAACGCAAATCAACAGTACCTAGACAAGCTAGCCTGAAAAAGAAGCGAGAGCAGATAACGTAATGCTGTTATCGGCTGTTGTATTTTAATTTAAGGATGGTTGTCCTTGTGTCCTCTGAATAATAAGTGTTTCGAAATGTATCTTTGATTGAGTTTTTATCATACAATACTTATTCTGGTGATTTTGAATCATGCACCTGACAAATATCCTAATTTACAAAAAAAAAGAAAAACTAAAACTAACACTAAAACTAATAAAAACTAAACTAAAACGAAGCAATTTCAAAAAATAAAAACTAATAAAAACTAGTAAAGCAGCCTCTAAAAACTAATTAAAACTAAATAAATTTAAAAACAAAAATTCAAAAGGAAATAAAAACTAAAACTAATAAAAAATCCGAAACTATTATAACCTTGATGTTCACTTTTACGTTCACGGTTTACGTTTTAACCGATTTTTTTTCAGTCACGTTACTCCTCCAGTTCATCACAAAAACACAGCTCAGGACGCTTGATAATACTTTGCTATCCAAAGGAGGGGCTGCGAGGAGAGTGGAGGTGAAGAGCACGCCGACCTGTCCGCTTCCTTGTCGGATGCCCTAGAATACTTCACAGCTATTTCCACCGGTTCCTGTCACAACATACAGATGTTAATAAAATATTGTCAATTATTATCATGCATAAAACATAGTTACAACATTTAAACATGCATATTTAGCTCATACAATAAATATCAACAACAATCGTAAAAAAGAACCAAACAGTTTTTTTTATTGTTTTCTTTTTTCAAAAACAGGAATAGGGAAACAGTATATCTCTACAGTGATGTGGTTTCTAACAGACGTTTGGGGATGGTCCCTATATACATTCTACCTAATTAGAGAATTCTTTCACAGCTCCTCTGAACTTTAATTTTGTTGTCAATAAATGCTGTATGTCATGAGGACACATGGTTGGTTTGATGAGGAAGAAGACAATTCTGCTCTACAGTAGTTCTGCTCTCCAGCCTTCTTCTGCTTTTGTAACTTTTGACAGAAATTTGGTGTCATAACAGGATGTCAAAGTACAGCTTTACAGCAGATCAGAAATGTTTTGTTTCCCAAAATGAAAATAAATCAGTAAATCGCAAAAGTAAAATTATGAGAATACAACAATATAATGATTTTCAGATGACATTGTGTTCTGTAGTATGAGCATGGAGCAGGTAGAGGAACATCTAAAGAGGTGGGTGTTTGAGAGATGAAGAATGAAGATCGATGAGGTTACAGGGAGCAGAGGGGAAGAAGGTGGAGGACTTGATGTTCTTGAGGTCAACAGTCCAGAACAATAAAGAGTAGGAAAAGAGGTGAAGACCCACTCAGAAGCGGGTTGGAATGGGCAGAGTAACAGGTGTGATGTGTGACAAAAGAATGTCAACAAGAATGAAAGGAGAGGTGTAGAAAACTGTGGTGAGAGAAGCCATGTTGTTAGAGACTCTGATGAAGAGAGGAAGATGTTGAGGGTCTCTTTGGGAGTGACCAGGATGGATCAGGAATGAATCCATCACAGGAACAGATCCTGATAGACGTTCTAGAGATGAATGCTGGGAAGCAGATGGAGATGGTTAAGGGAACAGTAAGTGTGAGGAAACTGATCATTCTAAACAGGACTGTAGATAAAAATAAGGTTAGGTTCGTACCCTTCAGTTTCCTGCACACGGAAACGAATGAATAATGACTCAGAGACAGTTACTTATCTTTTGTAGAAGTTTTACTTCGTACAAACACGAAGGGGACAGACAGATGAACATGGTGCATCCAAAGTCTGAACAACGGAGCTCAGAGATGGGCTTGGTAACCCTGCATTTGCATATGCAGAAGATCATACAGTGGACAATGGTGTGAAAATCATGCCCACAGGTTGCTGCTGGAAAGAAGCTCCAAGGTTGCAATGGAGTTATCTCTGAGGCATCACACACACAGAAAAAGGGAGTATGAGAAGAAACTGTGAGAAAAATAGCTTGGCTGTGCTGTTTTCAAATGTAATATAATTTTAAGCTGATAATACATAATGAATCAAGTTTAAACCATTAGTTTAATAAAAGTAAAAGTTAGTGTAATAAAAAGTAAAAGGGAGTTTCTAACTATTCTGTTTCTAATTATTCTTAACAGTAAGGATCTTGGTAAAAGGATGCAGAGGTTAGAGCTTCTAGGAAAAAAAGGTGGAAGAAGACAAAAGAGGAGGTTCATAGATGTAAGAGGACATGTGAATAGTTGGTGTAACAGAGGACGATTCACAGGAGAGGGTTAGATGGAGGAGGAGGATTTCCTGTGATGATCAATAGTTAGTATCTAGGCAACTTTGTAAAAATGCCGCAGGATCAGTATGTGCAGCTGCAGGAAAAGTGTTTACCAGAGTTCAGAAGAAAGAAAGTAATGGGAGTCTGTGGAGAAGGAGAACTGAAGGGCGTTGTGTTTGAAGTTGTCTGTCCTTACAGCAGTGAAGATTGTTCATGCATGTACAGCACACAAACACACATCCAGGGCAAAAACAGGCATCATTAACCTAGAGTGCAATGTTTTTAGAAGTGATTGGAAAACAGCAGGATAGCTGGTCAACATCAGAAAAACCCACAGAGAATGTCAATGCAGCACTAATGCCTAACGTGTGTTCAGGTGGGCTTTGGCATGAACTCTGTTAAACGGGAACACAAAATAACAAAAAAGTAATGTATCCCCAAAGCCAAAAAAAAAAAAATCCAGAAAGAAATAATTTATATATATATATATATATATATTTATTTATTTATGTATTGAGCATTTTCGGAGAACAGGGGCAGGAGAAAGACTATACAGATTGTCAGCTTACCAGGAGAGACGGAGGGAGGTAACCCAACAAGGGTACAACAACAAGGTCCAACAACGAGACCTGGATCCTCACCTTGCTCGGCCTTTAGGCCAAAAGCGGCCACGTTAAAATGGCACAACGCATCCTCAACCCCAAGCTGAGGCCGAATCAGCGACCACGTCCCCTCCTGGTCAGGTTTCACAACTTTGTCGACAGACAGAGGGTCTTGGACGCCGCAAGACACAGTGTGAAATTTCAGGAGTCAAGCATCATGTTTTTTCAAGATCTGTCAGCTGCATTTGAGGAGTTTAAAAAATATCTGCGGGACATCTGTGCCAAATACATGATGCTTTAACCGTCGATGCAGTTAAAGCACTGAGACTCACACAACGGAAAAAAGGTAGACAGGAGACCTCGGTTCTCACTCCAATCACTGATAACCCTGACTTCCTTCCTGGCACTTTGGACGTAACCTTCAAAAATTGGTCAGCTAAGGGAATCTGTTTTTTGGGGGATTTATTTAATGGTCCTTGGTCTTTCAACTAAATTATGAATCAATGTGATATATGACAGAACGATTTGTTCCGGTATTTCTAGGAGACTTCAATTTAGAGGATACTTCAGTGTTGGCTGAAGTGAGGGTCACACAGATGGAAAAACTGGTGCTTCTCCGTCGGGGGATACCTCCATGAGAACCTTTTATGCCGCCCTGAGGAGCTATTCCAATGCTAGTTCTTGGATACGGATTGAAGGAGTCTGGGACTAGGAGCTTGGTGTTGCAATAACGGAGGAGATGTTGGAAGATATTTGGTATAGTGCAAGGAAAATAAAAGTGTGTAACCTGTCAAGAGAAATACAACTAATGATGCTGCATTGAGCACACGTTGCCCTAAGCCACCTCTCCAGATACAGAAAGGATGTCTCTCCATTCTGCTTTAAGTGTAAGACGGAGATTGGCAATCTCACTCATTATTTCTGGTCTTGTATTAAGATACAGAATTACTGGAGACTTTGGCTCTTGGCATGCCCAGCATTAGGATTTCTAACAGATATCATAAAAAGCTTTTCAATATATTGACATTCTGTGCAAGAAAAATATCCTTCAGAACTGATTGAGGACAAAACCCCCTTAATTTCAGGATGGCCGAAGACATTAATGGAATACATTCCTTTGGACCATCTGACTTGTTTCTCTTACTCCAAAACGAATATTTTAGAGAAGATTTGGAGGCAATCCCTTGGCTATATTAATGTGAAAATTTCTGCCATCAGGATGAGAGCATTTGCGTAGAAGTGTTGTTTTTTTTCTATTGTATTTTATTTATTCACTTTATTTCCTCTCATCTTAAGGTTCCCTCTGCATTGTTACTGGATTATGACGGAAACCCTTTGATCTTATCCGGAACTCCTTTCTCTTTTCGCCGTCTGTTTTTGTCTTCTTTGTATTATTGATATGTAGGGGTCGTTTGCTTTTGCTTATGTCTCTTTTTCTGTACTGTTGTGTGTATTGAAATTGATACAAATTAAAAAAAAAAAAAACTAAATAAAAAAAGTGAAAAGCAGCACAAAGGCTTAACAGCAGAAAAATGAAATGAAAACTTTCAAATTTAAAACACGTTTAAACAACTCCAAAGATCCCCGTATCAAAGTGAAACTCTAAAACTAAACCCACTTTCAGTTGCAGGAGCTGACACATTATTCGAAAATATGAAAAAGCAACAACATCTTTGACTTTTTTATGCACCTCATAAAAAGGTAATTTTCATTTTATTTAGTTACTTTCAGTACTTCTGCAAGGCGGGCACGCAGTTGACGGTCCCATGAGGGCCAGGAGGGTCTGGAATGACTCTCTGCTCATATCATCATGACTCTCTGTTGACATCAAAATACTTTCAATGTGTCTTAATTTTCAAGGACACATTGAATGTTGCAGTGAGGAAACAGAACAAATGTGCACGCCAGCAGGACCTGAGTTGCAGATACATATGGCGTTTTTAACATGTTCCTGTAGCATGGTTTTTCATAATTAAGGACATTTATAAAGAAAATTAAGCTTAAAACTGCTCTTATGAGTATATCTTTATTCCAATCATTTTGAATCAGGAGCAGACGCAAAAAAGCTGTTTGAAAAAGATTGTATTTGTGATATAGAAAGTACGATAGGAGGGCATAGGCTCTCTGCTCTTCTCCATTCTGATGCATAAATTTTCAGAAAAATAGATCCATGAAAGTCTTTGTTTTCCTCGTCTGAGCTGGGACCTGGGGGGTATTCCAAAAAGCAGGTTATGCTAGCTCCCACGGTAAGTTTGAGGCTAAGGAAGTTGATAACCTCAACTTTCGGTTTCAGAAATGGAGGTATGTTTCAGGGTAGGTCAAGTTACCATAGCAACTCATGCTCTAAACATAACCTGGTCTGGAGCAGGTTTAGTTGAAGGTTAGTTTGTTTTCAGAGAGGTGAAGCAGCATGGTGTGTCCATTTGAAGATGATTTAGTGGATGAAGAAGTTCAGATAATACTTTTTCCACCGTGAGAGGATGATAAGATCACATATGGATGTTGGAAAAATTAAACTTTTTTACTTTTATCTAACATAGTTATTTGCTTCAGTTAAGATAAATCATTTGTTTGTTAAGTCAGTTTAAAAATAACACGTAGTTTTCAGACAGTAATTTTGCTTTCATTCAAATTAATTCAATTAAGTAGGTGTAACTTTGGTCCTGCTGTTAGATCAGCACCTCAAAGGATTGTGGGATACCATTTCCTTTGCCTGTCTGGACGGATTTTGGTTTAGGGTGGCTTTTTGACCAAATGTGTTTAGTTATTTAGCTGTTTTACTGTGTTGTGCCATGTTTTGCTGAGTTGTTTAGTTCTACTGTGGTTATGTCTCTGCACCATGAGTAAGAGTGAAGGAGAGGATGATGAGTTTATATCGTACCCCTACTGGACCCTCCTGTAATGACAATGATGGAATATTTTTGAATAAACTTGTGTGCAACTGTATTTTTTCCCGTCCTTTTTATTGTTATAAAAATTAGCATATCTGCCGGCTCATACTTAGCCATACGACAGATAAAGAAATATAATTAATTAGGATGGAAAAATATTAATTGAATTGGAGTAATATGACATTTAGATAGTTAAATACATAAATTTGAGTTGTATGAGCAATTATTGAGTTTTATAGACGTAGGAAATTAGGTTGATTAAATTTAACTCAATTACTTGTTACCAATAGAAGTAATTCATTTAAAGTGGCAAAATTGGATAAGTTATATATATATGCGTCACAAGGAAAATGGAAATAAGATCAGAAACTTGTGCATTTACTTTGTCTGTTCTTACTACAAGCAGAAACTCTTTCTTTTGATGATGCAGCCATATTACTTTTTTGATGGACGTATAATCTTCATACGCCACCATTAAAACCTCAGACTCCGTCTCACCGAAGTACAGTGCTTTCTTTTTTTTCCACGCGTTTCCATGGTGACTCCAGAAATCGGTGATCCATTGAGAATGTCTTTCATGTACTTGATAGCACGTGCATTACCCCGGGTTACCAAGTCGAGCGTAATTATGCCAACTCATATCCGGTCTTTTGGAAACGACATACCCCGGGTAAGCAAGTTCAGGCGGATTTGAGCCTGAGTTCAGGGTTAAAGTCAGGCTAGTTTAAACATGCTTCCTGGAATACCCCTCTGGATAGCTCTAAGCTATGAGTTGGCAGCAGATCATGTAATTGGATGAGTGACAGGAAGTAGGGGTGTGCTTACCCTGCATCAACAGTCCCGCCTTCAACTCTGAAGCAAATTTCTAATACATTCCTGCCACTCTGCAGAGACTATGTCCTAGAAAACAACACAGGTTTTTATATTTTGGCTAAAAACAGCACAATGTAAGGAAAGGCATACATATTGACAAATTAGTCAACCCCGCTTGCCCCATACTTGTCTTTATTTTCTGTATGTTTGTTTTTTTAAATGAGTGATTCTCCTACTCATAAACCTGCGTTCACACCAAACGTGGTTTGCGCGGCAGAGGCCGCCAGTTTCAAAATTAAGTCAATGTTAGAGACGCGATCTGAGGTCCTGCAGCACGATTTAATCGGCGGGCGTGGTTGTCTAGCAGAAGCGCCATTTGTTTTACAGCCATTGCGGGCCAGAGTTGAAAAATCTGAACGTTGGCGAGGTCGCCAAATCATGTCAACCAATCAGGGACCCAACTTTAGGCATGTGACGTTTTCAGTGACTGCGGGTAGAAGACACAATTAATATGATGGATCGATCTGACAGTTCTCCTCCTGAACTTCCATCCATGTTCTGAACCCGCTGTATCCTTTTGCCCAACGGCTAATGTTGGGCAAAGGTGGGTACACCCTAGACCAGGGTGTTCTCAAAGTGCGGCCCGGGGGCCAATGGCGGCCCACGGGAAGATTTTATGTGGCCCTCAATAAAAGAGAGCCATAGCAGGTTCTTTAGAGGAAAAATGTTGGATTGACGAGGAGAAAAGGCGCTTTCAAGCTAAATGTACAAATGCTTACCTTGTCGTACCTCTTGGGCTGGATAAAATCATGTGCCTTATATGCAAGCAGGTAAATGCAATGCTCAACGAATTCAATATAAATCGTCACTATGTTATAATTCATAAAAAGTATGAAAAATTTACCGGCAAGGAGCGCAACAATAAGCTCCAACAGCTACATCTGCTGCACAGCAGATAATGTTTACAAAAATGGCTAAATCCAGTGACGCTGTGACAAAAGCTAGCTACGTTGTGGCTTTCCAGCACAGCAAGCCGTAAAAACAATGAATGCTGAAAGTAGCTGACATTGTTTGTCCAGAGCAAAAGAAAGTCTGCCAAATGATACAATAACTATAGGAGTAAAAGATCTGGACAGCAACCTCCAACCACAACTTGGAAAACATCTGGAGGGCCTGGTTAACTGTACAAATGACACTTGGTCATTAAAGTTAGTAAAACAACTTTTTCTGTTTATCCATTTTTTTCACCAATATTGGCGTCCAGTCTAATGTCCAGTTCTTAATTTGGCCTCTGCTACAAAAACTTTGAGGACCCCTGCACTAGGCAGTCTGTCGCAGGGCCCATAAAGCTGGAGGGATCCCACCCGCTGCGGCTCCTGTAGGGTGAGTTGCCTGGCGGCCCGCAGCCTGATTGGACCTCCAGAACTCTATAATATTTTTTCTTATTTTCATCGAGACAATAATTAACAAGATCCCCCAATTTTATTCTTGTTTTAATTTTTCCCTCTCGGGTTAATGCGGGACAGCAAGCCTTCATACTCGGTCAGAGAGAGAGATGGAAAGACAGAGGAAGCGGCTGCCTTTCAGACACAGCAGTGGGAGAATCAGAATGATCACATGAACCCAAACATTGAGAAATAAACCAGATCTCTCTACATCATCCGTGTCTTCCATGCACTGAAAATGAGATACACACAGACACCGCTCCATATAGTGATCATTAGCTGGTAGCTCCTCCCACACATAGCCGCGGCTTCAACCTTATGAACACATTTTTGGACAGGTGGCGAGCAGGGAATTCCCTGGGCGGAGAAGAGGGGGCGCCAGCGCGAAGTTGTCACGCTAGCTGTGTTCGGTGTGACGGCACCTTAAGACACAGCACTCAGCGTAGCAGTGTTTTCTTCTGTATTCTGCTTCCCATGTGTTTGTGTTAAGTGCAGAAAAGACATAAAATAGATATGGTGAATGAACCACGAGAGCGGAGATAATACAGGAAGTCTGCCGTTGTTGATGTTGTTTGTGTCGCTATTCGTTCATGACGGTTATAACGTAATAAGCTATTTCACTAGCACTTAGCAGCTAAAGCTAACATATGAATAGCAACGGGTTACGGTGGTGGATTTGGAGTTATCCATATGTGGTTAGCCACGGTCACAGGCATATGAGATGGGTAACAACTGACGTATTTTGTAGATGAATGTAAAAGATTGGGGAGGACAGAGGAGCGGTGTCCAGTGTTGCCAGATTGGGCGGTATTGGTTCTAAAGTTGCAGGTAAAAATGGCTTTGGGCAGGTAGGCATAATTTGGGTGGTTTTAGGGTTGGTTCTGCGTTTCTTTTCCCTCATGAATATATAACACGTTAGGCTGTGTGGCTGTTGGATTCTATGCACTGAAGCTCCGTGAACGGCAGACACGCTTAATGGACCGGGCTCTGTCATCTAACCTGTTGTTGGGGGTGTGCAAGGCCCCGCACCGCCTCTTAGAAATTGTGTTCTTAAAAGCCTGACACCGCGGCCGCCGCATGTGGGAGGAGCTACCAGCTAAAGTTATGGTCTGATCGCTACATGGAGCGGTGTTGTCCATATCAATGCATGGTAGACACCGAGAATGTGGAGAGATCAGGGTTTATTATTTTGAAGAGTTCTACCTGATAATCATGTTTCCATGTTTGAGTTCATAAGATCATCCCAGAGAAAGACTCTGCTTCAACTCCCACAGTGAAAGCTGCGTCTTAATCCGACGTCCGTGTTTGCATCTCTCTGACAGAGTTTGAAGCCAAAGCCCCTCCCCCGCCTCTCTACCTGCTTTTCCTCTCTACCTGTTCACCTGTTCACATCCTCTGCAGCTGAGAGTTGGTTTCCCCGCGATCTTCATTGTATTCTTCACAGACAGCACAAAATGTGGTCATCATAGCAGTTTTTCCTTGTCTAGTCATGCTCTAAAGACATGCAGGACATGGTGAAACAATCTCCTTTTTTATTTAAAGTTCTTGGGGCTTAGAATTAAAATTATTACCTTTGGAAGGGGAATTAAAACAGGTCATTTTCTTTCAAGATGCTGTGAATGATTTCCGGGAAAAACGGGGAACATTTAATTTGTTTCTCTTAAGATGAGGGCGTTCAGAGATTGGTTATTTCCGTGCTGGAAGTGACCCTGGGGGGGGGTTCTGGAGTTGTCGAGAGAAAGATAAATGCTTGGTGTTTCACAGAGAGAGGCAAGCAGCGCACAGATAAAGGCCATGTTTGGGATCATGCTCAGCTGTGAGCGTTTACTCTAACTGTCTGGTAATCGGCATGTTTCTGGGAAAGGAGAGGTCTCCTGGCGAATCGCACCTGGACCCCTAAACAGATTGGAGATTATCATCCCAAAAAACAAAAACACACACAAGCAAACAGCATGTGAACAGCAGCAGTGCTCTGAGCTCATGTGCTGAACAAGTGTGAGGCTCAGAAACCATTAGCAATGCATTTATTTACTTGTAAGGCAAATAGAAAAAAAATAAATTGAATGTATAATTAAAGGTGCCACACGCTGCAGTTTAACTGTGATAAATTATAAGAAGAGTAATCTGAGGTGTCTTCATAATTGCAGTAAACAAACATGTTCATTATGGAGAAGCAACAGCCTGTCGGTCTTATGAGATACAGAAACATGAAGGTTTTTTTTCAAGGCAGGAGGTTGTTGCCTGCAGTGTCGATGTGAATCCTAATTCATCAAATTTGTTTTAGCTGTGTCTGCAGGCACTTGCAGTCTAACTTTTACAATTTAGGACAATGTTTGACCACAAACCTTTACTAATAAACTTGATCATTTTTGTGCTTTAGGTCAGATTTAATATTCTAACTCCTAAAGCAAAGCTAAAGAGTTTTTCGAAAACAAGCAACGTGAAGGTCTGAACAAGACGAGAGAGGTATGCTCATGAGTCATGTCTTGAAGAAAAACACAAGTGAACAAAGCTTGTATAAGTGGTTGCAGTCTGTGGGACCACAGAGAAAAACACCCCCTACATTTTTTTTGCTTTATTACCAATCTGATTTGGAAGGAAGTTTTATTTTTGAAAACTACTGGATTCTCTCCACCGCATCCGACTCATCCAGCCATGTGTCCAAAATCTGTCTGCTCAAAGTGGCTGCAGCGGTCGCTAATTTGAAACCCCCAAGCAACCAAACCTAACAAAAACGAACGTATTTGGAAAGTTTCATTTGGCAGAAAAGATCCAGTAACTAAACAGAAGGAGGGACTTTGACTTCAAAATAAAAGAAAGCTGCATTTTAAGGCCATGTCACACAGCCACTATGAAATTTCAATTTTTTGTGATTTATGCCTCATCTATGTAATTCACAAGTGTATTTTGCGTTCGTCATTCGTCGATTTTGACAGATGTCCGTCGAGGGTTTCGGCTGAAGGGTCTTTACTTGAATTTGGTTTTGAGCTGTTTACAATTTTTGGTCGGTTGAGAACTATGCAGTTTAGGTATATTTTTTTGTTTTGTTCATAGACAAACTTTCTTCTCTCTTTGTATATGAACATTATTGGAGCCAAAAAGTATATTTGTAACATTTAAGTGTGTGTGTGGACAGGCCCCTCCCCTTTTAGATTTGTATTACATCTGTTACAAGCAGGGGTTTTTCATTGGCTTTCTTTTGTTTCCTTCCTTTGCATTTGCTTCAAATGCCGAGTGAAGACACCTGGTGGAGACCTGACGATCTGTGGAATCAGGCCCCAGAGCCAGCCGCCAGGTCTGCATATTAGCTCCTGTTGGATCACTTGAGAGGAGAGCTCATTCTGGATCAGATCCAGATGAATGTGAACAGCTCTTTGTGTTGGAGGTTGTGGGAGGTTTGTGGACAGGTAAGAATGGGTACCCTGTACACCTCATGTAGCTTGCTTTCTGTTAGACACACTAGGTAAGTTGGTGTGTGCCACCCCTTGTATGTTTTATCACAGCTTTATAGATGAGTCAGTAAGACTTTTGTTTTCTTGTTTCAGTTTAAGAGCTTTGATAGCCAGGCTGGGTTTTGTTATATGTATTTAATTCATTTGGCCCAACCTTAGTCCCTACCTCACTTCCTCCTCGTTCAATATAACCCTTAAAATTCTTACATTGTGTGTGTTTATGTTACGTGTACTCCTGGGGGGTATTCCAGGAACCATGTTTAAACTAGCCTGACTTTAACCCTGAACTTTGGCTGAATTCCGCCTGAACTTGCTTACTCTGGGTATGTCGGTTCCAAAAGACTGGATATGAGTTAGCGTAATTGCGCTCGACTTGGTAACCCTGGGTTAATGCACGTGCACAGCAGGTACATAAAGACATTCTCAATAGATCGCCGATTTCCGGAGTCACCATGGAAACGCGTGGTGAAAAAAAGAAAGAAAGCGCTATACTTCAGTGAGACGGAGTCTGAGGTTTTAATGACGGCGTATGAAGATTATACGTCCATCAAAAAAGTAACACGGCTGCATCATCAAAAGAAAGAGTTTTTGCTTGTAGTAGAAGAGCAGACAAAGTAAACGCACGAGTTTCTGATCTTATTTCCAATTTTATATATATATATCCAATTTTGCCAACTTAAATGAATTAGTTAAATTTATCCAACCTAATTTCTTACGTCTATAAAACTCATTAGTTGTTGATACAACTCAAATTTACATATTTATCTAACTAAATGTCATATTACTCCAATTCAAGTATTTTTTTTCCCATCGTAATGAATTAAAATTCTTGAACTCTATGTTTAAGTTTGAGCCGGCAGATCCTCATTTTTCTAACAATAAAAAGAACAAAACAGCATGTGCTCAGTGCGTTCATTGATTTAGGAATTTTCCGACATTGTTACTATACCAATTAGCCATAGGGGTGCTATATAAACTTATCATTCTCTCCCTCCCTCTCACTAATTGTGCAGAGACTTGAGCAAAGTAGGACAAAATAACTCGGCAAACACAGTAAAACAGCTATACAACTAAACACATTTGGTCAAAAAGCCACAGTTAAAACCAAATCCGTCCAGACAGGCAAAGGGAATGGTATCCCACAATCCTTTGAGGTGCCGATCTAACAGCAGCACAAAAGTTACGCCTTCTTACTTGAATTAATTTGAATGAAAGCAAAATTACTGTCTGAAAACTACGTGTTATTTTTAAACTGACTTAACAAAACAAAAAACGATTTTTAATTATCTTAACTGAAGCAAATAATTAAGTTAGATCAAAGTAGAAAAGTTTATTTTTCCGACATCCATATGCGATCTTATCATCCTCTCATGGTGGAAAAAGTATTATCTGAGCTTCTTCATCCACTAAATCATCTTCAAATGGACACGCCATGCTGTTTTACCTCTCTGTAAACAAAGTAACCTTCAACTAAACGTGCTCCAGACCAGGTTATGTTCAGAGCATGAATTGCCATGGCAACTTGACCTACCCTGAAACATACCTCCATTTCTGGAACCGAAAGCTGAGGTTATCAATTTCCTTAGCCTCAAACTTACCGTGGGAGCTAGCATAACCTGCTTTCTGGAATACCCCCCTGCACTAGACCTGTACGTTTGTGGACGTAACACATCCAAATCTGACCGTAATGAGTTTAAACATCTAGCAATTTGTTGCTTCATGATTTAACACCCCCCCCCCCCCCCATCTTCTATAATCACCCTCTCCCTTCCCCTCTCTAACATCCCTCAGTTTACATGTATTTAATGTAGTTTATATGCAATTACTACATAAATCTTACACAACTGTGCATTATTTTTGCAAGATGCATACACAAATTTCTGGTTTTCCACGACTATTCCACGCATGTCAAACAGACATGTTACACATGTTCCACAGACGCATAACTTTTATATCACGTATACGGCGCACATATCGCGTTCAAATGACGTAATTGACACATGTATATAAACAGGACAATAATCACGCAAAGTTTATGTTCTTCATTGATTTACGTGCTCTTTGCTTGGTTTATTCATACTTCTTCCGTGGTTTTAAAGTGGTTCATCCATTATACATATGTGAAAGTTTCACGTAAAGACCACAACTTTTCTCCCTTTTCCCACGTGTATTCACGCATGATCAATTTTCATCTGTGCAATATGCAGAAAATGTACGTAGCGGCTGTGTGACACGGCCTTAACAGACAAAAACCAGGAGTCTTTCCTCCAAATATGGATTTTTTGTGACAGTTTTTCCAACACCACAATAATAAAAATAATGCCTCATATTCAGCTGTCCAATGCTACAAGGATGCTGCTAATAAAGTTGCTCAAACAATAGATTCGACTTTACTGTTATATTTCGAAATTTATATTTATTTGTCGCACCTTTAAAGTCAGTTTAAGCTGAAGTTTGTGCCAATTCTTTAGATTCCACTTTGACTGTTATGGATTAAGGGAAAATCTACCGGTATGTTGCATTTTAATGGTTCCTAAATAAAATCTAGTGTACAAATAAAGTTTAAAGACGTCACACACCACCACCTGATGATGACCCTGATGAAGGTGGAAGACATTCCACCGAAACATGTCGGTACGTTTTACATTACAAAACAAACCAGTGTCTGATAAAAAACAAATTAAATACGCAGTATAATTCTATAGACACAATGAACCTCTTTGAATCAAAGTTTAAAGCAGCTGCAGACATTTTATCTTGAATGAAGATAAAGTCTACCTTCAAAAGTGAAGGGAAACTGGACTAAAAAAAATAACTAAATAAAAAAATGTAGAAAGTAATGATGAGAGAGCAGAAGAAAGCTTAATAAAGATGGAGCAGACTGGGACATGCATGTTTTGGAAAACATGTGAGCATGGGTGCAGATGTGAGAAACTGAGGGGCAAAAGTGGTATTAGAATGAATGAACCTCAGCTCATTTTCAAAGAGTAGACTATGTAGTCACTTCCCATCATTCCTTAAGTTCAACACTCCTACAGTACAATGACAAAAATTAAGATTTCCCAATGATGGGAGATCCAACCTCAGAGAACATGACAATTAAGTAATGACACGGATGTTGCTGCTGATGTGCAAAATAAAGTCAAACAGTGTGTAAAAGCATCCATGATGTTAATGAATGTCTAAAAATCTCCAGGAAGGGCTGACATTTCAGCCGCTGGAGCTTTCAGGCGTGTTTATAAAATGTCAAGATCGAAAGACAACATTAGTGATCCTAGAGAAGTGTATTTAACTGCTCATTAATTTGGCAAAGTGATGACTAAGATCGTGTGGTCAGTAGCACAAACACACACACAAGTGTTGGAGTTAAAGGTTAGATTTGACCCAGTAGTGCTCAGAAAAACTAAAGTTCACACACTAAGAATGATATCGCAAAGATTGGAGACGACTGTCCAGAGAGTACCGCGCCTTCGCCCACAAGTACCAGGTTAGGCTCTGGCAGCCCCAGGACCCAAAAAGGAATAAAATGGGTTTAGGAAACGGATGAATGGGAGAGTGGAGACTTCATTTAATAAACAAAAAAGGGGCGGCTGTGGAGCAGAGGTACAGTTGATTGGTTGGTTGCTGTGTCATGAATGAGACTTGTGACTGTGAAGCACTTTGGGTTTTAATCGAGGTAGAAGAGAAGTATTTCAGTAAATGACATTTACCATTTCCAAGTTCATGTTTAGATCAGGTTTTTTTTAAAGAAAGAGAATTTAAGGAAGTATCTTTTCATCCAGAAACAGCATTGTGAATGTAAAATGATCAGGCATTAAAGCACGTGGGTCAGACGTGATCATCTGAGTTCCAGAGCACAAAAGTGGTTCCTGATTGTCAGTTCATGCTCTATGTCGTATCTGACATTGGATGGACACACAATAAGACGTTTTTTGCTTTCAGCTGCAAGACGTTAAACAAAAATATATCACAAAAAGTTTTACTGACTTCAAAAGGAGCAGTAAAGTGGACAGGTGAATTAGCCTTCCATCTGTTGATATGAGAGTCAGTGCTGGTCTGCAGTCAGAAATGGTTGTGTATCTAGGAGGAAAATCTTGCTGATGTTCAGCAACAATTTCCCACCTGGTTGTTTGATTGATAGTTTCATTAGCAATTAAAACAAAGGAAAATGACCATAAAACTACCAAAATATATCGATTTAAGATTTTAATGTATAATTTAAATGAATGGGCAACAGGTGTTTTACCTCAACTCCATAAGGTACAAAACTCCGAGGACATTTTGCTAAAAGGTCAACGTTATGTGAACTCTAATAATCATTATAATGTGATTAAAGCAAACATTTTTATCTCTTGCCACTTTATGATTTTAGTTTTAGTCAAAATGGATCCCATGCAGCTGTAGTCATGTTTATACTTGGGTTAACTGCAGTAAAAAAAGGAGAGAAAATGATGATGGAATACCAAACTGACCTAAGACATGAAAGATAATGCTTTGTTTAACTGTTTGGCTGCAATGTTTCTAGTCTTCAGCACTCACATAGGAAACACCACATTCTTTTTCGTTCTCATTGTAGGTGGAGAGGAAATGCAGGGGCTTTGGTAAGGTTTATTGTTTTCCTTTTACAAAGCACAATTCAAGGTCGCTGAAGTAACACAGGACCATGGAAGGTAAAGTATCAAAGAAGCTATTGGTCCATTGGTTTTATGAACACTAAAACTGCAAAGAATTTATTGACTTTTGCTGGGTGGGCCGAGCATCGTTCCGTTAGCTGGGAGTGGTGACAGTAGTGTTCAATGTCAGCCTATCCGGATGAAAAACTGCCGTCTTCTTGTGCGTTTTTTCAGCTTTTAGATTCAATATTCTAATTAGTATGACACACGGTCTTATTGAAAGACTGGCAATTAATTTATCAGAGGGACAAAAAAACAGAGTCTGCCGTCAGATTTGATGTACAAATCATTCTTGGCCCAACTGTCTTGTCCTGACTTTGTAAATGAGGAAATGTGTGATGGAAATAAAAAAAAGAAAACAGCAGAATTGTGTGTATCTTTAGATTTATGCATAAAAGACGACAGTGTAAAACCACCAAGCGACTCTCAGAATTGCATCTTGTGTGATGGATGAGGTTGTCAGTCCTTAAAATTTATGGTTGAAAGTGTAAGTGCCTGGGAAGTGGGTGTATGGCGTGGGAGTGGCCGTTTATCTGCTGTAGTTCATCTCTGACAGACTCTGTTTTCCTGCTTTGTTTCCATTTTACCAACATTTAAAAGACAATTGCATAAATCTGACGCTGAGATTGCAACACAGTGTCCAAAGAACAAGAAGAAATGTGGAGCTAATTAGCCCTGATGACAATTCCCTGACCTCACAGTTCAAGTTATTCTCTCCCTTCAGTGCACACTTCTAATGGCCTCACAGGGGCTGAGGGGGCAAAGAGTTCAGCATTGAGAAAGAGAAAATGCTGCTTTTGAGATGACCTGGGGGGAGAAAAGGAAAATTGGGGCTCTGCTGATGAGCGATGTAAGTAAAGAACTACAATACTACGTAATTGCTTTAGTCTGGACGCAGGAATAAATGCAATGCAGAAAAAAAAAGGATTGAGATTTGTAACAAGAGCTTTAGGCAGAGTACACAGAGTGTGTTTCCTATTTTACAAACATAAGCGTTTACTTTGTGCTGATATTTAGAAAGACTGTGTTCACCTTTGTGTGCAGCTGTGGTGGAAATGAGCCTCATTTCTCTCAGTTCCGCTTGACATATTGCAAGCATGAACCAATAAAGTGAAAGTGTGGTTGAGGTTCAGAGATCACAGGAACAATCCAAAAGTTAAAGGAAGTATGTTTTAATCAAATATGCTGCCATGCATCAGGCACAAGTATGTCATTTATAACAAAAGTCCTTTGTTATAATAAATGATGTAAAAATATTTTAATAAACTTTTTATTTTTATTTTTATTTTACCCAAAATCTTTCAACCAGTTGATACTGAAGTATTATACCAAAGGGTATTTGTAATGTCAGTCCAGAGTGTATCTTGTGTACTTTCAGTCGTGCTAACCATTTTAGTTACATTTAGTGTATCCTTTTTGGCAAAAAAATGACCCATTCATCCCTTTGTATGTAGTTAGATTTTTTGCCAACGTATTGTTTGTGTGTCAAAAGGTTTCATACTTGGCGCCCTTGTGCTATCCTAGGCACTTTAACATTGGGAGTTGGGTCATCTAGACCCCACAAGACAGTACACTGAACTTTTTTCCTTCAATGATTTGTGATCTCCTCCACATCGAAAGGAGCCAGTTGAGGTGGCTCGGGCATCTAGTCCGGATGCCTCCTGGACGACTCCCTGGAGAGGTGTTCCAGGCACGTCCCACTGGGCGGAGGCCCCGGAGAAGACCCAGGACACGTTGGAGAGACTATGTCTGTCGGCTGGCCTGGGAACGCCTCAGGGTCCCCCCAGAGGAGCTGGAGGAAGTGGCTGGGGCGAGGTGAAGTGGATAGCACCTTTATCCACCTTTGTCATAGTAGAGATAACACGTCAATGTAGGGTTTAGGTTTCATTACTTAATACTGAGTCTTTTAGAAAGTCTTTAGCTCTTTTCTGTGGCCAAAATGCACAAAGATTCAAGTGCAAAAGGATATGAATTAATTCCTTTTTGTTTGTTTTTAGTAACTCTGCTGGCGAGAACTCCGTCTGTTGGTCATACCAAAGATGAGCTGTAATATTAATAAAGATCTAAAGAGAGAAAAAAAAAAACTATGGGCCACACCACGTTTTCCCCCACTGCTTCTCCAGCAGGATAAAGTGCAGATAAACCAGAAACTTATCATTGTTTTGGGCCTTGAGTAAATAGTTCGAGCAGTTTTTTTATACTCTTCTTCAACTTTCGGCTTCTCCCATCAGGGGTCGCCAACGGCGAAACAACCCTCCCTTGAGGATGAGTCGCATGGTTAACTTGGCAATGTTTTTTTTAAGCTGGATGCCCTTCCTGACGCAACCCTCTCAATCCAAACGGGCTTGGGACCGGCACAGCAGCAGAGAAGGGAATAAGAAGCAGCCCGGAATCAAACCTTGGTTTCACGGACGGAAGCTGCCGTAAACCAGGACGAGCTAAACCGGCCCCCTCAGTTTTTTATACTAAAGTTTGCAAAAAAACCCGTTTAGAAAGGTCAAACACAAATGTAAATTTTCCGAAGTATGAAGTTGTAGCTGAGCTTGTTTCAGAGTTTTTCCTTCAAACTGAGCACAGCAGCTCCCGTTAAAAACCATACATTGAGTGTTAAATAGGTGGCATGCATGTGGATTTTGTGCATGTAAAATAAAGTCTCAATAGCTGTCATTTGACCCAACCCCAGGGGGAGCAGTGAGGGCAGTAACAGCAATGCAGGAGAACCATTTAGTGGTTTAGGCCCCCCCTTCCATTTCAACCCACACATGTGTGTCATTACCTGCTCACCACTCTTAGGTGCAACAAAAGGAAAAAGCATGTTAAATTCATGTACTTCTGGGGCAGGTGGGGTTAAGATATGAGTTTTTTTTTCATATTGACATTTCTCTGGTACAAGTAAAAGGAAATACAAGTCAGTCAGTAAAAGTAAGGCAAAAAAAAAAAATCAGAATAGTGACATTTAAAGCATAAGAATCCAATGACATGTTGCATTGTTCTCATGAGGAACATGAGAGAAAGCTGCAGCATTGGTCTATAAAGACTAAGTTCTGACCCGACCAGATGTGTAGATCAGATGGTTCAGAAAGTCAGGTCAACCGAACCACAATAAGTAAATAAACAGGAGAATTGTTGTTTAGTCTGCAGACCTTTTGTAGTATAAACAGGTCTGAGATGATAGCACACAGGGGTATTGAGAGTGAAGGACTTCAATGAGAGTGTAGCATAAAGACAGTTTCACAGAATAAAATGTAGAGCAGTCAGCTTTCGCTGTACATCAAAAAGTCACAAAACTCTCATACTATTAGTTATGACTTTTTGGCGGAGAGTATTACAGATAAAAGCCATTATCTGATTGGCAAAGTAAAATTTTAAAACTGCATTCACTCCACCTTCGGCAAGTGACCACGTTCAATGAAAAGTATATGTAAATCCACATAAATACATGTTACGGGCTTCCGCGTTAAAAACTCTTGCGTTCACGGGTGGCTACTCAACTTTTGAAAGGTAAAGCCGAACTTTGACCAATCAGGGAGAAGGATTTCAATCAGAGAGTTGCCAACCTTCTTAAAATTGATCATGGAGGAAGATTTAATAATTGCAGTTTTTGCCCGGCCGTAATTACAGAATATAACATCATGTGTTTCATATATTGGAATAGAGCTGGAGAACGATTTACTAGATTCGCACCGCTTGAAAACATTTCGCACCGAGCCTCTTCCAACTGTAGCTGGTGTGCATGTGCCAGTAAACAGTAGAGTGAACACCGTGGACTAGTCTTGTGTCGTCACATGTCTGGTGTGTCTGTAGCTGCACATTACATTCGTTTTCTTCTCATTTGGAGGTTTTCACTGAAAAGATGAACACCTTCTGGATTTATTTCAAAGAACAAAAAGTCACCTAGGATTTGATACATGCATGGCTTTCTGTTAGAAATCTATTTAGCGGGACAAAAAAGTTGGCGATCAGTTTAAGTCATCCCACTTAAATATATTAGATAGACCTGAAAATGTTATCATAGGTACACTGTGGAGAGTTCTGGAAAATGTAAAAAAGAACAAAAGTGATGAGTGTTTTAAAAATGTGAATTTATTCCTTTTTAAAATGATAATTATTGGAGCATATCTCTTTAAAAAGGGGAGAAAAATGTAGAGTTTTTGCTAGATATTATGAACAATCTAAATTCAAATTGGCTGAAGACTGTGATGGTCCTGCATTCTAGCAGCACTTAAACGCATCATCTTTTGCACAAATCTGAAAACATGAAAGGAATCTCTCAACCCCTACTGCATTTGTATCTGATCTGTGTGTAAATGTGGTTTTGTCTGTGTGCATCAGCTAATTGGTTCGTACTGTTTCAAGATTTGTATGCGTATAGGAGCCATTTTGAATGTGTTTAAGTTTTAAGCAGCTGTAATTTCAAGTTTGTAAATTGTAATTTGTTTTAGTAAGATTTTGATATTCGAGTGTAAATGTGAACACACAATTGCAAGTACACTGAGTCATGCACAAAGTGCTTTGTATGAGTTAATTTTGCACTATTACACATTATTAAACAAACACAACTTCAATGTCTCCGGCAACAGGAAACAGCTCTTTTTGTTGACCACTTTCTCAGCTTCAAATCTGTTGGAATTCTGTAAACAGTCAAAGTGTTACAATTATTCAAAGAGCCCTGAAACTGGATCTATAGCTCTGCCGTTAAAGGGTTAATGGGCAGCAACAGGTTGGACCAATTAAGAGACCCAGAGTGTATTTACCCAGACTATTTACAACGCAGCACCATATGCTGCAGCTGATCAATCGGCTAAAGCACAGAAATGAAAGCGGTCTGTAGCGGTTAGTGACAGTGGTGAATATTAAGAGAATCAGAAAGTCTGGAGCGGCAGCCTTAAGACGCTGGTTTTTCATGGTGGCAGCGGTCAGCTGGTGCTGCCTTGGGGGCTTTTCAAAATAAAACTGCATTTCATATGGTTATGTTAGTGCATTTGATGCTTGTTACTTGCTGGGGCTTGAATCCACTAATTTACAAGGTGCTATATAGATTTGCTTGTAAACACGTCTGTTAAACACTAATAATCTGGTTTTGCATAAATATGTGATCCTGTTGATGTCACTGCTATAAGATTTAAGGTTTGTGAAATAAAAATAGTATGTGTAAACCAAATGTAACAATATGCTGGTGTATTATATAAAAACAAATTCAGATATTTAAAGGCTGTATGTGATTTAAGAATATCTTTGTTCAATAAAATGTTTTTAATGCTATTATTTAAAAACACGTATTGTTGGAGCCCTTTGGCTGAATTTAGGTTATTTATTAGATTTAATGCATGCATGTGCCTGTCAGTCTTTGGCCATGCAGCTGTTCCGGCTTCCTATTGGTTGGGTGCATTTTGGGAGCCGCCGTGTCTTTTATTGGCATTGGCTTTTGGATTTGAACTTGGGAACCACGGCAGCACATTAATCTTAGACTGTGTTTACAACATGTTATATTTATAGTAAGGATGTATCCATGCCTTTAAAGAGTATTTTTGTGGTTTGTACTTTATATTTTTACCGTTCAAAAAAGTGCAAGAAAATAAATGACATAAAAGGAAGAACAACGACCCTTTTTTTTTTCTGAAGCACACGTAAAGACGGTTCCTGCTCCCCAAGATATCCGAATGTAACTGCAACGGCAGTTACACGTATGTTTGTCTTTTAGTTTACACAATATGGATTCTTCACTCATTCTATGCACTATAACTATGGAATAAAAAAAATGAAATAAACAAAGTGTAGGTGTGCAGTTTTGAGCGGGGATCCAATTGTTACCTTCATTAAGATGTTATTCCTTTTGGGGAAACTGCACACTAGAGCAACTTGAAACTGCAAACCAGAGCAACTTAACAATACGTCTCAGGGATTTTGTCCTGCTTGATTATCAACTAACCCTTGTTGGCTTTTTTTATTGACAAAAACACACCTGATCCTGGTAATCAGCAGCAGGTAGGATACCTAAAAAAAGTAACCAAAAAAAAATCAGTTCAACACCTCTGATAGGAGCCTGATTTTACGCAATAGAATCCCTGGAGAATTTCTCTTGCACTTCATTTTCCTTGAGGGATAACAATTGGAGTTTTTGTTTTACTTAAAGCTTAGCTTGTGTCTCTGTCACATTACATTGATAAATGCCTGAATGTGTGGGAAAATGATGCTGTTACTATAAATCTCTGTTCCTTTTTACATTGTAGGTAATGCTCCTCCTCATTTGTCAATGTCACAACTTTTTTAAGGTTTAATCAACAAATTCTGCTAATAGCAGCCTTTACTGGATCTTTTGCAGGCATCCAAAGGAGGTGTCATGCTTCAGAAACAGAAACCCACAGTAGAGTCCAGGAAATAATTGGGCTAGCCAGTAACAGTGCATGAAACTTGTGAGAGAAAGATTCAGTGAGATGAGGAAAAGGGGGATGCCAAGCTGGGGAAATAAATAGGAAGAGGCAAGAGAGACAGAAATAATGGTGGATTCTTGTTTATTTACTGGATTTGAGGGTAACGTTATTTTGATCATAAAAGGAAAATAGAGATATTACTTACTGAAAATAAATACAAGTACAATGTGACAGAAAGCAAAATGACTGCTGGAATCAAAGATCCACATCAGAGACAACAAAAGCCAGACAAAGGCCAGCGAATCAGCGAGGAAAGCCAGGCTGGACCAAATGGACAGTAATTGAATACAATCTGTCTTCAGAGCTCAATCACTTTGCCTTACAGGGACCATTGGTGAAACACCTTTCTCACACTAATCTAATAAACCTCCACATCACCTTCCTCCTTGAGGACCCATAACTTTCACCTTCAGCATCGTCCTGAAGGAGAAGGAAATTGTAACGCAAATGCTAGTCTGTCTTACTCAGGGAATATAGCAACAGAGAGATTGAGCTAAAATGCAACACTGGGCTGTTTGCAGACATCAGTATTGTAAAAACTGTAGGACTAACATTTTAGGCCAACAAAGATAAAATCTAAAAGAACCAACTTTGTAGAAACCTTTAAGACAAAGCAAAACATTAGTTATATGAAACTGTGGAATCCCTCTGGTCTTAAGGAAAAGTGAAACAATATTAGATTGGCTGGTGTTGTGTGGTTTAACCAGTCACCAAACTCTTGTTATTTCTTGGCTTGATTATCCAACACTCTTTTAACCCTTGTGCTATCCTATGGGGTCCAGATGACCCCACCCTTACATTGACGTGTTCTCCCTACCATGACAAAGGTGGATAAAGGTGGAAAGATTTCATGTAATCAATGGACACCATGCAGTGAAGATCACAAATCAGTGAAGAAAAAAGGTTCAGAGCACTGTCTAGTGGGTCTAGATGACCCCACTCCCAATGTTAAAGTGCCTGGACAACGTGACTAAGGCTTTAGCAAAAAGACAGTATGACTGCAGATGCTGCATGGATGTGGGAGTCTTCTTCTCCATTCCTCTCAACGTATGAACAACTCAAGTAAAGGTTTCTAATACTCACTAAGTCATTTTAATGGTGTTGATTGAACCATTGTGTTTCACAGGATCTAAATGTTCTGGAAGTAAGTCATTATGGTGGCAATTTTCAAAAAATCACTCCATTTAGGAGGTTTAATTTGTAATTTATTTTTGTTTTTTTGGCAATATTATCAGAAACAGCAGAATTAACTAAAATAGTTATACAGATAAATAACAAATCTATTAAACCCAAATCAGAACTGTTCATTTTCAAACTTGTAGCCATTTGTAGAAATGCTGGCAGAACGTTTAGCTTTAAATCTCTGACCCAAATAAATGCTTTAATGAAGACGGTTTTTTTATGATTGAGAGTGAGTGTAAATGAGAATTGTGTGTTATTGTTGTGCTGCTGCCTCTTGGCCAGGACGCTCTTGCAAAAGAGATTTTTAATCTCAATGAGTTTTTTTATCCTGGTTAAATAAAGGGTGAATGAGCAAAAGAATAAAAAAAAGAGACCCCACCTTCTACCCCTAGGATGCAACAGATTGCCTCTGTAAACAATTCCAGTTCCTTCTGTACTTTTAATCTCATCCTAAAGCCTCTCTATTTGATACTACTGTGATTGTATAATTGTCATGTATGAAGTATGTCTGAGTTACATGTTCTGCACAGCAGGAACCAGATTAAAAAGCAGTTTAAACAATCAAACAAAATAAAAGATTGATGGACTACTGAACATATTTATTCAGCGGTTTATTTGTGCAAAAATAACATTATTTATAATATTATTTCAGCAAATCCATCTGAATGCATTAACTGCCATGAATGCTAAATTTGTTTCAACCTTTCATCAGGTTCCACTAGGATGACATCATAAAGGTGAGATTGGCACCAAAGGAAGCGGTCCATCTTCTCACAGCTGGACTCCTTAGCTTAAAAAGAGCAAAACCTTTGTGGGTCTCTTGAAATTTAGAAAGGCTTTTCACAGACTATGACTGCTTGAATTCTCTTTGCTAATCAAGCACTCAAGGCATATTGCAACCTGTTAAATGGAAGGAACTGAGAGAAAGCTTTAATTATCCTTCCAATAAATTTGAAGGACACAGCTCTTAAGTTCCATGAAAGCAGCGTAAACTGTAAATGTTAAAGTCTACAATTTTATAAAAGGCAAACTAAGCACAAGTAAGAGGCTGTAACACCTGAGTTATGCTGGGGAGACAGATGATGCTGCAATGGTGTTCTGCTACAAAATGTTGCTTGTTTCAATTTTACTGGCAGTTATGGATCAGATTTTTTGGTTGATTTCTTTCAGTGCTGAATACATCTGAGCACAAGATAAGTTTCTACAAAGAAAAACATAGTTTAAATGCAAAAAACTTCATTTATTTTTGTAACTTTATATGTATGTGAAAGTTAACACATCTAATTCTTTATTCTAACATGTATTCCAATATAAAAAAAAATATAAAAAACGTTTTTTCTTTGCCAGAACTGGGTATTTGTATTATTCAGAGTCTCAGCAAATGTCAGCATAAGTGCAGGCAGGAGTGGAACAGAGCTGCTGTTGCAGGTACAAATGACTGGTGCAACAGCCATTGTTTCTGCTGTTAAGACTTGAAATGCAGTCATTAGAATTCAGAGCATTGCTGAGTACAGATGCCTGAGCTGGCTGTGTTAGAGATTGAGAACTCCTGGCTGTCCAATTAACTCCCACTTAATACTGTTCAGGTTGTTGCTTTGCAGGCATGCAAGCATTTTCAAGCAGTTATGCATTACTGTAGCTTCTGGTTAGATACAGGCAAAGCCGACAGAATGCTTTTAGCTCCTGACCGTCACAAAAAAAGCATGTTGCTGCAGTCTTTGGTATTCATACGTCCAAAAAAAGAGAACTGTTTTCATTCAAAGGTACTAACAACATTTGATTGAGCTCATAAAAGAAAAGTAATCAGCAGAAGTCTCATGAGAAGCTCAGTAAATCTGTGCAATACCGACTTCTGGTGAAGGTGAACATTCTGCAGCACAGCAGAGGGACCACTGTCATTTCATTCATTCATGGAGAAACATTTATTTGAATGCTTTTATTCTGTTATCAGCTTTGAGGAACTGCAAAAATATCCCTGTATTTGCATTTACAAATGTCTACATTCAATACATTACCCAACCATAACTTGTCACTTCCATCAATGAGTACTCATCATGATGTACTGTAGGTGAGGCATTCTATATTTGAGGGAGTCTTAACAAAAAAAAAGAAAAAGATAAAATAGACGTGCAAAAAATATAATTTGAAGAGCAAAACCACATATCAAATTGTAAACACAAACAATATAAAACAAAACAAAAAATGATATGTATGAATAAAATCCCTTTAAAGGAAGGATTAAAAAGCAATGTACAGATAAAAACTTTCATTTTTCACTCTGATTGAAATGACACCTTTTTTTTTTATTATTCTGGACAAGAACACTAGCCGCGGTTACATGGGCAGAATATCTTGATCGGATCAATGGTTGGGTTAAAATTCACCCGTGCACATGGGGACAGAAAACCTTTTTCCGATTAGAACAAGAGTTTCCATGGCTCACACTCTCGTTCGGAATGAATCATCTGGGCATGCGCAGTAGTGTAAAATCACCCGTATGCAAACAAACTGCACAAACCGTAAACAAACCGCTTCCACAGACATTTATGCAGCAGCTCGGTAACATACGAGACGATCTTCCAAACGTGCTTTTATTAATGTTATGAATATTATGAAGCGCCTGTTCGCTCATCGTTATATTTAATCTGTGGGGTCAGTGCTTTTTTGTGGAAAAATTAAGATGGACGAAAGCTTAGGACAGGCTAACACGGGCTAACATCATTAGCCTGATGGATGGACACAAAATCCAGGACCGTGCGAGAAACGCAGCAATCTGCAGCTTTCTAAGGACTGAGCGACATTTATTTCTGCTCTGAAAAGTTCACACAGACCGCCCCAAAGCCACTCTGTGAGCTAGCGGCCCGAGCTCTGTTCGAACACGGTTCTGCAGCCGCTAACCCAGAGCAGCGGGGCGGCTCGCAGTCTGGATTCTCCCACACATAACAAAACAACAAAACGCACACGTAAAAAAGCACACACACCCCACCCCCCCGACACAAAATTATTAATCCAGCTTTTCTGATCACTCCGGTGCCAGTGGACCGAGTGAGCGTCGGGGGGCACGAAGTGCCCCTCCTCCGAATCTCCCCCGTGAGGGGTGAAAAAGAGGGTAGAGCCAGCAGGGCGAGAGCGGAGCGGCGCTTTTCACGAGGCGTCCGCAGAGCCAAACACCGTCTATGCATGACGTAGCCCAGAGCAGCAGTGACACACGATCGGAATGACCATTTACATGTTCCACGATCGGATAAACGATCGGTATATCCCACCTATCTCGATCGGAAAGGAATTCTGATCCGAATGAGTCTGATCGGGGCAGAGTATTCCGAACGGCGCGTTTACATGACGCATTTTCTTTCAGATCAGGCGTTCATTCCGATTACTTTTGCCCATGTAAACGCAGCTAATGTCTGAGAAGAAACGTATCTACAATTGTCTGGAAGGATTTTCAAGATTCTAGCTGCATGACACTGCAACTTTTTTATGTTTAGTCCTGACTCTTAACACTAGAGGGTCTGTATCTGAGCTTCTCAGTCCTGGATAGTTCATAGTATCATCATGTCAGAGATCTACTGCTGCAAATGCCTCAGTCTCCTGAATGGGGGGGTTCACCTGTATGGGTGCTGCAGGTTTTTGGGTTGCTTGCAGGAACCATGGAGGGTCATAGCGGGCACATCTTTGAAGGAACATATATGTATCTTGCAGTTGCCTTGAGCTTTTTGTAGCCACCTTAAGGGCTTCATGAAAAGGAAATGTATGATAGTTGTGCGTCAGGTAAGTGTATCGTTAAGTATTTGTAAGGCTAATTTAAGTTACACATACCTATAACGTACGGGTAATGCTGTTGTACAGTGTCTTTACGTATAACTCTGGTTGTTAGTGAGGTGCACTCACTGGCCCAATACTGATTGGGCGCAAATGCTGCACAGACCGGGTGTGCAGGTGGTAACCCTTATCCTATCCTAGGCACTTTAACATTGGGAGTTGGGTAATCTAGACCCACTAGACAGTGCTTTGAACCTTTTTTCTTCAATGATTTGTGATCTTCACTGGTGTCCATGGATTACATGAAATCTTTCCACCTTTATCCACCTTTGTCATGGTAGGACTGACCGGTCAAAGTAGGGGTGGGGTCATCTAAGATAGCACAAGGGATAAACAAGCGACCGTACGGCTGCATGCAAGGGAAGCAAAAGGAGTGTGCAAGAGGTGCACATTTATCACTTGAACAGCATTAACCGCCCCACATATGCAAGTAGAGGGTTGGGGGGGGGGGGGGTTAGAAGAAGAAATCTCAGTAGGACACTACCTGCACCACCCTTGCTTACCCTTACATGTTGAATAAGTTTTTGCTATGACCTAACAACCACAGCATGCCCATGGATAAAAATGTGTATGAACATTTTCTTCCTACAGTTCACCGAGCGGTCTACGATCTAGATATTTTGCCTTGGCCGCCTGCGTTTCCCGTACAGATTTGCCCATTTTTTGCCTGAGGACAGCTCAGATCTACATGTAAGGGCAGTTGAGTTTAAGGTATGAGCTATGAAGAGATTTGACCACAACAGATCTGTTTTAAAGTCAAGTCTCTGAGCAACAAGAAGCCAATACAAAGACCCAAGAAAGGGCTGATTGTCATGTCTTGTCATACTTATTATTTGTCCTGAGTTGTGCACTTTTGGTCTATGTCTGTGACGTGTGTTGTCTCGTTGCACTTTGTTTTATTTTGAAACACTAACTCTCCTCTCGTTTGAGGCCTTGTTCCTTCCTGCTCTTGTCTGTTCCCTACAGGTGTGACTCTGTGATTGTTTCCACCTGTGTTTCCCCTTCCTCATGTCTTAAATAATCTGAATCTCCCTTTGTCCTGTGCCAGTTTGTTTGGTTATATCAAAAGCCATGGGTAAAGCTTTTTTCAGAAATTACATCCTCTTAAAACTCTGCATCTGAGTCCAGCCCTGTGTTCTGTCTTGACACTGATATGCTCATACTTAACGTTTTTAGTCAGGACTTCAGCAGCAGGAATCTGAATGGGTGCAGGGGTGCTCATTACATCGATTGCGATCGACCGGTCGATCTTCAGCTACATGAAGGTAGATCGTAGGCCAGCAAAGACAAATAACAAAAAAAAAAAAAAAAAATTAAAACATACTTCTAAGAAATCCGTCAGCAAATCAAAATCCTCACCGAGAAGTACATGACTTGATTGACATGCAGAACAGCCAATCGAACATCCTCGGATACATACGTCACTGCACATGCGTGTTTAAATACACTAAGCGCAAACTCTGTCTGTCATCAGAAAGTCCCCACCTGCCCTGCAGCACATCAAGTCCCCGGCAGAAGACCGCTGTGTTTATTGAGGCCCGGATCGACCCGCGTGCCGCCGCAGTTCCCCCGATGGATCCGAGCTTACTAAGGCAGTAGTGTTTTCCGTAGCCACGCTTCTCAAGCGCACTCCGTGGGCGACAGGCACATTTTAGACCCGGAGAACATTTTATCATATTTCTATCATATTTCAAATCATCCACAAACAAAATAGTAAATCGTGGAAAAAAAATTGAAGTCCATTTTTCTTTCCTTCTGGAAAAAAATCTCAGTGACTTTAACGTAAAAAGTCATCCTTATTTTCTTGTAGTTATAGAATTCTTAATGAAAATCTGTTCAGCATTGGTTATCCATTAATTATGTCTTCATGTTTTTAACAAAAGTCCATAATCTTTGTAATAGTTGTAATAATTTATAATAATCTTTTACTGATATTACATCCACCATTTTTGTAGTCAATCAAAGCAAATCATAAAATACTGGCTCATATTAATTAAAGTTTATTAGTAACAAATGCGGAACAAATGTGAGCTCACGAGCACCCTCTCTGTTAGGACAGTGCTACTGCATACCTCACCGACTGTCTTTTCATTGCGGTTTTACGTCATATTTCAACACAAATAAACGAGACAAATCTGAAATACATGAAATGTTAACTGGAAAGGGATGGCATGCAATAACATTTTGTACAATGATATGTTCATTCATTCATCTTCTTTACCGTTTTTCCCTTTCGGGGTCACGGGGTTGCCGGAGCCTATCCCGGCCACTTGGGCATAGGCAAGGGATGCCCTGGTCGCCAGTCTGTCGCAGGGTAGAATATCCTCAATCACACATCCATTTGCACTCATACTCACACCTATGGACAATTTAGAGTTGCCAATCAACTTATGAAGCATGTTTTTGGACGGTGGGAGGAAGCCGGAGATCCCGGGGAGAACCCACGCATGCACGGGGAGAACATGCAAACTCCACACAGAAAGGTCCCCCGTTTCTGTAGTTTATCATGTCCCCCAGCCGGGACTTGAACTGGGGGTGTTACGGGGGGAGTGGGAAGTACCCAGGCGCAGAGAGGAGAGGAGGCAGGAGGATGCAGGGAATAGGGTTTACTAACAAAAAACTCGAAACTACAAAAACAAAACCACTGCAACAGGCAGGCAAAACTCGAAAGACTCGAAACAGGGGAAGAATACAATATGGACCAGCACAGGAGGAAGGGAAAGACAGGACTTAAATGCATACAAGGCAACAAGACACAGGTGGAAACACTCAGGACTGATGGGGCAAGGTAAAACTCGAAACAACAACCAAACAGGAAATACTTCAAAATAAAACAGGAAATCCAAGAACAAAACACAAAGGAACTGAAACCGTAACAGGGGGACTGTACAATGATATGTTTTCTTTTAAATAAACCATTAGATATAGGTGTTCATATATTTGGGGTGGCTAAGGGGTTTCTCATAGCAACCCCCCCCTGCACCAGGTTGTTCCTTCATTCAACCCTTACCTTTCAATCAGTTCTGTAAAATAAAGAGGGTGCTCACATTTGGCATTTCTGGCAGAACTTCATGTGTTGTTACCTAAATTTAGTCATTCATCCAACTATTTTATTGTGTTCAGTTGGAGCCATGCACCAGTCACTCCCTTCCCTCCAGCTCCTCCACTTCCTGTGGGGGGATTTTGAAGCGTTCCCATGCCAGTCGAGAGACATAGAGTCTCTCCAGTGTGTTCAGGGGTTCCTTGGGGTTCCTTCCTCCTTGTTTAACCCGTACTGACTTCCATTTTTCAGCTCCCCCATAATTCTCCAAACCATTTAGCACAGCAACACTCATGCTGACGCACAGTACAAGTGGAGGTGTTCAACTGGTATGTTGTGTCTCTTGGGGATTTCACAAAGTAATGGAAAACAATCAACACACCTTGGTATTTCATCATTTCCCTGCTACAGAAGAAAATCTTTGCTCAAGGGAAAAAAGTTTCTGCTAACAAGCTGCCGCAGCCTCTGGAGCTCCTTCAGTCTTCATGTGTGTCTGAATCCTGGAGGCATTCCAAAGTATTTGTAGAGCACATTATCAGAACTCATTAGTGGAGTGAATTCTGCAAGTACGTGTGGATTTACACCTCCATGTAAGAAAAGCAAAGGATACAAACAGAAAAAAAAAAAACAGTTGTACATATTGATCCTTTTGAGTCAACCACCAACAAGAAACCCTTTGTGTGACAGAACTGGCAACAACAACAACCAATTTGGTTTGTTTTAAATATGTTTAATATTTTCTGACACAGAAGTGAATCATTTCTTCTTTACAGAAAAAGTCTGAGTTACTGAAGGTTTGCGTCTTTATAGCTTTGGGGTTTTTTCTCTTAATATTTAGGTCTACATGCTCTTTTTTTGTGATCAGATCTTCTGTTTCCAACAGTCACACCAGATTTTTGCTTGCATTTTCCACTGTTTCAGTAAAAGTAGATTTTGTATAGCACATTGGTTTGCTGTTCCTTCTTTAATGTTTTTCTTGCGTTTACATTTAGTTTCTGCTTTCTGTCATGGGTTAATGCTTTTGCTTAATCAGGTTAACAGTCTCCTGGTTTTGGGACTTAGTGACCCCCAACCCAGGTTCTGCAGCACTACTGCCCTGCCTGTTTTCCAGCCAGCTCAAATTACCTGAAGCAGGTGTGTTTATTCAGTCAGAATCAGGATTTATCTGATCCGGCTCAAAACCAATGTTGGAGACATCTGCTCTTGTCGTATCTTCCCTCTGCTGTCTATGTTTTGACCGAATACACAAATCTTGGCTAACAACACCAGAATCCAACTTTGATGTTGGAAAGTTGTGAAAACTTTACATCTATAAGGAAAGAGACAATTGGTGTCAGCTGCTGTCTACTTCAAGTGTGATAAGACACTAGACACTTAAGTATAAAATGGCCTTAAATTGCTGCTGAGTGGCCCCCACTGTTCCACAGCCTGTCCCCAAAACCACCCAGAGGTGACCGTTCACTCAGCTTCTCTATATGCTTGTTTTGGGATTCAGTCGAGGCTAAAACAAGTCAAATTACAAAATCTGGCAGAAATTCAGGCAGTAGAGTTTGCAACTCTGTTTTTAAATGAAGCAGCTGACTATTTTTAGTACTCTGCTGACATTGGTGTTTGCTTGATCTTTATCTGGATCAAAAGAGTGTTTTTGGCAACTTTTATTACCAATGTTAAGCAACATGTCACACTTATTTATGTGGAATCTCAGTGTAGTTCCCATAACATAAGGTTAGGTCAGAAAAATGTCCATTTTGATGTTCAGAAACATTTTACAATTTGTTAAAACACATCTGACATGGATCAACCAAAACATCAAGAGCTTTATTTTTTTTTTTTTTAATTTTTAAAGCTAAGGTTTATATAGTTTCTATGCAACAGGGGTATTTACAAACTGACTGTTTAATCACCAAAACTCACTAAACAAGCATCATCTGAACAAATTGTGAAATGTTACAATTTATTCAAAAATGAATATTTTTTGTTGAAAATAATTCAATTATCAGAACAAATTCTAATTAGTAAAACATTCAAGAAATAAATTAGAATTCTCATTTTGCTGTGCTTGCTGAGTCGTGCTGTGCTCCATATATCAACAAACTTTGATTAATGATCAGAGTAATATTTGTGGTCATTTTACATGTTTGCAAAAACCATAAATGTGTTCATATTCACGCACACAAGCTCACGCACTCAAAAATAACTCCACTTCAGCAAAGATTGCTGGACTTTCCTCCACCCCCCCCCCCCCCCCCCAAAAAAAAAAGGCCTGTTTTCCACTTTGTATGTCATGGTGCCTCTGTCAGGTTCCTAATTAACCACAGCTGCCGCCACTCAACTCATCAGCCTGCCAGACCTTTATAAGGAGCTCCAGGACCAGTATTCAACGCGAGTTCGTTGCCTCTAATGGTGCTTAGTCTGGTCACCTCACAGTCCCTTGTTATGTACCTCTCGCCTTTTTCTTACGTACATCTTGTCCTGTCTCCAGGAATCTCATGCCACGAGTGGACGCTCAAATCCGGACTCGCCAAGCAGACGCCCATCGTAAGTTACCTACCTCACTGGGAAACCTCGCTGAACGCCAAGCCGCCTCACGAGCCTTAGCCGGACCTCCAGCCACGTCTCGAGCCATTGCCGATCCTCAGGTCTCGCCCCGGACCCACAGACCCTCTCCAGCCACGCCGCCTCCCTGCCGCACTGGAACATCCCCATCAGCGGAGCAAATAAAACTCTTACTTATTCAAACTCACCTTCTGTCGTCCTTCCGGGTTTCAGCATCTGGGTCTGCCTAGCCTAGCTAACCATGACATTGTAAACTTCATGTGAGACAGCGAAAAAATAACGCTGTGATGAGTTGCTTAAGTGGGCAGTAACTGTAATGTTATTTCTAACATTTTGGTAGTAGCCTAATATTTGACCCTGTTCATTATTAAAAAGTGTAATTTTCTTTTACTGAAATACAATACAAGCAATGCTCTACTGCACAACTCTGGTCGTCACATCAGTCAAAGTGAGTGGTGTTTTGTGTGGATGCCAAATGCTTCCATCCATGTTGTAAACTTACTTTGCTCTCATTCAGGGTCACAGGGTTGTTGGAGCAGCCACATCTTAAGTGTGGAACATACGATTGTTGTGCGTATGGTAAGTGTATCTGTATTTATATTTGTAAGGTTAATGTAAGTTACACAGACTTATTGTTTTTTTCCTAACATGTCCTGTCCGACAGCTGAGCAAACAGATCAGAGCTGAAGGCATTTTGTGTTGGACATATTTTACTGTTACAACAGGGGATATGAATTTTCTGACAGACTAGGTGTATATTTGTATAAACCCCCCACAAAAGAAGGCTATAAGCAACAATTTGCTAAAAGTGTATAATCATTCCTGTCAGGTATAAGAGGTCGTCTAAAAGGGGCAGGGCATGTCCCCAGACATACACTCAAATATTACAAAAATACCTGTTGGCGCCAAAAATTTTCATATACAAACATATCAACTTTTACACGATACAGCTACAGTTGACATGTACATACTTGTGCATACAAACCAACACATGTAAAGCTTTATATTCAGCCACGTATACTATTTGTGCAAATGTGAGATGATCCCTGTGCTCGAGTGAGTGTTTTTGTTCTTCTGGGGTGAATGATGGAATATAAAAAAAAGGGGGGCGAATGCTCGGTCATCCCCACACCAGGATCCCCGCCGAAGCAGCATTGGTAGCCGGGACCCCCAACACCCACAGGTTATAGCAGTTGGAAATCTGACCGCTGAAAAAAATCAAGTCTGCCACCCTTGCCAGGGTCAGCCAGGGACCACCACAGGGTCTCCCAATGCCAGAGAGCAGGGAGACATGGGGGGACAGAGAGTGCAAACTCCAGCCCAACCAGAAGAATAGCCCCCTGCTGCGTCGGGGACCGAGCGGAGAGCTCCACCCTGGAGTCAGAGGTGGGACTGCACTTCTGACAGATATTCTTCCACATTCAATCGGGAAATATGGCAGTTTCATTTTTACTTAGAAAATTATGTTGAGCCCTACTAAAAGTAATGCATAGAAACAACTATGATACATAATTTGACAGATACTGATATTTATAATGGCCCTGCGACAGACTGGCGACCTTACCAGGGTGTTCCCAGCCTTCGCCCACAAGTGGTGGGATAGGCTCCGGCAGCCCCGTGACTCTGAAAGAGGACAAATGGTTTAAAAGATGAGTGAATGTTATTTATCATTTCATAATACCCTTGTTAAAGATTCCAGCAGGATCCCTCCCTGAGCCCACCTCCCATCTCAATCTTTTCCGTCTTCTTAAAGATGGCACCTTTTGATTTTCCAACAAAAATCTGTCCTGCCTCCTTTATTCTATGGTATCCCCATGCTTACTGGTTTGGTAGACTAAACTTCTCAGGGTTAGGAGGTTAGGGCACGTTTGAATCATTAATAAACTTCTTTTCATTGAACTAGTTGGCAATGTTAAAGGTTAAAGAAAGACGGAAAGATCTATGAAGACTTCTGAGAAGACGATGGGGCTGTGATGACATTCTAACCACGCTTACTGCTTCAGGGACCTGAGGTCATCTTCATTCAAGCTCTGAAGCTCATTTAAGTTCCTTTCCTCAGTATTACAGACAATCTTACTGATTCTTTACAAGACTTGCTATACGTTAGGACTAATTGTAAGAGTAACAAGTTTAAATTCTGCATGAATTAAAGACGCAGAGCAGACAAACACTTCCTAATCAAACTGCTTGAGGTTCTAATTTACTTATGCATACAGGACATGTTTTTTCACTTTTGCTTCATTAGGTTGGTAGAGTAATGTATGCATCTTTAAGTACTTTTTTTGCAGAAGATATTCAACATTAAAATGACTGCCACAATAAAATGCAGTCATCAAATAAAAAAACTGTAAAATCAGGATTTAAATCCAAAACAAGCTTTAATTCAGTGACATTGTCCTCAAGTTTTCTCATTACCTTGATGTTTAGCTAATTGCACGTTTGACATGTCTTTACGTTAAAAGTTGGGGTGAGACTGTTAGGATCCAAAATGTATTATTATTAATGAGATCTCCCCATAGAAGAACAGGAAGATGATGAAGATGAGCAGAAAAAAGTGTGCCATGTGACAAAGGTCCTGTCTGAAAATGGAAAAAAAAAAAGAACTCCCGGAAACAAGAATCAGCCACAGGGAAGCTTCACTGCATCCCTTTGAAGATTACATTTGACTTGGAGAACACTTCTACAGGGCGAGAATGTTTATCAGGGAGATAAAAGCGGTGCAATGTTAGAGACTTACTTTGATAAATGAAATATCTATGTTGGAGTGTTATGAGGATTAGGTATGTCCAGAGATGCTTCTGTTCACTTGATGTCAGAGAAAACCCAGGCAGTTTGTTATGACTCCTGCTTGGATACAGTTGCATTAACTTTTCTCTTATCTTTCCTGTGGAGTTTTCTTCCGAGCGTATGTTTGGAAAAAAGAAAAAGTATGATTTTTATGCCTTAGCAGTCAACATAAAATACGCACATTTTCTAACATGATTGACGACTTTTCGTCAATGTACCATTTTATAAAAACACTAAAGGTTTTATAGTAATTATTAGTGATAAGGCTATCATTGTCCATCCATCCATTTTCAAAACTACCTTTTGAAATTTCAAAAGGTGTTGCTGGAGCCTATCCCAACCACTCTTGGGCAGAGGCGGGGTTCACCATGGACGGGTGCATGCATGATTGATTTACATCTTAAACATATGCATTTGAGCTCCAAAAGCATATCCTTATATTTATAAGTGACCAACAAAGTACATCAAAGGGTCTTTGTGCAAAACCAACATGGAGCAACCAATGGGCAACAGTGGGAAGGAAAAGTCCCTTTCAATAAAAG
Organism: Oryzias sinensis; assembly: GCA_037389245.1. NCBI lineage: Eukaryota > Metazoa > Chordata > Actinopteri > Beloniformes > Adrianichthyidae > Oryzias > Oryzias sinensis. Next base: position 6,040,244 of record CM074503.1, on the reverse strand, counting down.
AAATGGAAAAAAATCTCCTACAGAACCACATTCAGTGAGTAAAAAATGTTAGAAATTGCATTTGACAAAAGAGCAAGCTTTGGAACAAAGACAAAACCTCTGGATTGTCTGTTAACCCTGTAACACACCAGAGCTTTAGCTCCAGAGTTAACAGTCTTTGAACAACCGTAACTCATCTACCAGGTTTTTTTTACGCTCAGCCTTGGTTGTGTGTGTGGGGTGGGGGTCGTGAAGTGGCTTTATCATTAAATTAATCTGCTTGCTTTATTTTTTCATTTTGGTGTACAGCACTTTGTGTTACCAAGTATGAAAAATGATGAAATAAATATAGTTTGATTAATTAAAATCTTCCACCGTTTACAGAAATAACATCATTTCAGTGGATTCTCCAGTGGAGAAAAGCACCCCTGATAAAGTGTACATCCGAACAAAGCTGATATGCAAAGCCACTTTTCTCCACATCAGAATCCATTGGAATTACGGTAATAGTGTGAACGGTTGAAGGGTTTTCTTTCACGGAAAATGATTACATCAAACTCAAACTTTGCTGAATTGCTTAACGAGCGTTAAAACATGGCTGAACAGTAATCATTTAGTACTAAATACCCAGAAAACCGAGACACTTATTTTTGCCCCTGAACATAAAATCCTGTCCATCAGTCAACACCTTGGGTCTCTGAGCTCCTCTGTCCAGTCAAACCTCAGAAATCTTGGGGTGTTGTTTGACAGGTCTATGTCCCTGGAAGTTCACTCAAAACAGATAGTAAAAAACTGTTTTTATCATCTGAGAAACATGGCAAAATTAAAAAGTATCTTGTCTCGATCAGACCTGGAAACAATTATCCATGTTTTTATTTCCTCTCGTTTAGATTACTGCAACTCTCTTTTTACCTGTTTTAACAAACGTTCCCTAAACCGTCTTCAGCTTGTCCAAAGCTCTGGACAAGCGAGGCTTTTAACAGGAACCAGTAAACGGACACACATCACTCCTCTGTTGTCTGCTTTACATTGGTTACCTGTCAAATTGATTTTAAAATTCTACTTTTAGTTTTTAGAGCCTTGCATGGTCAAGCTCCAACGTACTTATCTGACCTTTTGACCCCATACTCTTCGGGCCGATCATTGAGGTCTTCCAACCAGAATCTTTTAAGCACTCCAAAAACCTGCTTTAAGACCAGAGGAGATCTGTCATTTGAAGCTGTTGCTCCTCGTCTTTGGAACTCCCTCCCATTGTCGTTGCGTCAGATTGACTCTGTTGAGTGTTTTAAATCTCAGGTCAAGACGTTTTCATTTAGGAGAGCTTTAAGTTGAGTTAGTCCTAGTTTTACCATGTTTTACTGTGTTTTTTTAATATTATTATTATTGTATTTTATTACTTTTTGGTGTTTTGATATGATTTCATGCTCTTTGTAAAGCACTGGGAAAAGTACTATAGAAATAAAGATATTATATTCTATTCTATGATTACTGACGCTTCAAAATAAGTTAACCTGATCTGTCAACATCATCCATGTCTTCCATATATTGTGTATGAGATACAGAGTCAATGCTTCCATGTATTGGCGATATGATACGTATCCTGATATTTTCTGCTTTTTTTTTTTTTTAAATATGACTTTGAAAAAACTCTACCTGAATTTAAATGTCTTCCACTGTAATAAAATAGTCAAATTCAGTTTATTTAATTATCATAATGTTAAGCACTACAAGTTTATCTCATTTATAAGTTGTGTTTACCAAAGCTAATTCATAGTGCTTTTATTTTGGTAACTTAAAATACAGAAAGGGAACAGTCAACATTGTCTGATTTCCACAACAAAACATTTTTCAGTGTCAGAAAAAACAAAGAATGAATGTGTCTTAACCGATAAGTTTCTATTGGGGAAATAAAATGCTGTTTATTTTCAACATTGCTTAATGTAGATTCTCCAGTGCTTTTAAATGGTTCAGGAGCCTGAATGGTGCTTCAGAAATAAAGGGTGGGGTGGGGTTGTGGTGGTGGTGGGAGCACTGATTGTCTCCAGAAACAATAGTGTGGTGATGAGTACTGCTGTGACGATAACCGCATCACCTCATCACCGCACTTTTTTACGCACTTTTTTTTACTCTTTTTTTTTTTTTACTTTTTGCGTGTTTGGAACTATAATAAACACATTAAACGCATTCATCTTTGCTGATAATTTCCTTTTTCTGCTAGTCCTGTGTTCAGACTTTCCTTCTTTCTTTCAGACTGTTGTCTCCTTTTCTCCCACCGCACGCGTGCTCCCACTGTCTGTCTCTGAGCTTCACGTGACACGCAGTTCCCTTTACACACAAACAGGCACCTGCTTTCAGAAGCACACATCCTCATTCTACAACAGAAGTTTCCGTCTCGCAAGGAAATACGACAAATTTACTGCTTTCTAATTATTAATTTCCATTATAAGCTGCGTGCGTTCCTAAGTGCGCAACACGGCCGCCCACCAGAGGATTTTGTGTTGGGGGGGGGGTTACTGTCCTCCTTCACTCCGTAACACCAAACATGAACGCGCGCTGTTAGATTTCCATGAATATCACTACATGCTTTGTTTGGGAACTATTTTTTGCAGCGTAACGTTACGTGTCTGTATAAACAAAGGCGGAGCCTCCTGCCCCACGTTCTTCATGGGTGTCAGGCTTCACGGCTACCGGAAAGGTGACAAAGTGTCTGTAGTCTGTTTATTACTGGGTTATATATAATATTCTCTGTACCAGAGAGTACAGGTGAAACTCGCGTGCAGCTCCAGAGCAGTCAGCTGCAGAAGAATCAACACACACCCAACACACGTGTGCACACTTCCTACTCCTACACAAGAGACGCTCCGCGCTCACACACACAGTCAATCTACAACACCTATAGTTAGTTCACAAGTTAGATATGTAGTTGTTAGTTGTTACTGTTATTTGTTAACATCACTGCGGTGATGAAAAATTCGACACCGTCACAGCTCTCGTCACAGGCAGCATGACAGAATGAAGGAAAGTTGCTTTAATGTGACAAAGAAGGGACTTTTTTTTTACATAACATCAGTCTGCTCCAATGCACCTTTGCAGCCACGCTTCTCACACACGGAAGTAACTGGTAACGCTCCTCGCCACGATGTCGGCCTTATTTTCAGAGCCTTGTACACATCCCTCTGATCCATCAGGTCGCTAAAGTAGAATCTGTTACTGGGAGGTTCTGCAGAACTTTGGCCCGCTTTGCCGATAGCATTTTAGCCGATGCTAAGCACATTAGCCTATAAGCCGCTGCACTGCTTCACTCGATTTTATCTGAGCCGCTAAAAAGCACAGCAATCCACGTTTTGTGGCAGCAACATGGCTCAGAATTTCTGTTTGGTATCCATCCCGATTTAAAACAAAGTAGTTCATGTCTCGTAACAACGAAATAGGCTGCCTCTGGCTGCAGTCTTTTTATTTTTGTTTTGTAATTTATTAATTTATTTATTTGCCTCTGGCTGCAGTCTTCCTGTTGTCTTGTGTGGTGCTGCTCAAAGAGGCTCTGTGTGCTCTGCTGCCAACTAGCAGTCGGAGGGTGAAGTGGCCAGCAAGAGTCAGATACTGAAGGACGCTCAGAAATAATTTTAAAAAATGGTCTTGGCAGCATTTTGAATCGATACAAGTATCGCCAAATGAACTAGCGCGTTATTTTTCCGAATCGAGTTTTTCTTACACCCCTAGTCAAAAGAGAGACAGCGAACACGGATTTGACATGCAAATCCTGTTTAGTGTGAATGTTAAGCAGTTAAGGCAAAATGTAATATAAAGTTTCCTTAAACCATTCAAGCTATGTTAATGCATAATTTGCTACAAAAAGTAATACTTACCTAGTGTTTTTATCTCTGCTGAAAGCAGGTTTCAACATTAAGGTTAGCAGAGAAAGTCAGTATTTTTTTTTTCTGCTGAATTTAATTCAAACCTAAGTTTAGCAGTTGGTCAGTTATGCAAAGGGTTTGTTTTCAAGTACACTAGATGTCAGATTATTTTCCTACATCTTCATTTATCAGACTTTTCTTGTGACTCGTTCACAGGGCAATCTGGAGGCCTTTATCTGATAGCTTAGGTTTCCAATCATAAGAAATAGAATTAACACACAAGTAGTTTTCTTGCCAAAAACGTCATTGGTTCACTACTGGTGCCATCCAGCTCAACTGCTGCAGTGTACAGGGTAAAAAAACAAATAACCACATGTCAGCAATGCATGTGGGCTCCTGTGGTAATTATGCTTCCATAAGCTTTTAGTTTCACCCAGTGACTCCTTCAAAATATTAGGACACCTGGAGTTGCAGAGGCTGGCTGTAAAAGCAGGTCAGTGCACAATGATGCTAATGATCTCTCTCAGCAAAATTTGAGACAAAGACAAACACACACTGGAGTCATGGGTGCCTGGTTGGGATGCTCTCACACACATACACACGTGTGCCTGCGCCTACACACAAACCCATTTAAACACAATGATTATAAGCTTTTTTCATCATCACTTGTCACTTCCAAATTTGTCCTATGTTTGTGAAAATGTTGCTTCTCGGTTTTAACAAGGAAGAAGTCGAGTCAAGGAGATATAGTTTTACAGCTGAGAATGTTCCTACTTTAAAATTCAGAGTGAAGAACACTCTGAGAATGACTAACTTTTCTAGGAATAGTCTTTTGACCTTCACATCCACAGTCTAGACCGAAGTAATTCATGGCCTGATTTAAGGCACTCCAGCAGTGTCTGCATGGCGAGTCTCCACTAATGGGACATTTGAACAACACAGGCTTCAAATGTTTATCTGAACTTTTCACAAATGGGGAAAGTCCAAATGAAAGGAACCAGACATTAATTTGGAACTGATGTAACTGAACCATCCTGACATTGTCTTACCGAAGGGAACTTTTCTAGATTAAAAGTGTTATTACTCCCCTGAGCTGGAGCTCAGAGGGCATGTGGTCTGTGATATGGAAAAGAGACACAGCAGGTAGCGCAACAACAAGATAATTTATTCTCCTCTCTATGTTCACAATATCTACATCTCCAATATCCACATTACCATGACTTGATTGCAAATATTCAGTACGTCATTGGATATTTTCTATATGATAATCAGTCTGTCTAGCCTTCTCTCCGACTGTTTGAGAATAATTAGCTCAAATGAGCTGGAACGGAACCAAATAGATGACAACAAAAGTATAAAAATAAAAAAAGTTGTTAGGTTGCCATCACAAGAACAGGCAAATGGCTGAATCCAAATGCAGTTGGTTTATTAGCTCAGCTAAAAGTCCACAAAGCTAAATCAGGGTCAGGCAGGCATGAGATCATCTGAGGACAGACGGGGTCAGGATCCAGGTGAGAGTAAGGGCAGGCTGCAGGCAAACAGAGTCAGATACAGGGTTTAGGAGACAGAAGATTAAGTCTAAATATAACACTTGGTAAGGAAGGCAGAGTGGCACAAACAATCCTTCGCACTCAGAGCTCAAGCATGCCTTGGTTGATGAATGAATGTTAGTCAAGTGTGTAGCATCCAGGAAATGAGCGCTGGGGTTGCTGGGACATGAATTGTTGCTAGAACTCTGGGGACAGTTCCCGCCGGTGACCAGAGGGGGAGACAGAGCTCCTACTTCTGACAGGTGCCAATTTTTTACTTAAAACCGTTTTTTTAACTAATGCCTTACTTTATAATTTTCAGACTTGTTTCCAAGTGTCATGTTAATTTGGAAGTTTAAAACTATTATCAAATTGTTTTTTGTCTGGCTTTTTGTCTTCTCTGCATGCTGCCATGCTGTCACGGTGATTGAAGTTTTCTCTTCTGCCTGTCTTTATCAGCTTCTGTCACACAGCAGTGTTTCCAGACCGTCTCACGCTTCGCTGCTACAACCTTCCAGCCTTTGATCATGCCAGTCTTTTTGATGTAATGGGTAAATGTCAACCTTGCCGTGTCCAAACATGTATTCTTCCTTTCAATTCCTTAAAGCCTCTTTATCAACATTAAGTCTCACATTGGTGTTTTACTGTGATTGTTGGTGTGTTTTTTTTCGTGGTGGTTTTACAAAAATCAAAGACATTAGCTTGACACAGAACAACTGAGCACAGACTTGCTCTGTATTCATATACAGTATTTGTGCACTTTTCATTTCACCAGATGACCAGTGGTTAGCGCTCTTGCCTCACAGCAAGAAGGCCCCCGGTTCAAGTCCCAGCTGGGGGACATAAAAAACACAACATCAATGGGGGACCTTTCTGTGTGGAGTTTGCATGTTCTCCCCGTGCATGCGTGGGTTTTCTCCAGGATCTCCGGCTTCCTCCCACCGTCCAAAAACATGCTTCATAGGTTGATTGGCATCTCTAAATTGTCCATAGGTGTGAGTGTGAGAGTGCATGGGTGTGTGATTGTGGACGTTCTACCCTGCGACAGATTGGCGACCAGTCCAGGGCATCCCCTGCCTACGCCCAAGTGGCCGGGATAGGCTCCGGCAACCCCGTGACCCCGAAAGGGAAAAACGGTAAAGAAGATGAATGGAAGGTGCAGAAGCCAGGTGGAAGGCCAAGTCCATCAATGGTAATTTCCTCTCACCAAAAATCCCCTATAGAGACACGTCTGTAAGTAAACACAAAACAGAGACCGTGTTGCAGAGAACAGAGGAAGTCTGCACGCAAAAGATTTACAGTACAATGTATGCATGTTCACGCACAGTGCTGATTACTTTTTCTTATGCTTGACCACCCAATTTTAGTGTTTGGACATAATTGTGTGGAAGCAGTAATGAGTTTTAATGATCTCATCTAAAGCTTCTCCAGATGAGACACCCTAAGAATTTCAGAGAGTTATGGATCCTAATCAGGGTGAATGCTTTACATATTTCTCCTCCTGTGGAGGCATCCAAACCAGATGCTTGAGCCAATTCAGCTCCCCTTTGGGAGATTAATAAAGTTCCTACCTACCAACCGACCGACCGACCGACCCTGGGGCAGGAGCTCTCCACCTAACCACAGAGTATTGCCTTAAACTGGAATTACAGGGACTACAGTAACCTTATTTCATCAATACAGGTGCTTTTGTGTTGTCTTTAGCTCAGATAAATAACAAACCGATGATTTGGAAGATTGGCGAGTCCCATTGTATAGCAGTGTGGGCGGGGCACCTTTGATGGGCATCGGCCACACTAGTGTTTTTCAATTTAACATTTAGATTTTACACTTTGAAAAAAAAGAAATTGCTATTTCAAGACGTACTTTTAACATTTATGTTATTAATTATTTAGATGATTTAAGTTTAATTTCAAACAGATACAAATAAAGTTATAATATTTTTAAATTTGATTTTTAGCATTATAGTGAACAATTACAAAATTCCGTGCCCTATAATAAGATTCTTATCACCATCAATAACAAGATTTTAAGACAAACAAATGTCCACATACTGTAAGCAAAAAGCAAATCGGCCAGGATGTTAAAAAAATATATACTTTTTTTAAGTTTGAAATTTTATCAGAAATAAAAATTGAACGGTTGTCCTGAGTATTAAAGAAACTGTAAAATACCCAAAAGGTAGACCACTCCAACACTAATAGCATTATAACTTAATTAACTTTTCATAATAGCTTCCCTAATGATGCCACCTTTTCAGCTGCTAATGAAAAAAAAAGGAGTACTCAGGTTCCAAAGTTTTCTATTTGGAGAAATAGGCTTTGGGACAAATCGAAGTCCAAATAACTACAATCAATATCAACACCAGGAAAGATCCTGCTCTAATTAAAACTGACTGTCGGCACTGATAAAGTGGGACTTAAGTGGTTAATGATTGAGCGATACAGGAAAAGTTTGCAGACAGAAGGCGGAATCGTTGGTCTTCATGAAACAACAGCTGTGATCAACAAATAGATGAGTTTTGGAGTTGAGTGGATGAAAACATAGGGTGCAATCACAAACCAGCCAGTAATGATGCATTGCAGCGAGCAGAGCTGCACCCTTTCTCTCTGGGTTTGTTATCATCTCCATGGCAACCTCACAAAGACCGAGGCTGTATTGAAATGTGGCCTTTGTGACTTAACATTTTTGCTTCTGAGGTCTGTCAGGATGAGCGCATGGACACAAACGCAGGACAGCACCAGGTTATAATCGAATGGCAGATTTAATCGTGGGAGAACTGGAACTCGTAATACTTGTAAGCAAAGCATCCAGAACGATCCAGTGACAAAGACAGGGGAGACACTGGTTATGTACAAGACATGGTGTGATTAACAACAGGTGGCATCAGGGAGGGCAGGTGAAAACAATGAGGAAGATGGGAGAACGCAAAGACAGCGGAAGGGTAAGACGGCACCAAAATAAAAGCATAAAAAACCCGGAGAAGGAAATCAAAAGCCCAACCAAAAAACCGCTCTGACCCCAGTACCTGACAAGGTCAAAGTTTATTACAGCCAATCCTTCAAGTTGTTCTGTTTGAGAGTAGAAACAAACAACATTGTTTTACTGCTCATAATTTAACAAAACTTTACGAAATTTAAAGCTCTGTTGGATTTTTTTAGGCAAAAAAAGAAGAAAGAAAAAGAAAAAGCATATATTTTGATACAAAAGAAAGAATCAAAAGGTTATTAAGTAACTGAAGAATAGATAAAAACATAATTAAAACATCTCTTTTCAATCCTGTAACAGAACAGAAATTCTGTTCCACTTTCTTTACAGGCTCATACAAATGTGTGAAATTGGACCAATTTTTGTGTTAACGCATAGCTCAAAAGCACGCACCAATAAGCCAAATAATGCCTAAAACACAAACCATAAAACAAGATTAAATACATAACAACATTTATGTACGTACATTTAACTTTTTTGTTTTTTTAATCAAAATAGATGTGAAAATGTTAGCAATTATTCTTGGCATAAAGTTAGGACAAATAAGTATGCAACAGTCTGACAAACACATGAATGTATGCATGAAGGGACAAAAGTTGGTAGGTTTTGTTGGATTTATTTGCAGTTTCTTAATAAAATCCACATTTTTTTCACTTTTGTCAAGTTTTGATTCCCAGATTTGACCCATCCCCTGGGAAAGCGGTGAGCTGCAGTCAAGCCTGCACTTGGGAACCATTTGGTGCTTCAATCTAACGACATGATACTGAGTGGAAGGCATTGCATCGAATATATATAGAGCTACAGCAGACAGTGGAAATGTTGTTTTTCATATTTGAGCATATTTTGAATGAAATCTAGACTTTTTTTTTTTGGTCGATAATTTTATTCAATTTATTTTCTTCAGCAAAGGTTCCCCAGTGCATTTTACAAGACGGTTGATGGGAAAGTGAAGAATAATTGATTAAATTAAGGTGTCTGTATCCCAGTCGTATGGGAAACCAGAGAGTGGAAGAAAGAAGAACATTTCTAACAAAACACCACCACTACTGTGAAATTAGAAGAGAAACCAATCAAATGTATCCTGAAATTAAATTAAGAACAGCCTCACAGAAATGTGGAGCGTGTTTTATTTTCTACTTCTAACAGGTAACGCTGAGGAACATTCCTACAGAGCCTTTTCTGTGCCAAACTCCAACGTTTCTGTTTTAACAGAAGGAAGCAGGGCAGGTGCATTAAAGAGCTGCATCATCTCCACACGCTGGTGGGTGTTCACCTGCAAATGATTTTTACTGTGTGAATACTTCATAGAGTATTAAGAGAACTATAGATTATAAGTGAACTAATGACAATAAGTACCGGTAAATATTATACTATGAAAAAACAACCCAAAGACTTCACTCAAGAAAATAAAATTACTAAAATTACACTAAACATTTGAGTAAAAATAGACCCAACCTCAACAGCTAATGACTGTACTCAAAGAGTTTTGTTGTTTTTAATAAAACATATATAGGATCCCCAAAAATTCCATTTATTGTTTTTCTAAACCTGCTTAATCCCTTTTAGACTCTCTCCTTCCATATTTAGTACTGTAATTTCCATGTCAGCAGACAGTACAGAAACTGTCAGCCTTTTAACAGGACTACAGGTTACAGATTTGAAGGCACGTTACCTTGGCTTCACATTACAGCATACTCACATTACTTTAACATTTAAACCTGTTTCATTACTTTTTGATTCAATCTGTGGAACAACAATGCGAAATCCCTGTCCGATTTTCATTTATTTTGAATTCATTTTTATTCGTTATTAGTTTCAAGTTCAGTTTCACGTTATTTTAGGGACAAGAATGTGTTTTTGAGTAAGCCACCAAAGTCATGTTATTTTTAAAGCTAAACTAAACTGTAGGAGACACGGTGTGTACCAATCATTTATGAGCATTAATGTCTTCACCAGATTGTGATCCCATGAAACTCTTCTTTGATCTATTAAATCCAATGAAAATCAAGAGAAACTTCTAACAAAGTCATTTATAAGAGCAGGTCAGTGGTTTTCAACCCTCAAAACCCTTGAAATTCCTGATACAAGGAACTGATTTACTGTCAGTTGTCTATAGAGTTTTTGAGTTTAATCCAGAGTGTTGGAGCAACCATGATGTTCTCAAATATTTTTTCAACCAGAAACTCATTAAATGATGCAAATGTGGGGAGAAATGGTTTTGCCGAGTGTTCATAGGAAATGTAGTTCTTATACTCCAAGTGTAAAATTCAAGAACAATTTGACTGATGAAACTGAAGACAACGTGAAGCAAATAATATGATGTTTCTCTGCAACATTATTGTAACCTTATGCAAGACATAATTTTTTGAAAAAAAAAACAACATTATTTTACTGTTCATATGTTTGTACCTTTATATCATTTTTATAAAACAAAGTTTACTTGTTTTCATATTTAATATGGATAGCCAAATCATTTGTTTAAAGCGTACGTGTTTTTTTACAGCGTAAATATGATTATTTATGAAAATATACAATAAATGTGTACAATTTATCCATAATAAATTTATAAAGATACTATCAAATATACATATGGAAATCTTAAACAATTAGACAATTAAAAATGTTTTTTTATAGTGCAGTAGGGGAAAAAAAGAGAGTCTGTATAGCTGTTGAGTTACAACAAGGTGCGGCAAATGCTTTTTAATAAACGAGAGAGAACTCCTGAGGCTGGATGGTCTCCTTCTTTGAAATTTATCACCCATCCTGGTCAGAGTTTGTGAAAGACATTACCGGTACCAAATGAGTATCTGTTGAAACTGCATGACTTCCAGGCAGTTTGTCCGCCTCAGTCTTTGGTTCTCTTCTGTTGTTTATAAAGCAAACCAAGCCAAATGAAAGTGTTAAAATGATCGGCATTCCCACCCATCAAACTGAGTCCATGGGACTGTCCCAAAGAGAAACTACAGTTTGCATCAGCTGTAACAGCTGTACTGTAAAAAAAGGAAAAACCAATTGGAATTACTCAAAAAAGCTGAGGTGCAGCTAATATGACTGGTTATATTCACCTGTATTTAAAGAATGCCCTAAGTATTAGACCCAGTACAACTCAAAATGATAAAATTGAATCTATACATTTTTTAGAAATACAGTACTACATACAGAATCAACATCTTAAAAAAAATGTACACAAATGAAACATAATTGGATACTCTCCCTCAGTTTTTGTCTGGAGCTGCTGATGTCATTTTTTTCTGCTCCAGCTTGAACAATGATATTAGAACAGTCAGTGGTCTTGATGCAAAAAGTTGACAGATTCAAGGCAGCCAGCCGGCTTTAGCCATACCAATATGTGGGGAGATCCTTGTAAATTCTACAAATGACGTGAGCACAACCGTGTTCTAGATCCGGTAATAGAAACAAATATTTCTCATCCTGTGTCAATCAAATATCCATGATTTTTTATTATTAAGCTTTTTTTTTTATCAAGAACTAAATAGTTATTCTTTAAAACACATAATAGGGTTTGTTTGCAGCATATTTGTCCTTTTTGAGTTGGGAATACTCACGATGTGACAATGTGAAAACAATGTCTGATTGGTAAGATTTCAGAAACAAAACCTTTCCAGGCATAAAAATAGTACAGTTGCAACAATGATATTTTCCACTTTATAAGGTGCCCCGGATTGTGAGGCGCACCTTTAACAAATAGTGTATTTCCCAATTTAGGTTGAATATAAGGCGCACTGTGTTATGACTTGCTAGGCTAGACAGACCCAGACGCTGGAACCCGGAAGGAAGACAACAGGTGAGTAGTGGTAAGTAAGGAATTTTTATTTTCTCCGATGTGGTTAGAGTTGAGGTGTAGCACGAAGGCGGCGAAGTCGGAGATTCTGCGTTGGCTCGTGACGTGGCTGGAGGCTCGGCGATGGCTCGTGACATGGCTGGAGGATCGGCGATGCTTAGTGGCGAGGTAGGTAGCTTCTGTGATGATGTATTGCTTGGAGGTTTGGCGATTCAGGCGTCCACTCGTGGGTTTGGGTGATCCTGAAGACAAGGCAAAGGTTCCCGAGGCGAGAGTAAAAAGCATAGAACAAGAAACTATGTAGACCAGACTAAGCACCATCAGGGGTAACGAATGAATACTAGTACTGGAGCTCCTTAAGAAGGTCTGGTGGCAAGATGAGATGAGTGGACGCAGCTGGGATGAATCAGTGGCCAAGCAGAGAGAGGAGGGGAGGAGAACTAACAGAGGCACCATGACACACTGATCTAAAAGGCGCATAGAGCGAAGCAAAAGTCAGAGACAAATCCATCAGTCAGACTAGCTTAACTCCTTAACTTGTTTGAAACACAGGTTAGCCTTGTAGGACGTGTTAGACGTGTTGCTTGCGTAAGGGTATTTACAATGGCTGTAACTCTAAACCACGTTTGCAATACACAAAAGAAAAAGGTTGATACAGCTAAAAACAAGGTTACTGTGACTACGCTAACTTTCACCCTTGTTAGTGACACGTTAAAAAAACAGTCCGCCACAAGTTAGCTGTGGTAGTGTATTCCCAATAAGACCAACCATAATGAATCCATATATAAAACACTTTAGATTATAAGGCACAGTGTGGATTTTTGGTCCCAAAAAAAGGCTTTTAAGTGTGCCTTTTACTGCAGAAATTGCAATAAACCCATCCATCCATCCATCCATCGCTCTTCCTCCGCTTATCCAGGACCAGGTCGCGGGGGCAGCAATTTAAGCAAACATGCCCAGGTTTCCCTCGCCCCGGCCACTTCCTCCAGCTCCTCTCGGGGGATATGTACATAATGTTATTTAAACTCTATACAATCCAGTTTGGTCTTTATCTACTTCCAAGAAAGTTTTAAAAAAATGGAAGACTAAGAAGATGTAATCAGTTAATGGTTATTAATTACAATGGCGGCCCCCAAAATGCACCTCCTCATGCTTTCCAGTCTGTTTGTTCCTCTGCACACTCGAGTGCCGGCTCACAAATGTACTTTCTCTGGGTTTCTCCTCCACTGTCTCAGTCCTCACATCACCCGGGGCGCCCAGCGTTCACCACTCTGCATGGACACCTCAGCAGTCATATGCCATTAGGAGAGAGCCCACAGCAGCAATACTCATAAATATTGACTTGGTTTCAACACATCCCTCAGGAAGTGTTGAAAACAGCAGGTACTGCATTAGCACATTCACTGCAAACACAAACGCTGGTCAATACTGAGGAGCTGCTGTGGCTCTTTCACTCTTGCAGAAAGAACACATGGCTCTGCAGCAGGCCTGCGGGAAGCAGAATGTTGTCATGGAAAATATTTAATTAGCGGTTGTGTGAAATGTCTCTTCGGTGACTGATCGCAGTCCACAGTTAAGAATCTTGCAGGGCTCCGGGTTTTCTTCGAGGGAGCAGCTACTTTTGTCTCTACTTCAGAGCAGGAAATGAGTTGCTGAGACATCTGGAGAAAGTGGGCTTGCAGGATCAACTGTGGCTTCCCCTGAGCTGTGGAGGTAATGCTATCAAAGAAGCCACAACTGTTCATCACACACGCACCTGAACGCATCCACTTCAATGGATTGTATTCTCCTCTCACACTATAGGTGTAGTTAATTAAAGAGAGAATCTGCTCACTGTGTGCAAGTAGAGATTATATGTGGCTCTCCTTTAATCTGTCAGAGAAGTCTCTTTGCTGCGACTTGTTAATCAATCTTATTTCGGTGTTAACTAATTACATTCTCCCATTTCACGAGATCAGTAACAGTGATTTATTTGAGGCAAAGCTCATTTTGTAAAGGTTGGGAGAGCAGCGCGCTGAAAGAAGTCAGTCATTCTCTAATCAGAAAAAATGAGATTTGAAACATTTACCGCTGGGATTCCCGGAAATCGGGGCTTGTAGAAATTCCATTGGTCTAATCATTGTGTAATGTTAATGATGCCCTGCCAGCCAATAGGATCTATAACGCATATGGAATTAGTGTGGGGTGCACTCAAAATGGAGCTGATTGTCCTTCATCAAGAGAAAGAAGTGCACCTGTTAAAAGACTTCACTGAGGTACAAGTGTATTGTTTTGAAGTTACGGACGCTGCCCACAGCAAATAACTGATTCAGAAAGGTGTCTCTCCCTCACCGTTTCAGTTGAGGCTTTGAACTTTTCATGGCTTCTTTGATGGCATTACCTGAGAGTGAATGACAAGACATGAAAAAAGAGTCTCTTTAAATAGTCTCTTTACTAGAGCTGCAACAATTCCTCAAGATTTGGTTCAAACCTTGACTTTTATCGAGTTAATTTGGTCTCAAAAATCAGAAATGTAAACAAATTGTTTCACAAATACACACACTCTGATTCACAAATATATATTTATGCAAACATGTAATACAAATTCACACATCCACATGAAATGTTTCACAAATACACACAAACAGTTTCACGAACATAATTTTGATGAACACTTGTAATGTAAACTCACAGTTCATACGAATGACAGAATGAGCGTTTTTGAATCGTCTCTGATTGGTGAATCTCTCTGTATTTGTGAGAGAAATGCGTGTGGTGAACATTGAGACTCTTCTAGCATACCAGGTCAACGAATGCCATTTTTGCTAAAGAATCTGCCAATCAAATTCATCAGCTAACCAGGCGTGTTCGCTCCCTTTTTACGCTTTCCGACACAAACCAGGGTTGTTGGAACATTTGCACGCTTCTGCGACAGGAATACAAATTCAGTTAGCGTAGCATCTAACATTGTCTAAGGCATGTGACTGAAAAATGATTCGAATTGATTCACACCTGATGATGGGAGTATTTTCCGTTGTTATGTCTACATTGTCTTTGCGTGTGTATTTGTGAAACAGTTTGTGTGCATCTCTGATTATTGAGACTAAATGAATTCCATAGACTTTTAGGTCACTGTTTTGGTTTAATGTATGATTTGTATATTACCAAAACAACAAGCAAGTGTTCAGAAAGATATATATTTTTAAATAGCTAAAAAGCAAGTAGCAAACAAAGAAAACCCTTTCACTTGGCCGAAACCAAGCCTGTGATGTAATCTAATAACAATACAAAATACATCTTTCAGACAGACGTGTTTCACAATTTCAATGTAAGCATACTGGCATCCAGTAGGCGTGCAACGATCCACTTTCCGCACGATTTGACTCAGTGGTGTTACATGCAGTTGGCCTTTAAACCAAGAATTGTGGCATCACTTACAAAACTGGGTTTCTGGCCTGAAGTTTTAGGTCTCAGACCCCCCCATGCAGTAAGCCACAGCTTGGTGGTTGGCTCTTGGCCTGTGACAAGTTTGCAAGACTGTTGATTTTAAATATACTGTCACTGTGGATGTTTTTGTTGTTTTTTAAGTGTCCCTCACCTCCATCAGCTGGGTTAGTTCTGCCGTTCATGACCCTAACAACTGTACTGCAGGGGGGGAGAGATGAAATATTAATTAGCCTATCTTGCATTTTTGATGAAGTCAAATGACATACGTTTTTGCAGCACGAATGCATGTGTCAGCGCTGCAGCAGTGTGTGTTTGTGAGCTCTAATTTGAAGCTCTGCAGACTCCCAGTCCTGTCTCCTCGAGTGCAGTGGCGCACCACCACTGCTCGTCTGAGCACCTGTCTCTTTGTCTCATTACTTAATGGCAAAGATCAACTCACACAGAGATTCAGCCCTTAAATGTCACTGAATTTGCACTGAGCGGTAACGGATAGTATCATTGATATGTTAATATGAAATACATAAATCCATGTCTGACCTGGCTGCATCATGATGGCGTAACAGTTTTTTCCTGTTTAATAAAGTGCTCATTAGAGTAACATCCCACCGTCCTCCGACAGCTTGTGATGAATACCAAACAGCATTCGAGAGGGAGTCTCAACAATTACTCTGAAAGTTGGCAGAGGTTCTCAAAATTCTCCTCATTAGCAGCTGCGCCTCTCACTCGCCCCGCTGGATTTTCCAGCATCTTCAAAAAATTAGCAAAATAAATGTTGTCTTAAAATAGTCACACTCGTTTTCCAACCTTTCTAAAGTGCATCCATTTGTGCGTGAGTTATAAACTATAAAATATCAGACACAGTCCACAAAGCTGAATCAGGGTCAGGCATGCAGGAGTCAATAACAAGCATGGGAGCATCAGAGAAGAAACAGGAGTAGTAGGAGTTAGGAAATGGATGCAAACTGTCTACTATTTTCCATGGACTATTTTCATAGTCCATGGAAACGCAGCACTCAAGAGTTAGAGGTGTGGAAAGAGGTGGGGACTCATAAAAAGCTCACTCGTGTTTAGCGACAGTAGTTGCCATGGATACGATGACTCAGAGCGACTCGGACTAATCACTGGCGACTGGTTTTAGTAGTAGTAGTAACAAGTTTATTTCAAATCAAATCAACATTTACCTGGAAAAAGAAAATATAAGTCAATACATGACTTGGAAAATAAGATTTGAAAGGGGAATGGAAGAAGCGAAAGCTTATAAAAATCCAAACCCCCACTAAACAACACTCATAACAACAAAACAACGAAATTAAACATTTGACATAATAACGCTAACATACAAAAAACACCTGATGAGGACAGACAGACATGCCCAAAAACTCCGACCAAACACCAAACCCCCTATAAAGGAAACAATAACAGAATAAAACTAAATAAAACAAAACAAAACAACCACTTTGATAACGATCCTTCCAAAGTCCAAGACTACACATACTCATCATTGTTACATTGCATCTTGGTAAACATTCATTATATATCTTTTAAACATAACTTTAAAATTAACAAGATTTTTACAAGTTTTCATGTTGTCCGATAAATTGTTCCAGAGTGAGACACCCTTTACTGAGATACACATCGATTTTAATGTTGTCCTTATTTTAGGTTGACAGAATTTGTTGATTCCTCTCAATTTATATTTATTAACAGCATCTCTGTTTTGAAATAAAGATTGAATGTTAGTCGGCAGAGAATTAATTGAAGCTTTATACATGATTTGGGCCGTTTTAAAATCTACCAAGTCCTGCAATTTTAAATTAAATGTATTAAGAAAAAGTGGATTAGTGTGCTCATTATATTTAACTTTGTGAACTAATCTGATGGCTCGCTTTTGGAGTATAACTAAAGGATGCAAATTAGTTTTGTAGCAATTTCCCCACACTTCAATACAATAATTTAGATATGCCATTATAAAGGAATGATACAAAATAAATAAAGCGGATTGGTTAAGCATTGAGCTACACCTTTTGATCAAACCAACACATTTAGCCACTTTAGAACGTAAATGATGTATATAGGGGTTTCCAACAAAGCATGTCATCAATAATTACACCCAAAAACACATGTTTATGCACTCTCTCAATTGGTGTATCATTAATAATAATTTCCACTGGCATCTTCTTGCTTTTCCTGCTAAAGAGCATATATTTAGTCTTTTTTAGATTCAAAGATAATTTGTTCTTACCAAACCAATATTTTAACTTGTAAAATTCCTGCGTTATGTCACTAAGAAGTTTCTCTAGATTCTGCCCTGAACATAAAATGCTGGTATCGTCTGCAAAAAGTATGAATTTCATAATGTTTGACAATGTTTGCATATATCGTTAATATAAAGTAAAAACAAAGTTGGTCCCAGAATTGAACCTTGAGGTACTCCACATATGATATTCCTATTTCTAGATTTCGTATTACCAATCTGAACAAACTGCTGTCTGTCTTCCAGGTAGCTCTTTAACCAGTTTTCTGTTACTCCTCTGATTCCATACTTCACCAATTTCCTTAATAAAATATGATGGTCAAAGATCGAAGGCTTTCTGTAGATCAATGAAAATTCCAATTTAACATGGTGGTGCCAGTATCCGGAAGCAATGGTGAGGGATTTGGCCGGGGGTGGTATATACTATGTGTGACATTACACCTCGATTGGTCCACTGTCTTTACAGTGCTTGGGACTCAGGGTCTTCAGTGGAGTCTTACTGGAGCACCATACAGCTGAATGGTCATGAAGTTTGGGGAAAAAAAGTTTGATATACTGGCAGTAAATTATTTCTATCTCACACATGCAGCCAGGATTATGACGGAGAATTGGGCCACCCAAAAAATAAAAATAAATAAAAGGGTTACGATAAAAAAGTTAATTTGCGTCTTTAAATGTCTCAAATTCACCAAATTAGGACCACAAACAAAAGTAACATTACGAAATTAAAGTTGAAGTGAACCTATAGTCCAGCAAGTGAACGCCATATGCTTGTCTATGGAGTCGGCTGTGCATGTGGCATTGCGGGGAATGAACATCTTTACGACAGAGAGTTAGGGCCACCAAAAAAAAAAAAATAAAGTAAATTTATGAGTTTTCATCTCCTAAATTTGCAACTTAAAATCTCGTAGATTAACAAGGAGAAAACACAGAAGTTGTCTGTTTATCGGAGCCTAGCTTGAAGATGAAATATGTGGAGCCTTTTGTGAAGCTTTATTTCCGGATTATTATAGGTTTAAAAAAAGAGATTCTGAACCTTTTGCATATTATATTTTGCATATTTGGCGACTCAAAATCAGATTATTGTCAGTGTAGTTGGCTTTCCGGGGTTCGGTGTCGGTAAAGCAGAGTTTCATATGTAAAATAATGAGCTCAGAGACACGTTTGGGTGCAGAGGACCGCTGCAGCCTTTATTCTCCTTTTCATTCACATAACCAGAAGTTTATTTGTCCCATTACGTCATGAACCTGTCATCCAAACACCAATGCGTAAGTAAACAGTGTTACATACGCCCATCCTCCAGATGAGACCTCCGTTTCAACATAAAACACAGATGAGACCTCCGTTTCAACATAAAACAATAAAGAGGAATGAGAATAGTCTGTTATATTAGCATTAGAACATTGAAAAAAAGCAAAAAGTGCTCCTCCTCCTCGGACGGAAGTGTCACACAGATGTAGAGATCAGGGGCCTGTTTCAGAAAGGAGGTTAAGTGTAAACTCTGAGTGCATTAACCCTGAAATCAGGGAAACCCTGGGTTTTCCGTTTCAGAATGGGAGGTTAAACCAGAGAAAGCAGAGTAAGTCAAACCCGTTTCTGAAAGAGAGGTAACTTTTACCTCGGAGTCAGTGTCCATGGTTACTTATGCTGTGAACCTAACCTGGTCTGGAGCAGGTTTTATTCTCCAAACTCAAAGTTTCTGCCGGTCCCCTCCCCTTTTTAAAGACGAAGCGGTATTTTTCGCTTTAACCTTCATTGTCCACATTTCCGTCACACAGAGACGGTCTAAGTGACAAGAATGGCTTGTTCTTTTTTGGAGGACCCAATAGACGAGGAGGCTGCATTAATTCATAGAGAATTATATTCACCTTGTACGAGGATTTTGAGAAGACTCGATTTTTGTCATTTCCCCATACGTTTTTGTTTGAGCGTTACCGTTTTTCGTTGCAGTCAATTACATATACAATGAAAACAACATTATGTATTGCTATGTAGATGTTTCATATGTCAAATATATTTATACTTCATTTTTAGCTGCTGCCATGTTCTTTTAATTCCTGCAGGATTGCATCTACATGAAAATGAAATCAGGGACATTGAATTAGATTAATGTAAGAATTACTTTTTGGAAACACAATTTGCCAGCACTGCTTACTTTCTTAATTCCATATAAACCTATACCACTTGATCAATACAAGGGTAGTGTTGCAGCGTGTGTGTGCTGAGCGGGGTGCGAGCCACGAGAGACAAGGGGAGGGGCGAGTGCAGGTGCAGATGGTGGGGGGGGGGGGGTGAGCACGGATGAGGAGGACGGAGAAGGTAAGGAAAGGAGAAGTCTTCGCGCAGCGAAAGGTTCAACAGTAGACAAAAGTTCACCTTTAAGAACACAATTGCATGTATTAATATTAAAATGACCAACGTTTGCAAGAGGGGAAGGTTAACAAAAAAGTCCTCTAAACATTATCAACGTTAAATGCATTTCCCCCCAGATTGGTTCTGTACACTATGCAGCATTTCATGCATTTACACCAGGAATGACACTTCAAAAGTACACCTAAACATCGCCATTTTTTATTTCACTCCTTACGCTATTTAAAAAGTTATTACAGCCAATATTTTATAACAATGATTTAAATGCAAACTTAGGCATTAACTTGAGCAGCTATGTTTTCCCACGCTAACTGTCTCTGTTTTGCAGATGCAGCGGTGTTGCTTTTCTTCTGGAATCTGTGCTCATATTCACTGTAACTCTGCAGCAGCACGTCAAGTTCAGCTGGCGAAAAATACGCAGACCTCTTTTTTTCACGGTTGCCATGGTGACTCGTGATATCTGCGCTCCATTGATAATGGCTTCTTATAGTCGCGGTGCGCACGCTCACCTCCGAATCAGTCCACTCAGAGTTGATTGACCTAACTCGGATCAGCTTCTCTGAAACAGAAAACTCAGAGTTGTTAATCTCCCGATTGACCAACTCAGAGTTCAAGTTCAACCTCAGAGTTGGTTGAACCTCCTTTCTGAAACAGGCCCCTGGTTTTTGGTGGAGGAAGAAAGGATTCGAGTGGACAAATGCAGGGACACCCGATGGCTTCATGATCAGGCTACAGAGATCCTGCAAACCAACAATCAATAAGTAAAAGTTTAATAAATTGTAAATCAAACAAATGAGCTTCCAGACATTTGGAAAGTTATCAATAAACATTCAGCTCACCTGTTCAACTGAGTTGAACTTTAATCGTCAATTTACGTGTTTTTTTCTGATAAATTTACGACTTAAAATCTTATTTACGAGTTTTTTTTTTCTCATAAATTTATGAGTTTTTATCTCCTAAATTTACAAGATTTTATCTCGTTTTTTTTTTTTGGTGACCCTAATACTCCGTCGTACATCTTGGAGGTAAATATGTGGGAATTGTATCAGCCTTTATTTTGTTCTGGACACCACTGGAAACACATATTCACATAATGGTTTAGATCTGCATAGCAGCACTTCCGCCTTCGGCAATCCGGCTGCCGGTTTGAAGACAAAGCTATTCCAGGATGAAGTTTCGACGAACCGCGTTGCGTCCGAAGTTCTGCTCAGTATGAAGCAAAAATAAACTTTATCCTCTCTCCTCTCTACTCTGCACACTTGTTGATCACGGAGTACATTTGCGACTACTTTTTTCCCCGGTACCAGCGTTCATACACGCTGGATTTTTCAATCACAGAGGGACTTCGGATCAAAACCTTCATAGAGCGTTCCGTTGACTGGTGTTTATAACAAGTAGTTCATGAGTTTCTTAATGACTTTTACACAGACTGACTGACTGACCACTGTGACACTGAGCCCCCTCTATAAGGGGAGTAATTGGCATTTAAACATGACATCTGCAAACTGCAGACCTAAAGTGGTTGCAACAGTTGGTGTGTTAAACCTGAGTTCAGTATGAGTCCAAGTGAAAACTGCCTCCATTTAGATTGAGGTTTCTCATACAATTTAACAGAGTTTTATTGTTAAAAAACAGCAATCTTCAGCTGTTTGTTCCTCCATAAGACGACTTCTGTCTGATCATTCTTCTCACTGAGAATGAGCCTCTAATGATGCATGTACAGATGAAGAACACAGACTGCATGTAAAAACCTCCGTGTGTGGAGCAGGAACAACTGACTGGAAAAGCGTATTACTGGGCCTGGATGAGTCTCTGCCTCCGAGTTATCCAAAGTGAATATTTAATGGTATTTCTAATTGTGTTGGAGCACAGGGAATGTGTTTGGAATGGCAGAGAGAGGGACAGCTGGGAATTAGCATGGCAGACATGGGACGCCACGCCACTGTGGAAATGAACTGTGGTAACAAGTATGATGATTTATTGAGAACTTTTCTTTTCTTTTCATCTGTTTTATTATTCAAGAATGATCTTTTTTCTGGTTCTTGTGAGATCAGCTTTTTCATTCCTTCATTAATAAGATATCAGTTTGTGTTTAAGTAGTTTACAGTCCGAGCACATACACACTCCTGAGAGAAGCTTATGGCCTTCAGTCATCCCCTCCTCTTCAGAATATTGGGGTAAATAATGCATATTTTGGATTTCAGGGATAAACATCACAGAAGCCGGGGGAAAGTTGATGACATCTATTTATTGTAACAGACTGACTTATATCTAGTTATGGCTGGTATCACTGCTGTTACAAACTCATAGTTGAGAGTTTCAAGAGCTTATCTGTGCCTTGATGTGAGTGAGCTCTTCAGGCAGTGCTGCTGCTGGGACGGTGGCCTTTGTTAATCTGGGATTGGCACAACGTTTCAGACGCTGGTGTCGATCTGAAAAAAGAGAAGCCCCAGGATTTGGGCAAACCTTGGACAACAAGAACCACTAATATAAAACAAACTCAAACTAGATCAGGTTCCACTATTCAGACGTGTGACAGGTGGGCAAAAAAGGATCCCATCAGTGTTAACAAAACACTTTTCTGTTATCTGTGGTGATTCTTCTTCTTCAAAGTTGTTTCAGCTATCGAATGTGAAAAAAGTCTTTTGCTACATTTTGGCCCAAGCAATGTTCTTTCATTTATTTATTTGAGTCTGACCACATCATCGAGCAAATGTAACCCAGAAATGTGGAGGGCTGGCTGCTGAAGCATGACTACACCTTCTGCTGTGTCCTTTCCACTGAAGTGTCCTGATTATCAGCATTCCACGGGTTTAGGCATTCACAAAAAAGGTGCACTTTTCACCCTGGGGAAGGATGGAGGGGTAACAGGATTGATTTTGTCTGTGGATTTGTGGTCAAAAATGGCACAATTTATTAGAGACTGGTTTTGATTGGTACAAAAACGCAGAATAAAAGAGGTATGAACAACAATAGATGCCTTCATCTGATCTGTTTCCTTAAAAAAACATTGAAAAAAAAATCGATATTTAAACCTCAGGTTTCTCATTTGAAGATGATCAAATCTGTATAACAAGTCAAATCTCAACAAAACAGAAGCTTTGTATAACTGACATTCCTTGTATTTATCGGGAATAAAAATCTTTGAAGACCCCAAATGCAGAAAAGTGGTGCAAAATGTATTTTATAATAAAGACTAAAGACAAAACATGACAGACAGACAGACAGACAGACAGACAGACAGACAGACAGACAGACGGAGACTTTACTTTCATTCGACCAGTCCTTCTCAGGCGCGATGCGATGCCAGTTTGTAACGTATGGTGTCAGTTCAGCGCCTAATGTATTGTGCATCAAACCGTAAAACCGCGCATCAAAACCCCAAATCTGTAACAGCCTGAATCCTATGAATTCCAGTCCCGGCAGATGTGCGGTCCCGTCTTTGAAAAGGGGAGGGGTAGTGGGCAAAGGCAGCAAGGTGAAAGGCGCACTGATTAGAACACGCTGCCCCTCACATACCACACTGCAGTGTGTGAGTATTGCTGTACTGACAATGTTTGGCTCCACGTCTGCATGTGAGCAGCCTGTCTCAAATCTAAAGAACATTCAGACCAACCTACGATCACGTTTAACGGATGGAAGACTTAACGCCTGCATGAAGCTCAAACTCACCACGTATCAACCAGACTAGACCATCAGCAAAACCACCATGCAGCACCAGAAGTCACATTAATGCTGAGATATACTCATCATTTATTAGCAACAGCATAAAGTAGCGTCCCTTTCCCACACTGAGGCACAGAGACTTAACCTCTTTTAAGGTTCTTTATTTTGGTTACTGCAGGCCGTAACCAACGCCGTGCAACTACTTCGGCCACTCCTGAATCTCTCCCGCCGAGAGCGCTCCCCCCCACTTTATATTCCCCCGCTGCTGCACCCGCCCTCCTATTTCCTTATTAGGCTCATAGCTGAACCCCATTGGTCCAAACTCCCCAACGACAGACTGAGCGACAGAACTGAGGGCCAATCAGCATCTCTGCTTGATGCGTTCAATGAACTCCGGAACTCAGAACGCAACCCAACAGCCGCCCAATTCAATTCAGTCCGCTACAATCACAATGTTATTAAAAAAGAATCCACAGACTTATTGCACCTTAAAAGTGTCAAAATTATATAAAATGCACAAATTCACTTGTATGTTTCGTTTCAAACATATTGTATGGGTCTCACAAATTACATCTAAAAATACGTGGCGTTTATGGCTCTCTAGGCCAAAAAGGTTCCCGACCCCTGCCATAGACAAACATAAAATCACTGGAAGATCTGTTATAGGAGCTCTGATAGCAAATGTAACAACAAGAAAAGTACAGGACAAACTCAGAATCACTGTAACATCTGGTGTGTTAACATACAGCATGGCAGTTTCAATGGAGAAGCATTATTTACTGATGAATGCACATGTCTTTACAGAGATGTAGAAACTTAACAGAATATTTAACTGAATATAAAACAGTAAAATGTCACGATTGGGCTTGAATATAGAGCCAGTTGGTGAATGTCTGAGTTAATCAGAAAGCTGCTTCAATCTGTGAGCAGCATTGTTGCTAAAAGCAGCATCACACTCTGGGTATAAATCAAGCGTTACCCGCTCTGAGAAAAGAAGACATCAGTAACCATAACAATGAGAGCAGGACGGAAAAGGAGCATCTATGAGACATAACACACAGCATGATGACTGTGGCACTGACGTGTACATTCATAGGTAAGAAAGACAATAGAAGAAAGGTCTACAGAGGGAAGAAAGTCATTGCTCATGTTTCTTCAGATGTTTTTGGTGTCACTACTTTACTTCGACAACACAACATGTATGTGAGATCCAGGAGAATTTTAGTGAGAAAAGAAAAAAAAACATCAAAAAGAGGGTTCGGAAAACTGATCAATTCAGAGCGATTCAATGTGAAAACTGTTGACAGTTAACATTTTTACCAGCAACTACACGTCTTGTTACTACCTAGTAAGAAACCAACCTAATGCTTTCAGATGGAACTCATAATTAATATCTGATGATACAGATACCATCTGTTCCTTCTTGTTTTACTTTACTTTTTGACAACTTCATCACAGTACTTTGACATTTTTGTAGAATCTAACACTCCTGATGGTTGTGCCAAGAAAAACAGCTTTTAAAAGTCCAAATTCTGAAACAGCTTTTGTTTATTTGTTGTATTTTTTTTAACCCAAAATTAAGTTTAGGAATATCATTAGAAATCTGCTGAACTTGGAAAGAGCTAAAAGAAGATATTTAAATGCTGTGGCAGGTGATGAATAAAAAAAACATCCACCTGCCTTGGGGAATGGGTCTGAATATGTATAAATCTGTGAGAAATCTAATTATCAGCCTCACGTAATGTTTCTTGGGTCAGAAAATAAGCTATTCCAGATTCATCTTGTTGCCACTAAATTCCAAAAAAAATAGTTAATGTTGCAATTACTTCAGTCAAAAAAACATTTGCAGCAGATTTAATGCATACGTAATTTTTTGTCTCGGTTAAATTGAAGTAAATAAAAAGCTGCCGCTCAGTATTCATAATTCAAGTCATTGTGTTTTATCTTTTCTTTAAACATTATTAATTATGACTACAATTTGAAGGCAATCATTAGCTTCACACATTTTAGTAATGCTTTGCTTAATGGAAATTGATTATGTGCTTGTTTAAAACTTTTAACATGAAAGGGCTCTGTTTTTTTTTAATGTATTTTGCTAATGATTGACAGATCAAACCAAATGTTCTTCAGTGTGACCTTTTTTTGGCTCCATCACTTCCAAACCGTCTACATGAAAACTCTTTAACGACATTCCACACCCTCAGTGGAGCCATTTGTTTTTAGAAGAGACAACCACACTGCTAACAAGCCTTAAAAGGAACATTATGAATTATAATTCAGGACCATTATGAGATAATTTCTCCAGGGGTAACGCTACGATTCGGCTTTGTGTGAGGTCTTTCATTATTTCCACTTTTCAAACGCACAGTCCCAACTGAGTGAGATTTCTGGCTGTGTTGCTGCAGCATATATTGTCACGCTGTGGTGAGTGGGTGCCCAGCGGGCCATTTGCCTTTAAAGGCTCAAACACACACGGGCACATATGCATACATTATAACCACCCACGTCTATGCAAACACTCACAGAAAGACATCTGCTGGAAGATACACACATGTGCAGAATGATTGCCACCACTACAAAGCATTCTCCACTGCAGCCAGTGTGCCACGGTTCTCCACAGAGAGCGTGATGTGTGCACTTTGTGCCTTTGTAGAGAATCACTCATGGGCAGGCGGTGCAGCCAGGGATAATGCTTATGAGACTAAGTTCCATTTACAGTTCTGCTTGCCAGAGATCCCACCACATTGTTGACCATAAACAATTCACTTTTGACACGTTTCTAACAAACAAGTTGAATTAAAATCTTATGACTTTGTCAATAAATGCCTTATAAAATGAAAATATTGCTTGTAAAAAGGTCAACACAATTAAAGTGGTGCCTCAGTTTCCCCCTTTTGAAAAAGAGAGAAAAAAATGTTTTAAGTTTAAACATATTTTAATTCTAAACACCTAAAAGTGAGTCTTTAAAGTCATTGTTTGGAGTTCTATGCAGCCCATGAGCTTCATGCAGATCGCCAGGCCTTTGGGCTCACATGCAGCAGCTAATGACAGCGTTTGATGCTACAAGTGAGATGATGGACACGTCGTGGCTGTGATAGAAGGGGTGCACAGTGTGAGGGGGAGCAGACACCGTTCACACAAATGAAAGCACAGTGGATGTACAGAGCAGGTGTGCAGCTATGAACATCACAAACCTGATCCTGTGGTCCTGTTTCCACTAAAGGAAAACTGATAAAGTCCAGACTTTGGTAGTATCACAACAAAAACGTGCAGTTAAAGAGATGAATGAAATGTTGGCTTGTGATTATTTCCAGTGACAGGCAGGTTAATTAACCCTCCTATTATCCTTGGGGTCAATTTGACCCCAAGTCAATGTTTGTCATTGAAAAAAATAATTGTTAACCTTTTCCTTTTAACTTAATATTTCATGACTTTTCATAATTTGATGGGGACAACTGATTAAGAACGAAATGATCATGATGATATTTTTCTCAATGTGCTAAACACATATAGCAGACATTGGTGTTCCTCGGGGGTCAATTTGACCCCAGGCTGTTTTAGCTGTGTAAAACTTTTCTGTCTGCGTGTGACCTAACATCCCCACACCTGCAGGTGCAGAGTTGATACTTTTGAGTTGATACATAACAGGGGGATGGGGAAAACAAAGATTCCTGTGAGAACGTCGATCCTTCTTGTGGTGTGGTGTGAAATCCTTCCAAAATGAGGAGGCCAATGTAGGCTTGTAAGTTGATTACATCCAAGTCTTTCCAACTACACATGCCTCCCCTCTAAAATTATCATCTCAAGTAAAATATTTTCAATTGATGGTTATATATTTTATGTTATATGTATTTACTATAATGTAACACTTGAAGGTCACTTTACTTTGCTGAACGTCACTTCGCTGCTGCTGCAGAAAACAGAATTTCCCCATCGTGGGATAAAGGTTTATCTCATCTCATCTCCCAAATGAAGAGCTCAAATAATGACTTTGTCTTCACCATGGCTAACTGTGTGTCTGGTGGGACACACTCTTAGCAAGAAATATGTCTGCAAGGAGCATGCACAAACTTTCTGCACATCCTGTGTACGGTAGTGCAGACTAAAGGCTCAACTCTGGGCTTAAAGAACTGTTCCATGTTCTGACAATCTGACTTATGTTCTCACTATGATTTTCTGTTTCACACAAAAACATAAAAAAGGGGAAAAAAACTCAGACTATGCCCCTGCCCCAAGCCTAGATAACAAAAGAAGAAGGGTAAGTCAGACTTTCTAGTGATTAACCACAACTATGTCACAAAAAAAGAGATAAAAATAAGTACATAAATATGTTCATATAAGGAAAGGGGGTCACTAACATCTGCCAATATGCTTCTTTCTGTGAGAGTCATGAATGTGCACCCCAAATTAGAAAAGATTTGGATGAAAATTTTTCAAGATTTTCATCCTGATGGTTTAACCTGATGGTGGCTAGGGATGGGTACCGTGCCCCGGTATTGAACCAGCCCCGGGGCCGCATTCTTCAAGACCGCAGTATCGTTAAGATCTGACCTGAACGGTTCTGCTATCGGTACTGGAGAAGATACTTTTTCTTTTTTTTGTGTGTCCCACAAAATATAAGCGTTATCTGCCATATTTAACTCACCAAGTCAGTCAATTTTCCGTTAATTAATGATTATATTAATTTCGGTATTCTCGTTGAAGAGGAGAGCTCTGTCTGTCTATTTGTGTGCACGGGGGGCGGGGCTGTTGTTCAACA
Organism: Oryzias sinensis; assembly: GCA_037389245.1. Classification (NCBI taxonomy): domain Eukaryota; kingdom Metazoa; phylum Chordata; class Actinopteri; order Beloniformes; family Adrianichthyidae; genus Oryzias; species Oryzias sinensis. Next base: position 6,011,617 of record CM074503.1, on the reverse strand, counting down.
GCACGCGCCGCACGCGCACACACACAAGACAAGGCAGCGCACACACAGTCAGTGGCGATCTCGTAGGGACACGTGAGCGCCCTAGACTAAGAACTAACGTTTCTGCATAAAAATTATTAAGTTTGCCTACCATGCTGTCACCTTGCTACTACGATGTTGCGCTGTTTGTGCAGAACAGGCTGGGGCAGCGGGAGGGGGGTGGGGGGTGGGGGGTTGCACGCGGAGCATACAACAAACAGGTAGAGAGGCGGGGCTTAGACTCACCGCTTATGATTCCAGACCCGCGACAAACTATCAGCTGCTTCCTAATACTTAATAATAATTAATGACTAATGATAGTTGTCATCTGTTAAATTAACATCATTTATTGGGTTTACTGGATTTAAAGAAAAATAAATGGAGTTGGCAAAATAGAAAGGAGTCTGCATCAAAGTGAATTTGTTTCCATCATTTATCTTAACTTAACTTAACTCTGGTGTTTGACAGACAGAAAAGTCTATTCAAGGTTGTGGAAAATGGACAAAAGATCAAATGAAAAATCAAACTCATAAATAATAAAAACAATTAGATTAAATAATTAAATAAATATCCTGTCTGGAACATTCTCATGTATAAAGTAAAATGTTTTGTTAAAAAAAACAATGTTGTTGCATAGTGAGGAAATAAAACACTTTATGTTCTTAATTTGTTATTAATTTATTTTTTTTCGTCCTCAAAAAGTATCGATAAGAGTACCGATAAGAGTACCGGATCGATAAGCAGTATCGATAAGAGTAGTAGTATCGTTAAAACCTTAACAATACCCATCCCTAATGGTGGCGCTACAGCAAAGGTCATATCATCACCAAAACCAATAGGGTTCAAACTCTTGTGGTCATTAATGCTGTCAGTAAACTTGAGAAGATTAAAATGAAAAATGTCCAAGATACATTCATTCTAGTTTAAAAGTTTGACCTGATGGCGGCGCTAGAGAACAGGTCAACCCACTGATCTGTTTCATTATCAAGGGGTTAATATCTATTCAACAAATAAACCATGTGCCTGACACAAGTAACTTTGATAACTATTTTATGTAAATCTTTTTCTGAAGGCAAATATCCCTGGGGTCAAATTGACCTCAAGGGTGAAATATTTGAGTAATATTTGAGGATAATACGAGGGTTAAGTAGTTATACCAAAGTCTTCCTCAGTAACGTTCTATACATCTTGTTATAAAGTATTACTTTGGCAGGTCACGCTGTGGCTGTGGGACCGCCTGCTGGAGAAACTCAGGGCCCCAGAGACTGTAGAGATTTTTAAGGATAGGCTCATGTCACCGTTTTAACATTGCTGTAAGATCATCTTACCTGGTTATTATAAAAAAAAAAAAACGAATTGATTTCAATTTATGTTTGCTTTTATGTATTTAAATACATTTTATGTATCTACTTCTAACTTTCATTTTACCATGACTTTAGCCCTTGCTGGGTCCAACATCCCAGCCCCACAGCTGTAGAGTGTGGGTGGGTGCTGTGGCAATATTCTGTGGCTGAGCTGGCCCCTGATGTCGGGACTGGTGGTGGAGGACCCAAAATGCAGGAGACCAGGCATGGTGACAGGGAAAAAAAACAGGACAAAACCATGGGAGCAACAAAAAGGTGGCAAAGCAGAAAAGAGCAAATGACCTGACAAGAATAAACTGAAAACAAGCCACCTAAGTAGACTGAGGGCAATTAACTGAAATAAAGACATCTGTGGATCATTATTAACTTGAAACTGGTGTGTCTGACAAAGGGCGGTTAAGAACCAAACTAAACCACAGGACCCTTAGACCTGGTACAGGAGATTCCCAATATATAGTTTTACGTCTCATTTAAAATAAAGTCATTTTTTGTGCCTGTATGCATCGTGTGTGGGGTCCCGGGTTGTATGTGTCAATGGAGGGGTGGGGGGGTGGGGGCTTCAAGTTATTATCTTTTTTTGTATTTTTTTTTTCTGTTTTTAAATTGTAAAGCACTTTGAGCAGCAATGCATGAAAAGCGCTTTTTTCTTTTTAAATAAAGCTTGATTGATTGATCTGATGTGGAACAATGTGTTAAGAAAAGGTTGAATGTACATGTATGTGGAATTATGACTATTGGCTTTACTCACACTCAGTAGTATAGTCTGTTGAAGCAGATCTGAGGAAGCCTCTGGGTACATTTTCTTGTTATGCAAACATTTATTATTTATACGAACAAAACACAAAAGTTTGGGAACTTGGTGTTTGGTTAAATATTTCTCTGTTGTTAGAAAGACTCTTGGCAATAGTGAATAAATATAACCTTGGAAAGCTTGTTTGTTTCCCTTTGACGTGGTGTCCCATTTGTAAGTAAAGTGCATTTTCGGGATGAGCAGCAAAGCTGAGCCAGTAGGTTTCAGAAATTGGTCGGTGTGGTTGTTTGTCTCTCTGAAATCAACTGTCCAAGCTGATCCCATAAGTGTTCAATGGGGTTAAGGCAGGGCTGCTGACTGTCCCCCTCCACACACACACACACACCTTCCACTTCCCAATTCTAGAGGTATTCTCTGACAAATCCCCTCTGTGGCGGTGAGCATTGTCATCTTAGAGGATAGAGTTTAGTCTCAGACGGTGAAGATATGAATCTCTGGCTGTTGAATCTCTATTTCACAATTGTCTGCAATGGGGTTATACCCACTTGGCACAGACACATCTATTAGATATCCAAATCATGGAATCATGGCTATTTCAATACTTACAGCTACAGAAATACATTATGCTTCTGATAGACATCAATTCATAGATGTTTATTGCAAATTGCAATCTAAATCTCTAGCGGACGACTTTCTTAAAGCTTATTTCCTCACGGTCACATCATGCCTTGTGCATTGTAAATAAACCATTTGGGTAGTTCCTTTCCACCAGACACAGGACATCTACTGTAGATGTTTGTTGATATATGCATCTACAGTACAGTAGATATCTATTAGTTATCTGATAGACATCTATGTCTACCAAATTACTTTTATAGATGTCTATTAGTTCTCTTATAGATGTAGTCTACTACATTTCTACCTATAGACACCTAATCTTTGGATATGTGTAGACATCTATTAGAGAACCTTTTAAAACATTTTATTATGGTTGTCCCCTACTGATGTTTTAGGTTATATTTTTGCAGGTTGGCTGTGGCCTCTCCCGAATTGGTCGCAGCTGCCTGCAATTATCTACTCTATCATCCTTATTTAAGGACGCTTCATCTGGTGTTTGGTGTTGGAGTGTCTTCTATGTTTGGCATTTTGGGAAAATCCAATGGATGTGTTCTAGTCTTCCTGCTCCTGAGTTTATCTTTTGCGACTAACCATAACTAACCATTTAGTAGATATTAAATAGAAAAGCCAAGTCAAACATGTTTCTATCATTAGGATTTTAGTGTGCCATCTGTCAGAAGTCAGAGCTCTGTCTCCCCCTCTGTCACCAGCAGGAGACGTCTCAAACACACTACATCTCCCAGCAACCCCAGCGTGCAGTTCCTGGTTGCCACACGCCTGACTTGTTTGCAATCATTCACAATGTACCGAAGCACTGCACTAAGCTTCACTTAGAGCAAAGTATTGTTTGTGCCAATCTGCCTGCATTACAGAGTAACAGCCAGGCCCGATCTTCTGTTTCCTGACCCTGTTTGCCACCTGGTTCAAGTTCCAGAACATGTAAATCTGCTTGAAACTCCTTGAAAATGTTCGATTTTTATTTCCTCCGTCTTCGTATCTTGTCAGAGTTTGTTTTCCAGCTTCCTCCACTTGTGAACCATGGATTCATTCATTTTGAATTCTCTGGCAGCTGCTCGATTCCCATGTTCTTCCGCATAGCTGATAGTTTGCAGTTTAAACTGTGCTTCTTAAGCGCGTCTCTTTGCATTTTCAGGGTTTCCTAAACGATGTTGTTCTGCACAATGCACATACCTACACCTTTGTACTATTCGGGGGGTGTCTGCTTTCACACCAACACTTCCCTCCTTACCGTTCTCATGCTGTCCTCTCCTACATCCACTTTACCAAAGTCACACAACAACACATTAGGCGCACCACACCATAGGGCGCTCCGTACATTTTGGAGAAAATTGAAGACTTTTGAGTACGGCTTATAGGTCTGGAGCGAAGAGATCACCTGTTGGAGCAATTATTGAAAAATGGAAAAAAGACAAGATCACTGATAATCTCCCTTCACCTGGAGGTATATCATTATGGATTTTAATCCAAAGGTGCTGCAAAGGTCTTCCTGCTTGAGCCAGCACATGTCCAGGCTCGTCTAAAGTTCTCCAGAGACCATCTGGATGATCCAGAGAAGGATTGGGAGAACTTCATGTGGTCAGATGAGACCAAAATAGAACTATTTGGTATAGGCCTCACTTGCTGTGTTTTGATGGGCTAGAATGCTGAGCTTCATCCCGAGAACACCATAGAAAGTAGGAAGCATGGGGGTGGAAAAAAACATCATTCTGTGGGTCTGTTTCCTGCAAAAGGCAGTATGAATGATAAAGGTAAAGGAAAGAATGACTGGGGTTGGGCAAAAAGCTACCTTACATTTGGTACCGGGCCGCACGGAAAAAAATAAAATAACTTACATGACTTCCGTTTTATTTATTTCGGAATCTGAAAGATGTTTTATTTTGAAATGACCATATTCTACTCACATCCGCGGCAAAATTTAACCTTTCTAGCAAAATAAGTAAGAAACAGGCGTCATTGGAAAGTTTCTTTGAGAAAGGTAAAAGGCACAATGAAGAGAGAGAAGAGCAGCCTACCTACGACTTCCAAGGAAAAGGAAGTTTTTAGTTCTCAAATGAGGCAATGAAGCCTTCACAACTGCTTCGCCACTTAGAGACCAAACACCCAAGAATCAAAGACAAGCCCCAGGAGTATTTTGAAAGAAAAAAAACATGAACACCAAGGACAGAAGAAATTACTGAGGGCATCCACATCAGTAAATGAAAATGCACTGAGAGCATCATACTTACTGGTGAATCGTATTGCTAAGGCTAAAAAGCCTTTCGCTATTGGTGAAGAATTGATTTTGCCCTTCACTAAAGACCTTTGCCGTGAACTTCTAGGAGAGGATGCTCTTAAAAAGATATCACAGGTGCCTCTGTCGGCTAACACAGTGACTCGGCGCATTGAGGAAATAGCGGAAGACATTGAAACACAGTTGTTGAAGAGGATTGATAAATCACCGTGGTACGCACTCCAGGTTGATGAATCTACAGATGTTGACAGCAAGGCGCTGCTTCTTGTTTATGTGCGATATATTTATCAGGAGGATGTGCATGAGGATTTTTTATGTGCACTATCATTGCAAACCAACACCACAGCCGCAGAACTGTTCAAATCGCTGGATTTTTACATAACAGGAAAACTGAAATGGTCCTGTTGTGTCGGCATACGTACCGACGGCGCTGCTTCCATGACCGGACGGCTGTCTGGATTACCTGCTCGGATTAAGGAGGTTGCACCCGAGTGGGAATCCATGCATTGTATCATTCACAGGGAAATGTTTACAAGCCGAAAAATGGCACCGGACTAAAACAGCGTAATGAATGATGTAGTTAAAGTTATTAACCGCATCAAAGCACATGCGTTTAACTCGTGTCTGTTTGGGCAGCTTTGTGAGGACATGGATGCGAAGCACAGACGCCTTCTCTTATACACAGAGATAAGATGGTTATCTCGTGGGAAATCACTGGCGAGAGTGTTTGAACTACGAGAGCAGCTGCAAAGATTTATCTCAGAAAAGAAGTCACCGCTGGCAGCACATTTCAGTGACGAGGAATGGGTCGCAAAACTAGCGTATTTGTGCGACATATTCAGCTTGCTCAATGAACTCAACCCTTTCACTCCAGGGGAAAATGACAGCTATCTTTAGGTTGCCAGATAAAGTAGCTGCATTTAAAGCCAAAATGGATTTGTGGGGACGGTGCGTGAACAGAGGCATATTGGACATGTTTCAAACATTAGTGGGGATTTTGTGTGAGACTGAGCCTGCACCCTCACTCATCAAGCTGTTAAAGGAGTTTAAGGGCTACTTCCCAGCCTCAAAGGACCCACGAACGGCCAAGGAATGGATACGTGACCCATTTGTCAACAAACCAGCTGAATCGAGCAAGAAGACCAACTGCTGGAGATCACAAATGACGGCGGCCTTAAAACAGTGTTCGAGACAACGACTCTGACGGTTTTCTGGATTAAAGTCATGGCAGAATACCCAGAGATCGCTAACACAGCACTGAAAACCCATGTTGCCATTTCCAACATCCTCTCTGTGTGAAGCGGGGTTTTCTGCAGTGACAGCCACCTAAACAAGGCAAAGGAGTAGACTGGACATAAGCAACACACTTTGGGTGTCTTTGTCTGCCATTACCCCCAGATAGGACCATCTCCTTGCAAAGAAACAAGCTCACGGCTCCCATTGATTTAGCGTTACGGACAGTTTTTGATTATATAAAATGTTATATTGTTGGAGCAATGTGTTAAAAAAGTTATTACTTCCTAATGTTATAATAGCATTATAATGTTGGAGCAATGTGCTAATAAAGTTCCATGTGAGTTTACAGTGGATTCACGTTTATTATTATTGTTTTAACCCCCCGGTCCGCAGTAAAATTGTCAAGTGTTGACCAGTCCACAGTTAGAAAAAGGTTGGGGACAACTGGGTTAGAGCACTGAGGAGGAAATATGACTAAATCTTTCAGAATGACAATTTATCATTCGAGAAACTAATGCTTAAAAGAGGTCCTAGGTATTTATTGAAAGTATAATCAACCAGAAGTGGAGGAATATGGGCAATAATTCAGGTGAATTTTGAGTGGAACCAGATTGTGTCATGGTTTTAGGTTCTTTGCCTTTGTGTCCTAGTTCTTTTTGTTCTGTGGCGTTTTGAGTTTAACTTCCTGTTTTATTTTGTAGGTCTTCCTGTTGTGTACTTTGGTTTCGAGTTTTACTTTGGTCCCCATCTTTCCTGATTGGTTTCACCTGTGTCTCATCTGTCTTGATTGTATTTAAGCCTCGTCTTTCCCTTCCTTCTGTGCTGGTCCATAGTTTGTAATTTTGCTGTTTCCCTTCGTAAGTATTACGAGTTTTCAAGTTTGCTGTTTATGGAGATTCTAGTGTTTCGAGTTTCGGATTTCCTGCATTGCAGTGGTTTTTGGTTTTTAGTTTGTTTCAGTTATTAAAGATCCTGTTACACCTGGAACCTCCTGCCTCCTCTTCTCTGCGCCTGGGTGCTTCAACATTCCCTCGTAACAGATTGAGGCAAGATTACCTCCAAAGGGGTTAGGAAAACAAATCTGATAACTAAAACCACTGTAAAAAGTTGTCTGCCATCTATGACTTTATTTCTGAAATACTGTACAGTAAAAACGTTTGTTCATTACATGAGAAGCTTTATGCACAGATTGGAGAGGGCACTTCAATAATTGTGTAGAAAAAGTACCCAGAAATTCAATGTGTTTAATAAATTGTAAAAAAATTATATAAAAAACACATTATTTAAAAGAATCTAGGTTTATCTTAATGCACCTTGTTTTCCATGGGTTGGTTTTAGCACACACCCAGAATGACTATCGTTCATTTGTATTCACTGCATTTATGTGTTTAGGAAGACTCTTCCTCCTGTCCTAAATTAGTTTGGCACGTTGTTTATTTCATGCCATTATAACTTAACGCTACTCAAACACACAATGCAACATGACAGTGACTGATAGAGGAAATGTGGGAGTGAAAATGACCCTAACAGAGTGGATAAACGCCTCATTTCTCTGTACATGTGCATGACAGAATTGCTAATATTTAAACAGTTGTGCTGACAAAGGACAGAATGTGATGGTCATATTGGTCCATGTTTCAATTTTACCACAGTGTTTACAGGTAAGAATAAAGCTGTAAAGAAATAAAATGTAATGGCTTAGTGTGCATGTTTGTGAATTTTGTTTTTGCATTTTTAAAAGTTTCATCTGATTTTGTGATGAATCCGAATTTATGATACACAAACACCCATTTTTAAGATGCATTGCATAGATGTGGGCCTAAGGCAGGCAGGGGTGTCAAACACATTTTCACCGAGGGCCATATCAGCATAGTGGCTGTCCTTAAAGGGCCAGATATAACTTTTACATGTAACTAAATGTACTGAAAAATAAATGCAACTATTCCTTATTGTTAAATAACTCTTTTTATTTATTATAACTTTTTAAAGAGACAATTACAGTTGCATTGAAAACATATGTTTGCTTGTTACTCTAGCATAAATCCTTTAGAATTTGATTCTGTCAGGTTAGTTTATATGGACAGTGTTTAAGTCCTAATGTATAGTTACCCAATTCGATATTTCAAGTCCATTTCCCCCTAGATATGAATAAATAAATACATTTTTATTTTAAGAAATTAAAAACGTTTATGCTCTCGCGGGCCACATTAAATGACATGGCTAGCCACGAGTTTGACACATGTGGTCTAAGGAATGGGTTAAAAGTTGCCTAGTTTGTGCAGATCAGGTCTTTGTAAGAAGGTAGTCTCGTAATCAGTGGCCACTCCCAAAGTTTCTGAAGATTGAAAATATCTTTTTAATAGGTTAATGTCATAATTGTTGGAAGTAGGAGATAGAAAATCATGATCCATTTCCTCTTTGGCAAAATAAGGTATTCAAGTCCAATATTAGAATATTCCTCTGTTGCTTTTGGTTTAAGTCCTTCACAGCTGTTGTCTTCAGTTTGTGATTTTAATTGTTCAGTGTCACTTTTAAGTTTATGTGACAAGACCCTGGCACAAATCTCAGCTGGACCTTTCTGTTTCAAGTTCTCCTTGTGCAAACGTCGGTTTTTTCTCTGAATTTCCTCCCACATTGCAGAGACATGCGTCATAGGTTCATTGCTGAAACAATCTCATGTGGGTATGTGGTCCTTTGACAGACTGGCAACTTGTCCAGTGTGCTCCTACACCTGGTTCCTGTCTCCGGCTCGACTCGCGCCCCTGACTGTCCCCCCAACCACGGCTGGATGAAGCTCGTCTGCTGGACTTTATATATGTAGTTGTAGATTTAGATAAGTTAATTCTTCTCTAAGAGTTCTGGTATATCCCCTGTCCGTCCTGGCGGAGGATCCCTACTTCATGTGGGCACCCCTGAGGTTTCTTCGTTTTTTCCGAATCCGTTTTTTTGGGAGTTTTTCCTTACCGTGAAGGGGGGTCTAAGGGCAGGGATGCCAGCATAGCTTAGTCAGTTTGTTAGTTCATTTTAGTATTTTCCTATTGAATTCTATGTATTCATGATCCTTTTTGAGTTCATGTTTTACTTCGAAGCCCAACTGTTGTTGTGATTTTGGGCTATACAAATAAAATTGAATTGAATTGAATTGTACCCAGCATTTGCCCAACAATGGACTCCAGCAACCCCATGACCGCATTAGGGATTCAGCAGGTTTAAGAAATGGATGGATGGATGTTTGAGCCAGGTTTCAGTTTCTTAAAACATTTAATGACTTTTAACAAGCCTTAATTTTCTGCATTTATTTTTCCTTTTACATCCCAACAAAAATAGTTTTCAGTAGGAAGCTGACAGTTAAATAAGGAGAATAGGAACAATGTGGCTGCTACAGGTGTGGGAGTGTTTTAACAGGGTCTAGATAATGTGTCTAAAGGCCATGTCACACAGTCTTGATGTACATTTTGTGCATATTGCACAGAGGAAAATTGGTCATACGTGAATATATGTGGAAAGAATTAGAAAAATTGTGTTCTTTACGTGAAATTTTCACATGTATATCACAAATGAACCACATTAAACACAAAGAACACGTGCATCAACGTAAAAGCCTAAATTCATTAGTGAGTGTGTTTCAATAAAGTAGTTTATATGTGAAATGTGCGCCCTATACATGATATAAAAGTTAGAAATCGGTGGATCATGCGTGAAAAGTCGGTTAGACATACACGGAACGGTCATGGATAGCCACAAATTTGCCTATGCATTTTACAAAAATCATGAACAACTGTAAGATATACGTCATAATTGTGTATAAACCACATAAAATACATGTAAACTGTGTAATTCTCAACCAAACCCTCGACATTGACAGATAATGAACGCAAGAAACATTAATGAATTACGTATTTCATGCATGAATGATGAAAGACCAACATTTCATACATGGAAACTGCACAAAATGTACAGAGCTGCTTTATTACACGGCCTTAGGTTTAATGCATCATGTTTAAAAACATTCTGATCCAGGAAAAGGCTTTTAGATGCAGAAATATCTGCTGATGGTTCTGATTATAATGTGATAAATCCACATTCTGTAGACAATTTTACATCCCTTAAAAAACGAGTGGTTCATGCCGTTACCGTTTATGATGTAGCCAGTGTGAACATTGATTTAGTATAATAAAACCTTGACAGATTTACCTTTTTGACTCTTACTGTGACCCCTGCTTTGTTTTTTTTCTGCTGCTTCTAGTCTGGGAATAGAAACAAACAAGGCAGAATAAGTTGCAAACGCTGTTTGCTGTTTTTCTTTCCTTCAACATGCATTTCCATATCAAGGCGTTAGCACAATGCCCACAGGTTCCATTGAAAGTGCAGCGCTAAAGTGTGAATAGAGGATTAGGATACAGTCTAACACTGCTTGCAGTTTCTCAACTCTGCTATCGTTTCCGACTGAACAGGAAAACCTTTTTCCTCTTATTTTTTGCTAGAAAACCAAATCCATTGCGTTTCCATTTGTCAGCCTCTCCTGCTGCCCTTATCCAATTCATGGCTTATGATTGTAATACTAAAACAGAGCCAGTTGTCAAAGCAGAAACAGCAATGATGAATGCTTCACTGCACTCTGTGCTTGTTTGTTTTGGGGTGGCATAGGCTGTGCTGGTGGGGATGAGGGGGTCAGAATTGAATTTCATGCTTACTTGTTGAGGTGCATTTTCTTGACCGCAGCGTCTCTGCTGTACTCCAGCAGCCAGCACTGATTAAATGGAACAGTTCTGTTATCTGGATTAAAAGGGGGAGAAACATGGGGACGATAGTGGGTGAGAAAAATAATGAGTTCTTTCATCTTAGCAGCAAGGGCGTCTGCGTCTTGCAGACTTCCCAGGAAGATGTACACAGCTTAAGGAAACGTTTAATTAGAAAATGCCAACCTTGTGTCTGCATGCTATGTGTGCAGAATAATAACATTTTTGATGGGAATATGACAACTCTTCCTTTCAGCTGTTTTCAGAGGCAAATTACACTGAAGAGAGAGGGAAAATAATTAGCCACCCACATTACTGCCACTGCTCTGAAGACAACAAGCAGTTGCTAATGATTCTACAGACCTGCATGTTCCAGACAAGCAGTTCTGCAAAAAAAAAAATCCTTGTGGTTCTTGTGTGGGTGAGGCCAGCATCTGAAGTGAAAGATGTCAAAAAATAAACGTAACTCACAGCAGACAGTTTTTCCAGGGAAGCTGCAGACACACATAATCAGCAAACTGCAAATCTACAAGGTTACACAATTTATTTAAAATGTTGAAAAGACAAACAATTACATTTTTTTTAATAATCCAAAACAGGGATTAAAAGTGGCTTGCTTTCCAATGTGTTCCAAATTATCATGCAAATTGTATTTAAATGTCAAAAAGATAAATTTCTTCGTTTTCAATTAAACTCGTGGATGATATTGTGTTTCTGGGCTCTTTGGATCACTGACATCAATATCAGACACCTGGGATAATTAGTTTGCCAGGTGAAATGGACGTTCCACATTATTAAGCAGACCAACATTTTCAACCAATATGGGGGGGAAAAAAGGATCTCTGCTGCTGAAAAGTTCAACACCTTGGACAAGGTATGAAAACCCTGGATATTTCACGAAAGCTTAAGTGTGATCATCGTACTATGAAGAGATTTGTGGCTGATTCAGAGCACACATGGTGCAGATAAAGGGCGAATGAGGAAAATTTCTGCCAGACAAATACATTGAATTAAGAAAGCAGCTGCTAAAATACCATTACAAAGCAGCTAGCGCACTTGAAGCTTCTGGTATCTCTGGAGTCTTACTAACATCAAGTTGTAGGATCCTCCAAAGCTTGGAGTTCTATGTAAACCTTCTATTTGCTCTAAACAACTTACAAGCAGAAACAGCTGCAGTGGGCCCAGACATACATGAAGACTTAGTTTCAAGTAGTCTGGTTGACTGATGAGTGCTGTGCAACTCTGGATAATCCAGATGGAAGGAGTAGTGGGTGGTTGGTGGATGGCCACCATGTCCCAACAAGACTGCAATGTCAGCAAGGAGGTGGCAGAGTCATGGTTTGGGCCGGAATCATGGGAAAACAACTGGTTCGGCCCTTGAGGGTCTCTGAAGGTGTGAAAATTGCCTCCTAAATGTTGGTGGAGTTTCTGACTGACCACTGTCTTCCGTGGTACAAAAACAAAAACCGTCCTTTCTTTAACAAATCATTGTCGTGCATGACAATTCACCATCTCATTGCTGCAAGGAATACCTCTGCATGATTGGCTGCTATGCTATAAAAGAGGATAAAGTGGTGGTGTGGCCTCCATCCTCCCGTGACCTCAACTCTATTGAGAACCTTTGGAGCATCCTCAAGCAAAATATCTATGATGGTGACAGTTCCATCCCAACAGCAGCTCTGGGAGGCTATTCTGACATCCTGTTAGGAACTCTACAAAAACTCACAAGTTCAAAAGGTGCAAGAATTGTGAAGCAGCTACAAAATAAGAGGTCCTATGTTACCCGATGACAACATAGAACAAAGGACATTTATTCGAGGACAGTGAGGTCCTCTCCAGGGAGAAGAGTTGGTTTGAGAGGGGAGTCAAGGAAACCATCTTTGTAAAAGTAAAAAATCCATTATTGAATAGAGGTGGTGGACTCAGACACAACCTCCAAACCTGGTTTGAAATCACTCCCCTAAAATACTCAGCATGACAATAGGCATCGTTATCCAGAGGTGAAACCCAGCACAGGCGATGAAACTCAGCGACTCTAATGTTAGGGGACATTGTTGGCCATGAAAAGACTGTAACTCCACTGAGGAGAACATATCTCTGGCTCAACAGAAGTGAAGAAGCCGCTCGGATGAGACGTGAAACGTTGTCCAGTTGAATTTTTTTGAAATTTTCATTTGACCTAGGAAGATGTTTTTGATTGGAAAAGCTTTTGATTTCAATAAATATGACCTGCTAATGCAGCAAATTCAACAAATGACCATTTTCAGTTTTTTACAATCTATCAAATCTTGTGAGGAATAATGCAGAAGCATTTCAAGATTTTTATTTTTGAAAAACACATATTTTCGTTATCTGTAGGAGGTGTGTTCAATACGATTTAATACATACTCTAAGGGTTAATGACTTGAAAATTAAGCTGCCTGATCCAAATCATAGAAAAATATAATTTGCAGAATAATTTAGAACGAGCCGTACAAGTGCATCAAAGGGTTGATGACTAACTTGTTCAGATTTTTTGTTGCTGCCTGCTGGAAAACTGCACAACAACCTCAAACGTTTCCTCTGCACAGCTGGATAAAAAAGAAGAAAATGTGGTAATTCACAAACCAGTGAGAGCTGGAGAAACTATTACCATCCTAAAACTCTCAGAGATCAGCTTTACATCCAAATGATCAGTCTTGAGCCCAACCAGGGTTTTAGCAGTAATAGGGACTGAAAAAAATAGCTGTTGAGGTTCAGGATTTTCACCCTTGAAGACAAAAAGTGCATTTAAGGTAAAGAAAAGGATCAAATGCATCCTTAATTATAGCATTTATTGTGATTCATTAATTACAGTCAAATGAGCACATTAAAAAAATGTTAATCTAATTTATAACATTACAGTTTCTGCATGTGATATGAATTCAAATGTGTTTTTTTATTTTACTTGGGCCTACCAGCACCCTGATGTGAACATTGAGTGGCTGCTGACTGACTTCCGGTGAGAGAAAGGGGAGGAGAAATGGTTAGTTTCAGAGAGAGCTGAAACTGGAGTTGCACACATGAGTCATCTGTATTGTGGGTGGAAAAGTTGTGTTTTAAATACACCCATCACCCAGGGCATCAGGGTGATGTGGCCTCTTTGTACAAAGGAGTTTACCCACCACAGAAGCAGCTCAAGTTTAGTTTATCTTATAAACGCAAAGCACTCAGTTGTGGGTTCAAAAATGGCACATGCTGGCAGCAAAGATGCCAGCCATAGTAAAACTCTTTGCCAGAATAAGGAAACCCAAAAAGTTTGTGGTCAGTATATTTTGGATTACTCAGATGGTTTTTTGATGTGTTAAATTAGGGTATTCTGGACTTAATGTTTTGATTTTGTTTTCATAAAAAAATACCCCATGGTCATGTAAGCCAAGTTTATAATAAAAAAAACTCAAGCCGTTATTGGTTAAATCCTACAAAACATTCAACCCATTGTTTTCCTGTTTCTCTTTCTTTATTATAGTATTATAGTAGTAGGTTTAAAGGTTGACATCTGGACTTGGTTATTTTTTTATTTATTTTTTTCAAAAACCAAGTACTACAATGATGGAATCAAACAAAAAAAGCCACATCTGTAAATCATTAAATCCGTGCAGGTGCACCGCGAAGGGGGGTCTAAGGGCAGGGATGTCCAGCTTACTTTAGTCAGTTTGTTAGTTCAATTTAGTATTTTCCTATTGAATTCTATGTCTTTATGATCCTTTTAAATTTTATGTTTAACTTTTTCAATTACCGATTCGAAGCCCATCGAGACGACTGTTGTTGTGAATTTGGGCTATACAAATAAAATTGAATTGAATCTACCTGGACGAATGAGTCTTCATAGACATTTAACATAGTATCTTCCGCCATTTTTTGGCGCTTGACTCCTACATTTTTTCAGCTAATTTAACCATTCAAAATTAAAATGTTCAGCTCTTTCAGCTTTTTCCAGCTAAGACTTTTGGTCCTTCAAATGCTTGAACTTTACACGATATTCCAGGATTATATTGATATATGTCCTTTTCCCTGTACCTGTTTGGTGGTGTAATGGCATGACACCAGTGGTGCACAACTTTGCTGGTTTTATACTTTATTTATGGTCAACTTTGATTATTTCTTTATTTAATTTCTTTTTGTGAAAATTTTTACCCTTGAAGTTTCATTTTCATCCATCAAAATATAGCATTCAACCCTGGATTTTCTTCTGGAAATGCAGCTCTTTCTAGTTTGTAGTTGTATTTTTATCTTTTATTATGCCAGAATGTCACAAATTTAAATCAAAATACCTCAAAATGAGATTTTTAATGGCAATTATTATGCTAGATTAAAAATAGGTCAATCAATATAAGTGATGCACTATTTAATTAATCGCCCAAAAATTGGTTGCATGACAGCACTATTATATTAAAAAAAATACATTTTTATATACAAGAGCATGTCCAAAAATACTGTAATATGACAAAAAGTCTGGAGCACATCTGTATTTTGTTTAAATCCAAAACTGCCAGGCAAACTACGTATTTGTCTGCATTTCTGGATCATAAGTGCAGATGCCACAGTGACTCTGCGGCTCATATCTGAAGCCCAGTGGTACCTCACATTTCCTCGCAGTGTGCTCCCCTGTGGGTGAGTGTCCTCATGATGGAAAAACATTTCCTCACAAACAACTCTCACAAGTCTTAATGTGCAGATTTACTCCTACATTCAGTCAGAAGACTGTGGTGGAGTTTTTTCTTCCTCTTGAATTTTCGCTGTCATTCTCTGTGTTTGTAGAAATTCTGCAGAAGAGGAATGAAAAGGTTTACAACTGTTTAAACTTAAACCTTCTGTATGGACGGCTGTGAATGTTAGATTTCAGGCTCAAACTGGGGTCTGTCACTGTTTTTCTGTTCCAGTTAGCAGGCTCCAGAGGACCAAAGCATGTCAGCCTCTTGTTTTGTAAGCAGAGTTTTGCAATTTTTATAACCAATCTGCTCCGTCCGAATGCTATTTTCTGTCTGCGACAGTGACAAACAAATCATTGGAAAGCTCCTCAATCGATGTTCAAACTCAAAAGTTTGCTGTCAGCATATGTGGGTCCAAGAACAGTGATATATCAGCACATAAAATGTTCACTCTTGATTCTCTTCGTGGTTCTATTTTCACGCGATAACTGTATTTGTCCGGATTCGCTTCAAGATAAATGCTGCCTCCAACGTCTGCCCTGTTAATCCTCCTTTAAACACATATATATCACAGTTAATGGTAGCTGCCTCTCCTGTTCCCCAAATCCCAGCTGTGTTCATTCAGCTGCTGCGACACAGCCAGTCTCTCTGACTGGAACACTCCAGAGCTTTGTTTATGCCGGCTTTAATCCAGTCTCTCATATATCAAGGGCCTACGGGAACCTGCAAGGTTTTCTGGAAGGAAGACCTCAGGTGAGCATCAGGGAGCACATGGAGGAATTACTTCATTACATTTTCATTGGAGTTAAAGCGACTCCAATTATGTATCCCATCATCTCCCGCAGACAAGTCAAAACAAACAGAATTCTCTCCAAATCTTGATCACATAAAGTATCTCAATTTAAAATAAAGTGAAATATTTAACTCAGTAAATGGTAATTTTTGTAACAATTTCCCTTAGAAATGATTCAGACATTCAGACTGGATGACTAAAACTCTGTATTTAGCAGATGATTCCCCAAACTGCAGTTTGCATGCTGACAGAGAAAAAAAAACTATATTACCCCAGCACTATTTCAAAATATCCATTGATTTAAAGGTATGTGAAAAAAATGTAAAGCTTTGTTTTGGATTGGTCTGGTTCTGGGTCCTTTCTTTGACTTACACAATGAACTGAAAAGGCTAGCTCAGATTTTGTGATTCAAGTTCAGATGGGAAAACTCTTGATCACATTCACTCAGGCCTGGTTGATGAAATTGTTCAAGGGATTTTATTTTTCCCCCCAAAATGTTAAAGGGTCTATATCATGCAAAATCAACTGTATGAGCTTTTAAGTGTATTATTTAGATGTATTTTGATCCATTCACGCATCTCTGAGTATTCCTCTAAAAACCTGCGCTCTGAGAACCAGCCCCTCCCAATTCACAACACAAGTGGGTCCTCCCGTTGTGATGTCACAATGTGAGGTACAGTCCCTTCCAGGAAGGTATATATGGATATAGTTTTTCTCGGAAAAGCTTAAGAATAGCATGATATTTATAAACTGAGTTGTGCAGATTACTTTCCAGCCGTAATTCATCCCAGATTGTGATATACTTGTATTAACAAGTTAGTTTTTAATAATTCTCTCTCGAAATTGTAATGTATTACTTGACTCCTTCATCATTTATACGCAGAAGTACATACAATGAATGTACCACAGAGCATTTTACATTTACATGATATGTTGTTTAATGTCTTTTAACAAGATGTTTACTGTATAAATGGAGAATACATTGAATTATCACAATTCCACCCGCAAACAACCATACCCTGTAAATTGTTAAGTAATGAACTGCCAGGCGCAGAGAAAGACTTGTGTCTATTTACCTTGGAAACACTCTATGTGCCCCCTAAAGCTAAGTACACACCGGCCTCGCCAACTGGCGACCACTGTCAATGAAATATCTAAGTAAACACCAGTAAACCTCCTTTTTGGGCTTCTGCATTCAAAACTCTCTCATCCACGTGTTGATGCCCATTTTTTAAAGTCTGTTCTCAAGCTCTACGTGCAATTCAGGCGATCACTGAACGCTCGCTGAAAGGTTAACCAGTTGAACTTCCCACTGCTTGAATGCCAAACAGCTGATTCCCTGACTAATCATGGAGTCAGATTTGGCTGTGACGTTTAGATGGCGCCCCTAATCAACAGACGTGCTAACCATTTGAAAATTGCTCATGTAGTAGAAATAATTGAATGTGGTTCGAGCCAGACTTAATTTATTTAACACCAAATCTCTCATATATCGGAATAGAGTTGTGACAGAAGAAGCCTGGAGCAAGAGTTGTGAGATTTACAACACTTTGACATTATGCACCAAGCCTCTTCTAGCTGTGAGTACATGCGCTAGCATTGGGTGACAGCGGTCCAATGTGAACAACATATGATAAAACTGTGTTAAAAATGCCCGTTTAGCCCATTCTTGAACCTGCAACACATTCCTGGTCTGTTTGTAGCTTCAGATCACGACAAGGGATTTTGCTCTACTTTTCGCTGTTACTGTCATTTATAGTGGATCTTCAATTCCACATGCAAACTTCACAACTGAGCTCCACACACTGAAACACACACATTTTAAAGCTTGGTGTATTTCTTAGACTGGAGTCCCTTTAAGTAAAAATATGTTAAATCTATTGTGGTATAATTGAGTCTCAGCTTAGAAAAACATCTGTAATGCAGGGAAAACTGTAAATTTAAATCATTTAGATCTAATAGACAGTGGATTAGGGTGATCACGATATCCAGCTTTATTAATATGCCGCGCTGTTCTTTTTTGAAGGTTCACTGATGACTGCAACCTTGTTTTATATTTTTTCCCTCACAATTGTGCACAGACTGTAAGATGTGGGGGGGGGGGGGGGTAGAGAATGGAAAGAGCATTTTGTTTCAAAATCTGTGGTCCTTTGTGAGACGTTGTCAAAGACAACTTCAAGTTATTTGATTGTCCAACAAATCCCATGTTACTTTGTTAGCAACATTCAATGGTCGTGTCTCTAAAGACATAAGCCATTTTGGTTTTCAATGACAACTTATTTTCCATTACTTTTGCGTCATTACTTTAAAAATTCTACCAGGAAGAATCTCTGTCATCTTGGAAGATTCCATAGCAGAAAAAGATTTAAGTCCTCGCTCTTGGATGAAGTTCAAGAAAAAAGCTAGCAACAGTCACAGTTAGTTTGCCCATAAAGTACCAAATGAATCAAATATTGTCTCCACAGCTTCTGTGAGGGTCAGCAGGTAAAGGCTCTGCCTTTTCTCTGAGGACCCACCCCAGTGTGGGACATATACAACCCACCAGACAGATTTCCATTCAATTCAATTTCATTTATATAGCCCAATATAACGCTTAATGATGCGTCTCAATGGGCTTCATACCGGTAATTGTTTAGTAAACATGAAATCATAGGGAACATGAAGTCATAGAATTCAATAGGCAATGGCTAAACTAAACTAAACTAAACAGACTAAGGCTAAACTGGGCATCCCTGCCCTTTGACCTCTTCTCAATAGGGAAAAACCAATAAAAATGGATTCTCTGGAGAAAAAGAAGCCTCATGGGTGTCCAGATGGCGGAGGATCCTCCCTGGAGCGGACAGAGAATGTACCAGAACAGAGAAGAATTAGCTTATCTAATGCTACAACTACATATTTAAATAGTCAAGTGATGATCTTCATCCAGATGAAGTTGGGGGATGGCTGGGGGTGCAAGACGAGCCAGAAGCAGGATCCACAGCCAAGTGTAGGAGCAGGAGTAGAGGCAAGCCAGAGACCAGGTACTTGATCAGGTACAGGAGCACGGACGAGCCAACTGGAATCTGGAATCACTCCCGGTCCACTTTGAAGGTAGAGGAAAGGGGACTACACATAATTCACTGCACCCAACAGAGGCAGGAGAACTAAATGAAAAAAGAACAAGAATGGAGGGTAGTAGATGAAAGAGGACAGGGCCCCAGTGCACCATAGTTTCTCCAGCTTCAAACTTTTAGCAACCTACTAACAACTAATAATTGTTAATGCTATCAAGTTTTAATTCATACATAACAATAGCCAAGTTAAATATTCTCTATTAGTAATATTCTCTACTAGCTAGTCTGTAATGGAGGCTGTCAAAGTATAGTTTCAAGCTTAACTTTGAATGTAGAAACTGGAACTTTTGGCGGGGAGCAACCCCATCCTTCCCCTCTCTGCTGAACGGTGTTCAGAGCAGGGACCTTCTGTTCCACAGCATATTTCTTGTTTAACAAATAAAGTACAAATAAAGTTAGGGGCGACAGTGGCTCCAGGTGTGGTTGAGCAAATTGGTCAAAGAATCGAAAAAGGAGTCGATCCGGTGCTTCCACCAGCCAGGTAATAGATTTGTGTCCTTGGTGAACCGTCACCCTCACCTCAGTGTGGCTCCACTGGTGTGTGAATGTGTATGAATGATCCGGTGATGGTCAGAGGGGCCGTAGGCGTGAAATGGCAGCACGCCTCTGTCAGTCTGCCCCAGGGCAACTAATGGCTACAACAATGTTTCCTGATCTCAAGTATGAATGAGGAGTGAATGAATAATGGACACAATGTAAGTGCTTTAAGCGTCTGGAAAAGCGCAGATAAATCTAATCCATTATTATTATTATTATTATTACATTTTTTCTCCTGCTCTTGATTCACCACAATGTAAATTAAAAAAATTCTCAGAAATGCAATTTTAATCTTAATTTTCTTTACACATGTTTTTTATCCTCAGAAATATAGGTGGCTGGATGGTTCAGTTGGCTGTGTGTTGGACTGGCAAATGAGAGACCAGGTTGGCGCAATGTGCTTCATCCATTGTGGGTCCTTGAGCAAGACCCTTCATGCTACTGCCTAGCTATGTAACTACTGTGCTGGTGGTGACCAGTCCGGGTGAAATACTGGGTTGTGTCAGAAGGTCATCCAGCTACCTGTGCAACTCAGTGAAAGCTGATTTGCTGTAGCGACCCCTGAAGGAGTGTGCCGAAAAAAGTGAACAATTCTATCGGAAAAATGCCTCAAGAACGTGTTTAAAAAAAACACACAATTTTTATCAGTGTGGATCTTAAATATCTATTAGTATTGACTTTCAACGCTTATTAATTGGGTCAATTTTGTGTTTGTGCATTTTGCACGCAGCCAAAGAGAGGCCCAGTCGAATCTTTTTTAAAGTAGATCCGCTGTGAATTGAATCATTAAAACAGCGCTGGGCTAATTTCTGGTTTGCTGCATAAAAATGAGAGGCCTTTTCTTGTTTGCTTCTTTTCAGGCAGCGAACCATGCCGTGTCGCCGGTCAGCTACGACTAGACAATATCAATTTATCGAGTTGGTGGATTACTGTTCACCCGCTTTTATATGTAGCCTTTTTACGTTTCCTACTCCTCACAGTTCGAGTCCGCTGCAGCTATACTGGGAACAGAAATATCTCGTTCTAAGAAATTTATAAAAGCTGTTATAGTGCTCTGCAGACCATTTTTGATGAGCATTAGAGTGAGCTTCTCTTCCCATTTCTTTCTTAATTGGAAATAATTTTATCATTCAATTTATTCTGAAATTGGCTCAGAAGTAACTTAAATCATCCAGAAGAAAAACAAAGTGTTAAAAGAAGAAATCATCAGATTTTTTAAATGTATTTCTCTGATTTCTATAAGCGCTGGGAAACAGGAGGTTTTTATTCAGTTCTATTTATAATCCCAAATCAGCTGCTCTCATTCAAATCTAGTCTTCAAGTAATAAAGTGTTGAGATGGTCTTTTAAAAGATTTGCTTATCTCTGCAAAGAGTCTGAACGACCTTGTGATGAACCTGATTTTTAGTCAGAGTGGGTTGCTGTTAGACACTGGCCTCTAAAACCAGAGTTAGACATGAAACAAGTCAAGGTTATTGATTGCCTCCATAAGAAAGCTGAGTACGTGCAAAAAGAAAGAGGCAAGAGAGATGGATGACACAGGGAGAGGTGGAGCAGCTGCGAAGGTGCTGCTTCCTGAGAGGCTTTGGTTTGTTATCAGAAGAAGAGATCAAAGCTATACACACAAATCAAAACAATGCCTTCTCAGGAGGATTGCAGTAAATTTAACTAAGCTACTGTGCAGTCTGTAGCCTTGTGAAAGGGTGTGTGCTGAGACATAACACTCACATGGCTTTAATTCTACATCATGACAAGAGTTTCATGATTCCTCATTAAACAGGAGCAGCCGTTGATGTGAGCAGAAAAACACAATCACAAAACCTTCATGGCTAATAACAATTTACAGCTTCTGCACCCAGCCTATAAAAAAATAAAAAAATAAAACTTTGGTAAAACTCTCTAACACAGACGCACACACTCACACACTGATGAATAGCTGACAGTTGATGCATCAAAGCCTTCAGCATCTTTAAGATGAAAAGTTCATGGGAGGTTAGATGAGCCTCTCCTTGAAGTCGTGTATTTCTAACTAATGATTGCGATTGGGCCGGAAAAGACGCAGAGTTGTAAGTGAAGCTTCAAGACATTCTTAACATAAACCAGAACCAGACGCCTGCTTCATCTCTGACACAACTCTAATGTCAGCAGTTTTCAGAATTCATGCAAAATGTTTTTATGAAAAATAGCCATGAATCCTGTCGCTACGCCCCTTTCTTTTGTCCTTGGGGATTTTAGAGCACACCATGAAAAAAAAATCTCACCCAGACATTTCCCCAACAACAAAATAAAGAACAGCATTCGCTAAAACAAAATGGCAGATTTATTCACATAAATAATTGATCACAGACAGCTCAGCTACGGAGGAGAAGCAAAAAAGACTTTTGTGGAAACAGAGGCCAGCAGAAAACCAAAACTCACTTATTTCAGTCCAAAAATGATCCAACTAGAAAATAAAATAACACAAAAACAGGTGAAAACTAGTGGTAAAGAAAATGGTGTTTTATAGAAAAGTGACATCAACACAAAAACTACACTGTTTCTGCAAATATGTTACCTTTTGATGAGGATGTTTATGATGAAATCTCTATGCGTCTTAACATAGAGAGATGATCATAGCATTTTATGTTTGTACTTTTTCCCCCTTTTTGCTGTGTTTTTATTGAAGTTTTAATGTTCCAAGTTTTTTTGTCCTCTAAAAAGCTGCATAAGCTCAGGTTGCGATTGATAAGAGAGAGAATGTGTTTGTTTCCCTTATGCTGATCCACTCACAAAGCAATGTTTGCAAGTAGGGTTTGAAAAACCAGTAGCCTATACGGTAATCCCAGCAGCCTCACACCTCACTGGCCAAATTTGTTTTCATTAAAGTTTTCCAGCGACAGATTCAGAAAGAAAACACCTTCCTCACCCTCCATCACTGCTGTAAACAAATATACTTCAAGTTACCTTTCACAGCTTAAATCGTGTTAATGAAAAACACTTAAACAACTTCCTGTCATAATCTGCGTAAAGATGAACTGTGTGTTATTGCCATTCTGAGGCTGATTAAACAAGAACCCTGTGGAAGTAGAATCAAGATGAAGACTTTTCACTTTGCACAGAAAAGTTGCAAAAGTTTAACAGCCAAAGTTAAAGAGTCCCACAACAAACACAGATAGAGATCTGTGGTGAAAATCCCCCCAAATATATGAGGTTCCATTTGTGCCAAAAATATCAAAATGTGTTTTTGCGTCTACTGTTATGTCTTTGGTCCATTGTCTATGTCTACTGAATTACCGTGTTTTTGGGCAAGTTCATTTTATTGGATTCATGTCACCTATGTATTACTAAGCAATATCTTCTGCATGCCTGATTCTTTGATTATTACTTTGTATTAACTTTGTGATGTGCTTTTGCTATCCTTAAACTTTATCACTGTCATTGTCCTTATCCCATGTCGTCTAACTACGGCGTCAGGAAGATCAGCAACACCGTTGCTGGTGTCTTCGTTTTGCTATGCGTTTCGCGTGCCGTCAGGAAGATCGTTAGCAATACGTTGCTGAATTATGCGTTTTGCTCGTCGTTTCACGTAATAGATCAGGAAGATCATAGCAACGTTGCTGAGCCATCGTTTACTCTGTGCGTTCGCGATGTGCGTCAGGAAGATCCTTGGCAACCGTTACTGAGTGTCGTTTGCTACTTTCTCTCCTGCATGCCGTGTCTTAGATCTCGTTATGTTTAAAATTTTGCAAAGGTGATCAGAGAAGTCTCTTTTGTGCGAATTAGATAAATTGTTTCCGTATTATCACGGAACAAAACACTTATAAAAAAAACTTTATTGACAATCCTGCAAGCGCACTGCCAGAAAAGGGAAGTGCATGCGTACAAGCGGTTTCACGTTCCCGTTTAAGTTATTTAGAGTATGGCTTTATTTTAATCTGAAACTGTATTTCAAATTATTTTTGAAAAATGACCCAGTCTTTATAAAATATGTTGTTACAAATCTGATGGATAAGCCCGAGGATCAGAGCGGGCTAATAAGAGCCTTATACTGGTCCGAGTCGCCATCTCGCTAGTCTATAAATAAATTAATTAGTGACTACGACCCACACTAAAATTTGAGAAGGTAACTCATCGAAGATATTTTAAAGGCCTCCTTGCAAGGCCCCCGTAAATCGTTCAGCGGCAAAAAAATAAATATTGCCATGGACTAATGACTTGAGGTTTATTTCTGAACAAATACATTAAATCAACACCAATGTGTTTGTAATTTTATTATTGATAAATGAGTCTGATTTTCGAAGTCAGAACACAGCACATTCATAAATAGTCTTAAATAAAATGTTCATATATATTATGTGTGCATTCTCGCGTTAAATAGAAGTAGTTAGCCTCCAGATCAGGTGGTGGCGGTAATCGCTCACTTGTTTTTGTGTCAAGTGTTGTAGCCATGCCCCCCACCCTTTATTTTGTAATCTTGGCGTTTGAGGAATATCAAAATAAAGTTCATCTTATTAAAAGCATTATTTGTCATAGTCAACGACATCTGCTTTGATAAACATTTCTTTTTCGTTCGTGGTAGTACAGAGAAAAATTTACCGGCCGATACAAGGACTTTCTGTGACTTGTAAAATTTGAAGCGAGAACATCTAACGACAAAGCACGAGGAAAGCGTCATAGCTAGCGACAGTAGCAAACATACCATTAGCTAAGACAGTGCTTCTCGACAGTAGCTATCGACCGTATGCGACAGTAGCTATCGACAGTAGCTAATGGCAGTAGCTATGACAGTAACTACTGACGGTAATATCGACAGTAGCGGTTTGCCAGTCGCGACAAAGTGAAGACGACCAAAGACATAGACAGTGGACACAAAAACAGATTTTTGGCACAAATGGAACCTCATTCAAATAAACTTATTCAAAAAGAGCCATTTCTCAAACAGAAAACATGCAAACTTTGTGTTTTACTACTTCAGATGAAATGTCTTAAGAATATGTATTTAGTTTGCTCGTTTTTATTAAATTGTTTTGGGTGACCACATGTTTGTAGCCAACAAATGTTAATTACAAAGAAATACAAAACATTTACAAAAAAAAGGTTTTGGGAACAGGAATCTAAAACAGACTTTAAGACACACTCCCCTGAAAAAATGTGTTTTTAAATATACGTGTGTGTATATATATATATATATATATATATATATATATATATATATATATATATATATATATATATATACTGCTGCTATATATATAAGAAAGAAGAATAACACAGAAAAAGAGGAAGCAAAGACAATGATGATTGAAAATCTTTGACAATTGTTCAAAATGTTTTTTTATATTATTTTTGGTAATTTGAAGGGAAGAAGTTGATAGTTGAAAGAGAAATAACTAGAAGCAATTTTGTTTTGTTTCATACTTTTTACCTTTCTTTAGTTAGCAGAACATCCATTATGCAAGCTTTGCAGGAGAAGAAAAAAGACAAAATTCTCAGAGGTTGATATATTTTTTGGTTTTTGTCCACTTTTTCAGCGTGGTGAAGTTGGGTTTTGCTTCTCCACCTGTGTTGCCTATAAGAGAAAAAGCTATTTTCTTTTACCAAGCGGGACTTGGCCATTAGGTTGAGGGGGAGGAGGAGAGGGAGAGAGGAGGAGGAGGAGAGGGAGGAGGAGGAGAGGAGAGAGGAGAGAGAGGAGGGGGGAGGAAGGGAGAGGGAAGGGGGAGGAGGAAGGAGAGGAGAGGCCAAGGTAAAGCAGGTGCACCCGAAATCTGTGTGCGGTATGAAACATGATGGCAAGACAACCCTGAAGTTATCAAAGCACCTCTGCTGGACATTGGACAACCCCTTTTCTTCTTTCTACTCCTGTGAAACGGAGATTCCTGGACAATATTGGACAATCAAACTTGAACTCGCAAACACTTCTGAGCCAAAGTCTCAAGGCAAGAGATACCATTTTATTTTTTGGGTTTATTCAATCTTCGCTGAATCGCATTAGGATTGCTTATTATCCTATTGTTGTTCATTTTCATTAATGGTAATACTGTAAAGTATCATGTGCAATCTGAATTATTTTGTTGGTCAAAGCAATGATCGAGAAAAAATTAATATAGGAAACTTAATTTAACTCAGAATGTGATAACATAACTAAACTTAGATTAAACAAAACTGAGTTAATTCTGAAACTTGATCTCAAACTAGAACTTGAACTTGAACCAACTAGAACTACACCATGAACAACTAGAACTAAAACAATAAAAAAAGATATGATCTCAATCCTTGCTTCAAACGTTGAACAAAGCTGAACTCTAATTATTGATTACTATAGTTTTATTGCATTTTTATATTAAGCAACATAAACAGTTATTTAAGATGTGATCCTTGATTTCTTTGTGCCATAATGATGGCACAAGTTCCAACGTTTTCTTTTTGTTGGACTGAAAGTCTTACTTTAAACTTTGATCCAATAAAAGGAAGAAGAGGGGTCCATGGTTTTTGCTTTGTTTTCCTCCTTCAGGAAAAGACTCCTCAAACCTTTGGTGCAGGAAGGAGCGCTACCACAGGTTGTTTCTCACTCAGCCATAAGACTACAGTATTTCCAGTCACTATGACCTAAACTCCTCTAATGAGTATAGCATCAAGGCTGATGTTTGTCTTTTTGACACTTCCTCCCCCATTCAGTTCCGTACTTCTGCATTTATGCCATTTCCTTTAAATATTCCTGCTTTGGTATATTTTTTATCATTGTAACAATTTAGGTACTATGCTGTCTTTTTAGAAAGTGTAGCTGATGGCACATGATGAGTTTTCCTATAAAGTCTGAGGATAAAACCCTGTAATTGGACAGATGCTATTCAGATTCAAGGTAATATGTGTGATCCATTTGGAAGCACCATCAGTGAATTAACACCTTCAGTTGGTCTCACCCTAAGGCAGAAATGAACTGTGGTTTGTGTACAAGTGGAGAGCTTGGAACAATTAAAGCCTCAAATTTGCAAGCCCCAGCTTTCTGTTTAGGAGTGGCTTCCTCTGAAAGGACAAAATTATGAGTATGCAGAAATGAACCGTTATTTTTGGCATACTTTTTGTCAGGCATGGAAATGGTGTAAATAATAGATAACTGAAATCATGCAGAAATGGTTGTATTGTACTGTAGGCAGGCAGCGGGGCGGTGTGTTGAAATCAGTTGTAGAAATACTTTGGAATATGATGACTCAGGGATACCGAGGATCACAGGATGTACAGTAAAATAATGGGAAAATCAAATTATTTTGCAACAACGTTTCGATGCGTTAGAAAAAATGTGGAAAGCGATCCATGGCGAAAACATCAGTATCAGATCAACACTTTTCTTATTTGTCTACAAGCTGTTACTTTATCTAACTTTATTGCAATGCAGCAGCCATTGACCTGATTTTGTGGTTGTTTGTCACACTGTGTACACCTACAGCAGAGATTCTCATAAGGAGATTTTTGTATCTGCTTCCTGGATTGTGCTGTGAAGTGCCTAAAATTAAAAGAAAGTAACATTTTTAATTTGGTCTTATCACATTTTAGAGAGTTCTTTATTTATCTTTGTTTACAGGAGTCTAACTGTATAGTTCCAAGACATCTGGGGGTATTCCAAAGAAGGTTAAGTGAGTTATACAGTAAGTTTGAAGTAAGGAAGCGGATAACCTCAGCTTTCGGTTCCAAAAACAGAGGTATGTTTCAGGGTATGTCAAGTTGCCATAGCAACTCATGTCTGAACATAACCTGATCTGGAGCAGGTTTAGTTGAAGGTTATTTTGTTTACAGAGAGGTGAAGCAGCATGGCGTGTCCATTTGAAGATGATTTAGTGAATGAAGAAGCTCAGATAATACTTTTTCCAACATGAGAGGGTGATAAGACCACATATGGATGTTGGAAAGATTAACTTTTTTACATTGATCTAACTTAATTATTTGCTTCAGTTAAGATAAATAATTTCTTTTTAGTTATGTCGAAAACAAAATGCTGGATTATCCATATATTGTTGACTTTCATTCAAATAAATTCAATTAAGTAGGTGTAACTTTGGTGCTGCTGTTAGATCGGCACCACAAGGAATTGTGGGATACCATTCCCTTTGCCTGTCTAGACGGATTTGGGTTTAAGTGTGAGTTTTTGTCCAAATGTGTTTAGTTGTAGCTGTTTTACTGTTTTTTTATTTTAACCTACCATGTCTAATTCTTTCTGCACCATGAGTGAGAGGAAGAGAGATGAGTTATTCACACACTATTACAACACTGTGAGTATAATAACCGCAGTTACAGTCAGAATCATGATACATAAATGCATGCTTCTTATTGATACATTTACAATGTATCATTTATTTTAATGTTATAAAAATGAGAATATCTGCTATATCGAACAAATGTATGAAACTTCAAAGTACAATAAATTAAGAAAAAACATTTGAGTTGGAGGTAAAATATTTAGTTCGTTAAATATGTACATTTGAGTTGTAAAAACAAAGACGTGACTAATTAGGTTGAATTAATTTGACTCAATTACTTGTTACCAATTGAATTAATTAATTTAAGTTGGATAAGTTATGTATATGAGTCACAATGAAAATAGAAATGAGATAGAAAGTCGTGCGTTTACTTTGTCCGTTCTTTTTCTTCAAGCAGAAACTCTTTCTTTTGCTGATGCAGCAGTATTACTTTTTGATGGACGTATAATCTTCGTACGCCGTCATAAAAATCTCTAACTCCGTCTCACTGAAGTATAGCGCTCTCTTTTTCTCCACGCATTTTCATGGTGACTCCGGAAATCGGCAATCCATTGAGAATGCCTTTATGTACTTGCCGTGCATGCGCATTAACCCAGGGTTACTGAAGTCAGAATGATCGCTAACTCATAACCAGTATTTTGGAACCGACATACCCAGAAAGCAAGTTCAGGTGGATTTCAGCCAGAGTTCAGGGTTAAAGTCAGGGTAGTTTAAAAACGTGCTTTTCTGGGAATACCCCCTGATGTTGTATGTTTTTATTGTTTGATTAACATGGCTTCCCTTCTGAGCATGGCCATCCAATTACCTTGAGCCCATAAAAGGCAAGGAGCTCAGTGTGAAGGAAATATGAGCATGTGTGTGAGCTGTGAATAATACCTTCTGTTCCTGAACTTTAAGGTCATCTGACTCCCATGGTAACCAGGCCACTCTAGTCACACTACGTTGTGACAGTACTATTGAGCAAACATGAGCAGATCTGAAGCACCTCTTTTTTTATTAAAAAAAGAAGCGTGACTACAGCCGTTTGTAGGGGTCTGGATTTTTATTTAGGTGGTTATCCAAGTCCACAAAGGATTCACAGGTCCAACCACGATTCTTACTTTTTATCATTATCTTTGTTGTATTCCTCTGTGAACCACCACCTTAACCCTTGTGCTATCACATGGGAGCACTTTAACATTTGGAGTTAGGTCATTTAGACCCCACTTAGACAATTAATGTTGAACCTTTTCTTCAATGATTTGTGATCTTCACTGGTGTCCATGGATTACATGAAATCTTCTTCACCTTTATCCACCTTTGTCATGGTAGGGAGAACACGTCAATGGTCATCTTGACCCAATAGGATAGAACAAGGGTTAATATGGTAGAGGGGTTTAAGACTTAAGTGATCCTAGGAGCTAAGCTGTCTGAGCTTTTTGCCCTTGATAAGGTATTCTGTGGCAGACAGGTCCTGGGTGAAGAGTCAAAAGAGCGGTTCAGAACCCCTTTTATAAGCACATCTGAAAATTCTGTTATGTCTGCATTGGTGTCACTGGAACCCCACTCTGGACCTAGGCCCGGGGTTGTGGCTTGCAGCCGAGCACCTGGTACAGCAGCTTCTTCCTGCTGGGCTGAAACTCAGTCTCTCTAAACGTTAGACCTCTACCATTCTGCAGTTGCTCATGGTGAGGTGGCCAGACTGGTGTGGCCTCACTGCTTGAGCCCCCATCTCAGGAACCAAGTGTTGGAAATTCACCCTGGTTGACCGAGAGGTCATGTCCCTTTGCCTGGGAGGAATAGGTCTGTGACTGTGGTTTTGGCTTACAGGCTGAACAGCAGTTTGAAATACCCATCCTTCTCTGTGTCTCTCGGAGGGGTACTGGGAAGTGCCCAAAGAGACCATTTTCTCCTAGGAGACTTCTGCCTACATGGGCAGCAACAGTGGTAGCTAGAGGGGCGTAGTTGGTAGGAATGGCCTCTCTGATCTGAACCAGAGTGTTTTGTTGTTGGACTTCTGTGCCAGCATAGTTTATCCAAAACATACCGAGTACTCAGTAACTCATTACAGCCCTAGCTATTTGTGCAAAAACTTGTGTCAGTTTGCACCTGCATTTCAGACCTGCAAAATATGAATACAAAACAGCAGTCACAAGCCTGATTCATATTAACCCTTGTGCTATCTTAGATGACCCCACCCTTACATTGGCGGTATTCTCTACTGACAAAGGGTGGATAAAGGTGGAAAGATTTCATGTAAATCATGGACACCAGTGAGGTTCACAAATCATTGAAGAAAAAAGGTTCAGCGCACTGTTTAGTGGGTCTAGATGACCCAACTCCCCATATAAGGTGCCTAGGATAGCACAAGGGTTACAGGAATTACATTTCCTGTGCCAAAATGACACAAATTCATTGAC
This sequence comes from Oryzias sinensis, assembly GCA_037389245.1. Classification (NCBI taxonomy): domain Eukaryota; kingdom Metazoa; phylum Chordata; class Actinopteri; order Beloniformes; family Adrianichthyidae; genus Oryzias; species Oryzias sinensis. Next base: position 5,980,895 of record CM074503.1, on the reverse strand, counting down.
AGGATGAATTAGGTAGAATTACTTTATAAGGCAATATACAGTCCTTTACAGAAAGGCAAAGAGTGTGTGTACATTTGTTGCAAACACAAAATCAAGTGTTGCAAAACTCCTCTGATGCCCTCTGCAAAGTCTGCAAAATCTGCGACAGCGAATTGGATGCTTAAACACAAATTATGATGAATCAATTCCTTGATAAAATGTTTCATTTCACCCCTATAGTAAGGAGTTAAGTGTTATCAGTTCATATATTGAGGGGAAGTCCAATGATTGAAGGGTAGGCGGTTCATTCCCCGCTCCCTCCAGTCAACCGTTGTGGTGTCCTTGGGTAGACACTTCACCTTCCCTGCACCTCCATCGTGGCTCTACTGGTGTGTGAATCGTGGTGTCTGGTGATGGTCAGAGGCCGTGGCGTGAGACAGCAGCCACGCCTCCGTCAGTCTGCCCCCCACTTGGCAGCTGTGGCTATCAGCAGTTACCATCACCCAGTATGAATGATGAATGAATAATGGACACACTGCAAGCTCTTTGGCGTCTGGAAAAAGCAGATAAATCAAACCATTATTATTATCAGTTTTTAGTTGTGTTGTAAAATCATGTGTTCAGAAACAATATAAATTGAAAATACTTAATATCGTGTGAGATGTGAAGATAATGCATTGATTTTTAGTTTTGAAAGAATTAGAATATTCAAAACAAGAATGGTTTTGATACTATCTGTTAAGTTTCTTAAAAACAAATGGAAACAGTGCATGCATCATGACCGCTAATAAACAATTAAATAAAGAGAAGTGTTAAAAAAAAAAGGTCTTTGTTCCGTCTGTGAAGTAGTGGGAATAAAGCTCTCAGGTGAAATGTTGTTGTTTTGGAGTATTTGTGCTCTGATTGTTTATTAAATCATTTCGTGAGTCATGGACTCCTGGACAGCTGTCAGTGTCTCACACTTTATGAGTCGTTAGGATTGCTGACGGTTTGTGTTTGAGACAGAGGGGCAGCACAGCTTCTCATGCAGCTGTTGTTCTGCTTGAACCTTCATGTTCCGCCACAGCACCATCTGTTCTGCTGCAGAAAGGAGAGCTGCATTGTTGTTCAGCCAGTAAGAAATTTGTTGTCTTGACCTGTTGTAAAAAGAGTTAGGGTGTATTTTTGCAATGAATCCACAACTTTACAGAAATACAAAACTGCTTTAGGAAATTAAATCCTTTTTACAACAAAGACTCTAACTTTTTTTTAACCTTATCATGGCTGTGTGGAACACCAAATTTGTGTAGACCTAATGTCAGCCTCACCAGGTATTTCAAAGCCTTGTGAAGCAGACACCTATTTGTGATTTCTTTATGTTTGGGTTAGGGCTGTCGTGTGATACTGTTTTTGTGCCAATAATTAATTGTGACTAAGTAATTAGTGTCTAATTAATCTCAATTTAATTTTATGGTGGAAGTGAAAAGCCTCCAGTTTGAGATATTTTCATTTAGTTGGACATTGTGGTGCACTAAAAGATCTAACTACAACTAAGAAAGTGGTTTTATACATTTTTTCTGATAAAACAGACTTCCAATTCTTTCCTTCTTTTAATTAGAAAAAACAACAACACAGGAACCAAACATCAGGTTCAAGAGTGCTCCAAATTTAACATATAAAACACTTTAGAATAAGTGTTCACCACAAACAACAAAATTAACACCATTATATATGTTGAAATACCTTATTCACATTTTACCCTCCTGATGCAATCAGCCTCCTGTACCCATAAATTTATGATATGAATACCTGTGGCTTTATCTCTTACAAAAATGATTACAGTTGTGGAATTGTGGCCTTGTTTTAGGTAGATTCTGTAGAGTACCACAGAGTCTCATATTGATGATATGCAGCAGTGCATACACAACAAAGGCGTGCACGGGAGAGGTGTAAGAGGCATTATTAGCCGAGTTCAACTAAAACGTTCATGCAAATTGTCTTGAGTTCACCATGTTGTAATTTTCCTTTTATTCAATACTTTTACTAGAACCTTCATGGGTCAGATCTTTGTCTAAAGTCTTGTTCAGAGTTAACATGTTTCCCTCTAAAACACTGACTTGTCAAGTGCAGCACTTTTGCATTGTTTTTTCTTTAGATTGAATTGGCAATCTGCTGCTACCAGGGGTGTAACGATTGATTTTAAGAACAATTTGATTGGTATCCTGGTGTCATGCCTACAGAACATTTAAGACCAGATGCTGGAACCGGAAGAAAACACAGGTGAGAACTGAAGCGTGGTAGTCACGCTGATTTAATAATCAGGTAAGTCAGAGAGTGAGCAGGTTCTGTAGAGGTCCCACATCTGAAGAACTGGTTTCTGTACGTCACTGGTGGATCCATTCGTAGGGTTTGGAGCCGGCAGCGTCGGTGGTGGTCCGTGAGGTTGGAAGATCGGCAGAGGCTCGTGGTGAGACCAGGTGGAGCAGACAGAGTGACGGCTGATTCAGGCGACCACTTTCGTGGCATGGATTTCCTGGAGACAGGTGAACAGAGTTAAATTAGAGGCGCGGAGCTTGGAACAGGTAACGTAACATGAACTGAGCGTGAGGGCCAAATGTCACAGCACCATCAGGGCAGACTAGCGAAGAAATATAACGTCAGGGCTCTAAAGTGGGCAAGTGGATATGATGAAATTAATTAATTACTTGGCAGCTTCAATTTCAATTTCAATTCATTTATTTGTTTAGAAGAGATAGAAGCCCCTTGAGATGTATCATCTACGTTTTCAAGAAGTCCTCAAAGCCTAACAAAACAAGCAAATAAATAACCCGACAGATACAATGAGTTTATATATCAAAACAAGACAAAAGAACTTAAAATTTACAAGACAACAAGCAGGCACACACCACACACACACACATAAACATAGGCATTTAATGCACCTGCAAGTAATTAATAATTAATTTAAAGTAAGAAATAAAATAATAAATAAAGGAAGAAAGAAATCAAATTAAATCAAAAAACAGTAACATGAGTGTTGAAGATGAACTAAACAGGCATTTTGAATTGCAAAGAATGAGAGTTAAGAAGCGAATGGATAGAGGAAGATTGTTCCAGTCGGAGGGAGCCTTATAATTAAATGAATATTTTCCAATTTGTTTTAACTCTTGGAACAACAAAAAAAATTTGATCTGCATGGCGTAAATTATAAGAAGACTGAAAAGGAATTAAATATTGTTTTGAGATAGTCTGGATAGCTAAAGGTTAGTCACGTTTGAAAATAAACAATAGCCAGTAGAAGTGGCGTCGAGAGAGGATAGGGGAAGCCAGGACAGTTGCTGAAACATAAGACAGTGGTGAGTTCTAAATGGACAACGAAGAATAAACCGACACAAGCTGTTATAAATAACATTCAGTGGTCGGAGGTTAGTGAGAGTAAGCTGGGCTGAATCAGGGAATCGCGAGAGGAGAGGGGAGAGTCGGTAGAGGCACCATGACAACAATTTGCGGTTGTTGATATGATTCATAGTTGATATTGCTTTATTTTGATTGATCTGATTCTCTGACCTAAAATCGATTCAACCAGTGTGACTCAGAGATAAATACCTAAGTTCTGCCATCACATGTGTGTTGTTCCCTGTGATGGCACTTGGTCTTGGTATTTTCCAACACAGATTGATCAATTTATTTCATTTTGAAACAATTGTATTGTGGTATAGATCAATTCGATTTACAACTTGCCTCAGACAGATCGATCTGGTTTGATTGCAGGAATACACTGTTAAAAAAATAAAGGAAACAATCTGAAATCACATCTTACTCCTAAACAAATGAAATATTCTTTTGCAATAAGTGTGATAACAACACACCCACACAAAAAAATTAAAAATGGAAATCAAATATTCACCTGAGTATTCTTCTGATGAGGCAACTGGGAAATCTCCTCACTCCCCTGGACCAAAGAATCCAGCAAACCCCTGGACTATCTGTCTTGCAACCTGGCGTTGGTGGATGGATGAGACATGATGTCCCAGATGTGCTCAATCGGATCCATGTCTAGGGAGTGGGCATGCCAGTCCATTACATCAATACCTTTGTCTAGCAGAAACTGCTGACACTCTCCAGCCACATAAGGCACATTGGATGTGTCGTCCTGGATGGAGTTGCACTACCTGGGCCTCCTGGCCTTCCGTCTTATGGTACTGCTGGAGTGACGACGCTGTGGGCATTCAAAATTTAGCAAAATATCAGTCAGAAAACATCAGGACAGAGATGTTGTCTGTAGTCTCACTGCTAACCACTCCTTTATTGGGTGTGTCTTGCCGATCATTCTGTGTCTTCTGTATTGTCTGTTCCACTTGGACAAACACATGTGGGAGTGTGATTATCCTCAATGTTGCTTCCTAATTGGACAGTTTAATTACGCAGAAGTATGATTGACTTGGAGTAACGTTCAGTTATTTAGGTGTTCCCTTTATTTTTTGAGCAGTGTAAATTGATTTATTAATTAAACTGATTCATCGTTACACCCCTAGCTGTTACCCACTGACATAGAGCGATATAACCCTACTCTGCCACTCTCTTTATAACAATTGGGGTAGTACACATTGTTTGCTGAATACTTGTTGATGACTACTCATTTTGACTTTTATTAAGGCTAATTAAGTACAGCTGGATAGTTTACAAAGGTACACCAGATGATCTCAGAGGGGGTGAACAGAGTTGGTAGACACATATTCTAATCTTCATCCCTTTGCTGTTAGGCTCAGGTCCACTGAACCCAGACAGCCTGTGTGTAAAGTGAATTTTGGTCTGAAGTCATTTTGTATGTATTCTAATAGGTAGATTAAAGCAGTGGTGGGCCGTCAGGGCCTTCAAGGCCTTCTCTAAAGGCTGGAAAAGTCATGTGTTAATTATATTTTCTCCATGCATACTCATTAAATCATTCCAAATGGTCTGTCTCTTCTCTTTTATTGTGTTTGTAATGGTTATGCTGCTTCCAGACAGACGTATTTTCAGATTGCAGCATTTAACCAATCGCATTCCAGTTGCCAGGCAGGGTAAGAGTATTCTATGCATTCTGAAGGCCCCCTAATGCTAAATCCATGTTGGTCATTTGTTTCTTTCAACCAATCAGATTGTTATTTGGTGTCAGCAGGGCCTTCTAGCAGGCTTGGGCAACTTCACAGTATTCAAACCTTTTGATTGGACAGAAGTTTCCAGAAGGCCACATGCAGCCTCGTCAGTTTGACACAGAGCCACGGGTAACACTGCAGTCTATCTCAGTTAAAAAACAGAGCTGACTGTTATGTTCTCCATGTAAGGATGTAGCAGGATAATCTCACTGATCTCCTCGACTTCCTTCATCATAAAAATCTGTGTGAATCATGAAGCAGTCATACAGATTTGTGTGTTTAGTTGATGGTGGTGGTGATGGCCGTCTCCTGCGCGTCTTTCGAGGACATTTTCAGCTCCTAAGCAAAGTAAAAACTATGCAGAAACACAACTGGACAGACTCGGCTCTCAGCACTGGCCTTGATGGAATACAAAGGGACTTCTGGATGAAACTGAAGACGATAATCTACATGACAGGGTGATGAACCTGTTTGAGAAGAAAGAGGATGGGCTTTGTCTTCAAATAATCTTTTACCTTCAGAGGTTTTAAAAAAAAATTATAAGTGAAATGATAGACATGAGAAATAATTCTTCAAATTTATGTGGTTGTTTTCACTGTTTTGTGCTGGCTGTAGTTGCATAATGAGATATGTCTACTGTTTTTTTTTATTTAAAGACATAAAAATGGTTAATGAGGGGTGGAGTGATTCAGATGTAGCACTACTGAAGGCCCAGGTGTGTAATGCACCATCCGCACTAGTTTAAAGAAAAAGTCTACAACTTCAACAAAACATGTATTTACACATTAGAGCCTCAAGTTTTTCAATTTTGTTGAAGAGCAAAAGTTTCACCAGATTTCAGTAAAAGCAGCTTGACACCAAACATGCAGTATTTGCAAAGAATTATAGAAAGAGAAACGACTGTGGACCTGTGTCAATCCCTTTGCAGAATGAGAAGTTGTGTTATGCTGGAGATAGAGCACTTTGAAAGCTAACTGGATTACAGGACTTTAAGGGGAAAGAAGACATTTCTTTTGGCAGGAAGTGCACACATCTGTGCCCTCCTGGATTTAAGAGCACATGCTGAGAGGAAGAACACTGAAGTGTGAGCGCATAAATGCTAGACTCTAAGCTCTACGTGTGTGTAGTGCGAATAGTGGTACAGAATCTGCGTAGGTTGTGCACATAGATGCGTGACTCACCCCAAAGTCAAATATGATCAAAGCCGAGACATAATGAGAAGGACAGACAGCAGAGGATGGCGCCATCCAGAGATGGCTTCAGTCCAGTCCTCACATCAGCTCCCTGTCAGCCAGGAATGCAAATCTTTTGGCTAACAGCTGATAGAACGCAAGCCGCTGCGTGCTCCGTGACGACTCCTCATCGAGCGCACACAAACACCAGCTCAGGCATATCTCAAAGCAGCAGCTGATTGTTTCTCTGCCTGGCTCATCGGTGAATGCCACACGTTTGGACAAATGGATGCAACACTGTCAATTGATGGTTAGAAGATGGTGGAGTGATGGTCAAACAGGTATGCTTAGGTTCCCCAAAGGAGATCAGGACTGAGCCTCTCAGTGTTACGCATCCATGTGAGCGGGTTTGTTGAACAGGAATAAGGGGATGGTGTTCATGTGAGCGTTCAAAACTTTTGGCAGGTTTCCTCAAAAACACAACTAAATGCAGAAGAAACAGCCAAATATCCAGCAAACAAACCCCAGCCCTCAAGAAGTCTTTTCTTTATTGAAAGTAAATACTATAAAACAACTATGAAAAGCCATTTATTTTACATAATGATCACAGTCAGACACTTTTACTTGACAGCACAAATGCTACCTGATCAGGTCTTTTAACAATACACCAAATAAGTCTACAGAGAAAGAATATTCACCTTAAAATCAAAATATGTTTATGACTAATACATTTCTCTGAGGAAGTAAAATCAAATGTGAAAATGAAAAAATTTCTACGTCTCTCACCTTTTTACCCTTTTTAAAAGGCCTTTATCACGCTTTTCTTAAGCCTTTCTGAGTAAACTATTTTCATATGTATGATAATATACTAACTTAGTCACATTAAAGAATGTTTCTTTATGAAATATGAACTATTTTCACAGTTCAAGTAAGACGATTCGATCTCTGAGGCCCCGCCTTTCTCTCCTGATGGGTGCCGCCCATTTATGACTTAAAGCCAAAGCTATCCTCGGCAGCTTGTCTGCGTTTTTTTTTGTTGCAAATGTAACTCTGGGTAAATTTAGCACTGAAATAAATATTCTGAAGAGAAAGTTCCATAATAGGATTTCAAACTGTTTGAAAATAATACTGTAAAATGTTACATAAATGTGATTTGTTTCTTCTTGTTGTTTTGAATTTACTTTGGTGAAAATTGTATTATAATGTGGCTAAATTGCCAGAGTATTTTTGTTGCTATGCAGGTGATAAAAAGGGCTAAAAATATTTTTGTTATTCCTAAATTGACACAAGGAAGAGTGAGAGAGAGAGAGAGTAGAAGAAATGACATCATGAAGAGAAGACTGTTATCTCGAATCAGAGCTGCAGAGATGAAATGTTAAGAAAATATGTTGACAAGTCCAAGGAAATCCTATGGTGTGTTAAGAATGAACGAAAAGTGAGTTCAGAATACCAAGTTTATGGTTTTAAAAGTTGGTATGGACTTTAAGGGTGTGTCCACGTTTGTCAGCTCAACTTAGCTAAGCTTAGCATACCCTGCATCCCACTGTGGAGTTGGTCGCTAACGCCGTGACTGAGAAAACCGGGACTGCATGAAGAAGACGAAGTCAAGGTAGTGGGACAGACAAACACGCATTAAAGGCTTCCGGTTTGCTCTGACAGGACTGTCAGAGTTTATCTTTGAACTTCAACGTCATGCTGCAACCAGTTTGCATCTGAACCTACAGACGTGACCTTAGGAAAAGACCTTCCATCAACATCCAAACTCAAGACAACAGCCTGCAACGTTGGTTACTTTGAGTTTCTGATTATTTTAGATTAAATTAATGCCAGCCTAGGTATATTTGGGGCACATTTGTGCTTATTGCATTTTTGTTTTGAGACAAATATTTTTGTTTTTTGAAATGTATCTGAAAGAGACCATGTTTACATTTTACTTGGGAAAATAATATATAAATAGCTAAATATTCAAGAACTGTGTGGTTATTGGTGAGAAAGTGAAAAGCGTTATTTGCATGTTTGTTTATAGAAATAGTGGGTTAATTCTGTTGTTACATTCTGTAAACGGTCAACCAAATCTAACAGGGTGGAAATATTAATTTCTCATTATACAAGTGTTTAACACCTGTTAACTAAGAACTCGGGAATATTGCACTCACGTTAAAGCTATTAAAGCAAGGGGTGTTAAAGATGAATGGCATATTGTTCATATATAAGGAAAGAGTTTAGCTGCTAGCTCAATAGAAGTATGTGTGTGTGTGTGTTTTAGCCAAGGGCGGGGCTGCCAGCGCAGACTCTTCCTGGAAGGAAGGGGTGTTAGAAAAAAAGCGATTCTGCAATATATCGCAATACGTCATTTGGCAATACTTCTATCAATTCAAAATGCTGCCAGATCGATATTTATTTAATTATTTCTGAGCATCCTTCAGCGTCTGATTCTTGTTGTTCACTTCACTCTCCGACCGCTAGTTGGCAGCAGAGAACACGGAGCCTCTTAGAGCAGCTCTACTCTGCACAAGACAACAGGAAGACTGCAGCCAGAGGCAGCTTGTTCTGTTGTTATGAGACATGAACTATTTAGTTTTTACTTGGAATGGATACCAAACAGAAACTCTGAGCCATGTTGCTGCCAGTAAGATATGAAAACGTGGATTGCTGTGCTTTTTAGCGGCTCAGACAAATAAGATGGACAATGAAGCACGGCAGCAGCTAATAGGCTAATGCGCTTAGCATCTGCTAACATGCTAGCAAAGCGGACTAAAGTTCTGCAGAACCTCAAAGCAATGGATTCTAGTTTAGGGACCTGATGGATCAGAGGGATGTGTGCAATGCTCTGAAAAAGGCTGACATTGTGGGGATCAGCTTTACCAGTTTACTTCCGTGCGTGAGAAGCGTGGCTGCAAAGGTGCAACAGAGCAGATATTTAAAAAGAAGCCCCTTTTTTGTGACATTAAAGCAACTTTCCTTCGTTCTGTCATGCTGCCTCATCATCACACTTTATTGTTTCTGGAAAGAATCAGTGTATGACCCCACACTTTTTTTAAAGCACCATTCAGGCTCCTGAACTGCACTAGAGAAGCTACATTAATGCTGAAAATAACAGCATTTTATTTACCCAATAGAAACTTATTGTTTAAGGCTCAGCTCATTCATTCTTTGTTTTCTTCTTACACTGACAAAAATATATATATATTTTAAATCAGACAATGTCGACTGTTCCCTTTCTATATTTTAACTTACCAAAATAAAAGCACTATGAATTTGCTTTGGTAAACACAACTTATATATGCAGTGATGAAAGTCAGGCAAGGAAAAAATCCCTGAACTTGTCTTTGAGCGATATGGCGGCGCGGAGAGAAATTTTAGAAAAATCCATGGTCTTAGAAGCATTCTGGTACATTCTGGCAGCTATTTATTCACTTCTTAATCAAGACACTAAGACTAATTGGAGCATCATGGTTTGTCATTCAAACCCCTAGTTTGACTCTCCATTAAGGACTTGCTGGTCCTAAAAAAGAATTTGGATAATTGCTAAAAGTAACACAATCCTACAATCTAAGCTTTTCCTTAAAGCTGCAAAACATAAAATTGCTAAAATATAGTAACATTAAAGCCCCAAATGGCAAAAAGAACACCAGTAACTATGATATTCTATGAAAGTACCTCATTTATTTATACATGATTTCTGCTTTAGAAATGACAGATGCACAACATCCACTTGCACTGTTTTGTCAAACTATAATTACATCAAAATATGGGATCTGCTTTAAACTATCTTTCTATAACATAAATAATACATCAATTCTTTACCACCAATACTAAGTAATCTGGGAAATATCAAAACAAACATACAAACTAAATCAAACATTGTAAACATTATTTTTTAAGGGAGTCTGGGTCCAAACCACCAAATACTTACAATTAATGTCAATAATACTGAACTAAATCATGGTAAATAGGAAATACAAATAAATTAGGTAGAGAAATGTATTCAAAATAAAAACTGAAACTCAAAACTAAAACTGAAATTATTTCAAAATTTTGTTTTGAGATTATTTTACACTAAATGTATTGGACCTACACTACCTTAAAAATCTTTTTCTTCCATCCAAGACCACTTTAATTTGTTTTTTATCGTCTTCTCACAACTGAGGTCGTGACTACGCTCAATAATGACGATGCCCACCATTATTTTAACACAAATTGATCACAAGCTCTTCAGATTTGTTTGTGAAAGTTTAGCGTGGGTCCGCCAGTTTTGGTCTCTAGGGAATCAGTCACGCTGACCACGTGGTACAGACAGAGCCAATCAGAGCCGCCGACGCATCCGAAAGCAACTAAACCGTCCCGTCATTGGTCAATTAGGCCGGGAAGACGAGAGATGGCCGCGCCCATAGAGGAAGCGATCCGTGGAGTAATATAGAAAATAAAGCTAAAATTAGCTGATTTCAGACAATTTTTTCATCCAGAAAGCGATTTCTCCGTAGAGATCAGGTCTTTATTTCCCGGAAGGTACGTTCAGTTTGCTCAAAAACCCGGATTTCCGGGAATTCCCGGAAGACTTTCATCACTGATATGAGATATAGTTGCATTGCTTAACATTGTGATCATTAAATAAACCAAATTTGACCATTTTATTACAGTGGAAGACGTTAAAATTCAGGTTGAGTTTTTCAAAGTCATATTTAAAAAAACAGAAAGAAAACATGTTTTCAGTAAAATATCGGGATACGTATCGTATCGCCAGACTCTTGCCAATACATACCCCTAGTGGAAGGGGCTGTTCCTCGCTTTGTGATGTCACAATGTGAGAACCCACTCGTTTTCATGGATTAGGAGTGGCTGGACTCAGAGCGCAGGTTTCTAGGGGAATACTCAAAAATGTGTGAAAGGATCAAAATATCTCTTTGGGGTTGTTTTTTTCTGAGGAATTAGCCTTAACAAAAAAGTTGATTTTGCATGATATAGGCCATTTAAGCAAATTAGAGGGGGGGGGTTGTTAAGTCATAGTCATGAATGTTTTGCTGTCAGATACTCGCGCCTTCTAAAAGGAGAAAAATAATAAAAACCATAACTTACGTTTTTTGGAGTGCAAAGAATCAGATTATTTTAACCTCATAACATCGACTGCTCTGCAAGACTGGTGTTCAGGTGTTTTTCATTTTTCAAATTGCATATTGAATTGTCAATTGATATTTAAAAATTGGATATTTTTATGTTTAAATGTCCTAATTTCATTTATCATATTTAATTGGGATTTACTAACACTCATTGCACATGGGAGACAGCAGTTATAGATTGAATGTGCACCTGATTGTGAGTCAAACAGAAAATAAATGCAAGGAAACGTTTCCTGCAAAAACAAATGAAACAGACTTTAGCCCGGGATGTTTTCACATGCTTTACGGATTAGATACGCATTGGTCTCTGAGAGATGAGCGCTTGAGCAGAAAGCTCAAACCATTGCTGTAAAGACAAAAACCTGATCAGCCTGTTGTTGCACTGATGAGGGCTCAAGCAAAAAGAACGAGGGAGTACAAGTAAAGATGAAGCTGCTGCAGAGTGTCATGAGAAAAGTGGAGGAGATTGGGCTGTGCCCTAAACAATTTTTTAAGGTAAAAGTGGGGCACTGGAAAGAGGTGTGACTATGAATCACACAAAATGGATTATGCAAATTATTTTAGCAGCCTAAATGACACAATTTAGTCTGTAATTTTGTTCACCTTTCGGCATTTCCCTTCAGGGGTCGCCACAGCAAATAAGTGATCACTGATTCGCACAGGTGGTTCGGCAGAGATTTGTACGCTGGATGCTCTTCCTGACACGATCCTGTGTTGTATCTGGGCTAGGGACCTGCACAGGGGACGCAGAATTAGGTCTAGGTTCCCTAAGATATGTTTTTGACAGGAAACCCCTTTGATAATGTTTAGAAATTAATGTTTTTTTTGCTGTTTTTGCTCAAAATAATGAAACTTTGGGTTTGACCTGTGTCCCGAGTTTTGGTTCTTCTTAAATGTTGCTAGATGATTCCTCCATTACCGTCCTCTGCAGCACGTCACATTTGTGTGTTACACTGATTGCAGTTGCATGTGATGATGTTTGTTTTAGCAGCATTACAATTACCCATCAGAGGGAAAAGGCTTGATCTTTTCACTCCAAGGAAGAGAAAATGAGCTAATCTGCATGCTTTTCTGCTTTCAAACACCTATAATTTTCCATATAAAAACACCTTAATGTGAGACCCTGCCTTAAATCTCTAACACTGAGCTCTTTTGGGACAACTTTTGGATGCTGTAAGCTTTTCTGGGGCCTGAAAACTCTTCCATTATCTGCCCTTTATTTGTGTTTGTGTGTCTTCCTACATTCCCCTTGTTCGTGCAGCTGAATTGTAACCTGAATGAATAATTAATTTGGCTATGAATCAGTTATAAATGAGGTTTAGTTTTCCTTTTGCTGAACTACAAATCTGCTTTGATGTTTCGCACCAAGGCTGGTGAACAAAAATAGAAGAGAGCTCCGTTACAGCAGGTCTAAGCACAGCGCTCCCCACAGAGGATTTCAGAGGAGAGGATTTAAAGCTAATCCCACCAACAGGGTACAGTATCAATGAGGGCAATGAAATGAGTCCTGATAGACCTCAGGAGGGTTGCTCAATGACTCAGCTGTCAATCACTCTTCAAGTGGTGGATCATTTCATAGTTTTGGAATTTTCTACTGGCTGTGATTAATCCAATGTTACTCTGGTTCTACTTCCCTAAATGAAAAGCAAAGAAAAAATACTTTCCATAAGTGTAATGATAAATACTTTATGTTTTTCTGTCTTTCAGATAGCCTTGATCGGTCATCTTGTGTCATGCAGGAAATCTGACATTTTTAGGAAACAAAAATTCTAAAACATAGATCCATTATTGTATTCTGGGGGTTCGAGGGGGTGTTACGTTGAATTGGGTAACCTTCCCTGGAGTGGATGAGGTTTAGATTGTTATTTGTGAGTATGAAAAGTGTGATTTCCTGTGTTGGAATGTTCATAAGAAAAAAAATCAGGAAAAATAATGAGTAAAATCAGTTGGTCCAGACCAAGTCTGCTTAATTTGGTCCGGTTCGAGGACTGAACCTTGTGTTTTGTATGTCAAGGAGCCTTTCCAATTCTAGACGTAAATAAACCACCTGACCAAAGATCTCTTCATACATTGGTCAGGAATTACGAGAGCGGGACAAAAGAACTAGAGGCAGATATTGTCATGGCGCTCCAGGGTATCTACTCCTCCTTTACCCCTCCCTTCTCTGCTCTTCCTTCCCAGATTGGACCCAGCTGTTGGCACTCACCTCATCAGCACTGCTGCTTCTTAAGATGGACTATCTCCAGTATTCATCGCTGTTTGCCCTGGTGCAGTTCTTCGTCTCACGTTATCTTGCAACCTGGAATTATATATAGATCCTCGCTCTCTCATGTACTCAGACTGAAAATTTGCTTCGGATTATCGGGGGAAACGGACTCTGGTTCACTGTAACCCTTGTGCTATCTTAGGCACTTTAACATTGGGAGTTGGGTCATCTAGACCCCACTAGACAGTGCGCTGAACCTTTTTTCTTCAACGATTTGTGATCTTCACTGGTGTCCATGGATGACATGAAATCTTTCCACCTTTATCCACCTTTGTCATGGTAGGGAGAACACGTCAAAGTACGGGTGGGGTCATCTAAGATAGCACAAGGGTTAAGAGAACCAAATGTGTCCGGTCTGAATACACTCTAAAATAGAATTGAATTACCGTATTTTCCGGACTATAAGTCGCACCGGAGTATAAGTCGCACCAGCCCAAAAATGCATTATAAAGTAGAAAAAAACACAGATAAGTCGCACTGGACTATAAGTCGCACTTTGACAGGAAATTTATTTAAAAAATCTGAGACCAAGAACATACATCTCACCTAGAAAGGCAACTTAAAATAACAGGGGGTTAGTGAACAGGCTAAATAGCTACATGACGCACAACGAACTGAGTACGTGCCTGCTTTATAAACATAAAACCACTGTGTGAGTGGGACTTGGACTTTAAAGGGCTACTGATAAGCTCAATGCTGGACTCCTTTTTTTTAATATGTCACGTTGTTGTATTGGGTTAAAAGGAAAAAAAAAATTACCGGTAAATGTTCTAAAATGTTATACAAATGTTTGTATTGAAATGATACATATTTGTTAACCTGAAAAAAAGATAATTATTAGTAAAATACTACTTAAATTAAAATAAATTGTATTTAAGTGTGGGAGCATGCAGGTCACAAACACACTTGACAGTATGAAAGTACCACTAAGTACCACTCCGAGCCTGGAGCGCCCTCTTGCAGTTGTCAGTGAAAATAACAAACATGTGAAATTATTTAACAATGTAATTTATTTCAAATATAAGTCGCTCCGGAGTATAAGTCGCACCCCTTGCCAAACTATGAAAAAAAGTGCGACTTATAGTCCGGAAAATACGGTAAGTGAATGGACAAAAGTAAACGTACAGTGTGATAAAACCTATATCTCATAATACCAACAGATAAAGACATTCTACCTTCAAAGTATTAACATATCCACAAAGGAACTTACATTTTGACAGTGTTGCAAAGGACAGTAATACAGTTGTGCACTGATCACTAGCTGTCAGTTGTTCCCTTGAAGTATTCGTTGCCACACTGATGCTGTCGTACTGTGCCCTGAAGCCGCACTCCAGTCCTTAGCTAAAGCATTAGTCACAACTGCCCCTATGGGTGGATACAAGCTATCTAGGGGGGAAAAATTGACAAATGTGTACGGAGCAAGCAGTTGGCTCACACTTATCAGGTGAACAGCACTTATCTTGAGCAGCTGGCAGGATTGGGGGCTGGGAGGTCGAATGAATGAAAAACCCATTAGATACGCCTGCGTCTCACCTGCTTTAGCCTTACTTATCCTTGTAGGTTGATTAAGTATTGGCTACAACCTGTCACCAGCAGCACGCCTTTAGAAAAAATATGTATGAACATTTTCACTGGACGGGCTGACAGAGCTGTTTATGACCTTGATATGTCGTGCGTACATGTTTGCCCATTTCTTTACCAATAGATAGCCCATATCCACCTATAAGGTTGGTCGTTACTTAGCTACAAAGTGTTGGAACACAGAATATAGCTGAAAGATCAACATGCAGTTGAATCTTTACCATATCATGCTATCTTTCTGTGTTTTTCGTCAACACTGAATATGTCACAGAGCTGTGAATCAGTGTACAATCGGGTATTAATGCAGGAGGCCTCTTTGTGGGTTTATCATTGCACCACAATCTTTTTCTCCACATTCACTAAATTTGGAAAACAATTCCGGATCACATCAGGACATCATCTACTGTCTACAAAAAGCACACAGGCAGCTTCTGCTCGACAGAAACAGCTGTGACAATTAACAATTGATGTGACAGAAATACGTTTCTGTCAGTTTTGTTTGTGTTATCATTTCATGACTGTTTGCTGTTCTCGTCATTTTCCCACTTTAAACGGCAGAACATGAATCTGAATCTGTTTTAGCTGAGTCAAATACAATAACCACAAAAAAATTGTTAGTTCATGTCAAGTGTCTCCTAATTTTTTGAGTGCTTTTCCCACAATTCAGAAGGGCTGAGCATCGAAAACGCAGACTTCCAATTAAGATCATTTTCCAATCTTTATTTAAATTCCATTTGATCAGTCAGCAGTCAATAGGTAAAAACGTTAAAACGCACATAATAGTAGCAATAAATATTTTATTGCATGTACACATTAACAGTAAACCATTTATGTAATCTGAAGTGCTTCAGTTAACTAGCATCCTCACTCATTTACTTTTTTTATTGATTTAATTACGTTCTTATTTAAGTTCATATATCAAATCCAATTTCATTAAAGAATCACTTTAAAATCACTTTACCAGAGTGATTACGTTCATGGCGCTCTTGCTTCATGCATGGATTTTCTGCAAGGAATCTGACTTCCTCCCAACATACCTAATTGGTTAATTGGTTACTCTAAATTGTCCATATTTAGAGTGAATGTGAGCGTGCATGTAAGGATTCAGTGGTTTGGTTTTGTTCTTGGTCATGTTTTCTTTTATTTTATTTTTGTCAGTCACTCCACTTTAAGGTTCATGTTTCACAGCTGTCTTGACTGGTACAAGAAATACTCACAAACAGCACTCTTAGTTCCCACAACACACAGAACAAACAAGGAAACAAGCGATCGTGCCATTGTAGCGCTTAGATAAAGTCACTTCTTACTGGCTGCCTCTTCAACCGATGAATTATGGATACTCAATCATGCACAGGTAAGCAAGCATGCTTTACACCGGTGCTACCGAGGCTCGTGTCTCGTCTGTGCTGACTGACGCAGCACCTCGCATTGCATTTTTCCCCATTTCAATGATATAAAATAAATTGGATTTAAAAAAAATATTCCATATTTTCTTGGGTAAAGTTGTAATATTGTCTTAAATTGTATGCTACCCTGAACTAAAACGTAAAGTTCATTGCCAACCAGCAGCAGGCAGAGAAACTCACCAGGAATAACCTTTTCTGAAAGGAGGAGCAGCTTCACAGGAGGGTCATAACCAGCCAAGGGCAGAGGTAGAGTCATGATGAGGTGAGCTATTATGGCTTTAATCCTCAACACCCCTTCAACACTGCATCTTTAGCCCTTGACACCCAACACTTTAGGTTGCTGGCCAAGCCTGACAGAGAGAGTGCATTTACTGAGAAATAATGTCACAGATTGTATCCATCACTCTGTTCGGCTCCTACACAAATGCTTTTCCAGAAAAAAAATACTGGCATGAGGCCCTGCAGGAAAAACGTAGAATTTCATGATCCATGTGTGAGTGATCCACCACAGCCTCCTTGGAACTCTTTCAGTTATATAATGCTTCTTTCATTTATATACAAAATAAAAAAATATAAAATATGTCTTTATCTGTTGCACAGCACATTTGGCCTCCACCATCACCCTCTAGGACAGATGTCTTGCCCCTGGACGTTGGCACATCTAGGGATTGAAGTATTGATCTTCTGATTGGACAATGGACGCTCATCCAGCTGAGGCAGCAGACCTGGTGTGAATCCAACTCATGTGAAATCAAAAAGGTCATATATCTCACAAGAAAAGGAGCACAAAGCTGGCCTACTATTGTAAAACAATTTGGATCATATAGGAATTAAAAAAAAACATTTAAAATGTTTTTTACTGATCTTCACACAGAGATTCTGCTCTCTCACATTTGTGAAAGGAAGATGTTGGAATAGATTAATTCCTCCTGTTGAAAGCTGCTTCCATGTAACTTGAAGATGAAACCAATTTTCCTCTGCAAGCTTAAAGAACCATTGTTGCACAATTGATAAGTTCTCAGGGGTAAACCGCTTGAATGTTGGGATGATAGCACAGCCAAAAGGTCCAGAAAGATCTAGAAGGTAATAAAACCAGGCTTTTGTTTGGAAATGTAGGGGTTTCTCTCAGTTGCTTCATTACAAAGTCTATAGGTGACAAATCTATGGGTATTTCTGGGAGGCGTCAGCATCATCAGCCCCATAGCCTTGATTTTCTTTCTCACTTGGACATGGAGACATTACTGTGTCAAATTTAATTTAAATTATTAAACATTGAAATAATAAAAATAATCTGTCCTGACTCAGTTTAAAATTCTTTTTATCAGGTTCCTGCTCTTCCAAACATGAAACTCAGACATAAATCATAGACAAGACAGGAAAAAATAATACAATCATGTCAGTACAAAAGCAGCATGAAAGGGACTTCAGATATCAGTTCAGTGTCTGCACTTGTATCTGTCCGTTAAGTGAAGAATGAGTGTTCTTTAGAATAGATTTAATGCTGTCATAGTTCTGATGACTTGTGGTAAGTCATTCCAAGCTTTAGTGAACACGTAAGATGTTTCCAAAGGACTTCCTGAAGGCCAGAAGGCAGATCTGTTGAAATGTTCAAAGCTTGAGCTGTGTTTTGGAACCACAGCAGTGCTGTTGAGGTCTGTCCATTTCAAATTTGATCGTATAGTTTGATTCTAAGGCATATTGTGTAATTTTGGATCAAGTGCTGCAAATTTTTGGGTAGTAGGCCTTTAGAGGGTAGTGGAGAGGAGGGGCTGCATCTTAAGAGGAGCGCAGGTGTGCTTTGCAGCTGCCTTGAGGCTCGTGCGACTACCTCATAAAAGTGGAATGTAGGATGGTTGTGTGTGTGGGAAGTGTATCGTATTGTAAGTTACACATACTCATGGCGTAAAAGCGATAGTGTAACATGGCTCCTTAGGTTTGCCCATTTTTCACCCGCAGACAACCCAAATCCACCAATAAGGACTAAGGCTTTAGATAGTGACAACACAGACCAGTGGTGAGTCCAGCCTGGAGCCCGGTTATGGATCTTGTGGCTGCTGTTGAGTCTTGCTATTGAATGTATGCATTGTAAGTGACCAAACAGGCAGACAATATGATAGAGCAGACAAGATAACTGCATGAAGATACATTTTAGTACTAGATTAAAATGTGATCTGATTATGAACATATTTTGTTGAGTTAGATTTCTAGTTAGATTTTGAACATGTTGACTATAAGTCAAATAAGAAAGACCCCCAGATACTTATTACATGTGGAGACGACTGAAAGTTTGTGGGTAGAGAAGGTGAAGGGGTAACTATCTTAGAAGAACAGAAGGACATGTCTTCAGTGTTTTTGGCATGTAAATGCAGATCTGTTAAGGTTTTTTATATATATTGTGGTAATGTTTGACTCAAACAAGAAAATGACAGCATCATTGACATATAAGAGAGAACTGGAAAAGTTTAGCAATTCAGATAGTTCACTGATGTTCAAAACAAAGAGCAGAAGATCTAACATACTGCCCTGTGGAACACCCATAACATCCCAAATATCTTTGAGTAAGGCTTTCCAGACAACAAAAGTTGCATTTTCCAATAAAAAATAAGTTTTCTTTTTTTTTTAAGATGATGATTTTGGAGCAGCTGTTAAATGACACAAAATCCCAGCCAAATGTTTGTTTTTCGGTAAACAACAAATTCAAACTTCAATTTTTTATTTATTTCTTTAACTTCTTCAGTGCTCTTCTTTAACAAATATCTGCTCACAGCTGACACGGCATCTAGAGAACAAATGCACAAAATAAAAATAAAACATTTTCAGAATACATTTTGACACAGTGTACTTACCACAAAAATCATATACATTTAATATTGGCAATCTTCAAATAGGCCCTGTGACAGACTGGCCACTTGTCCAGGGGACACCCTGGACAAGTGGCCAGGATAGACTCCGGCAGCCCTGTGACCCCGAAAGGGACAAAACGGGAGAAGATGAATGAATAATTAAATAAATCTTCATATAGTTGAGGGGGAAGGACCATGCACATGTAACCCTTGTGCTATCCTAGGCACTGTAACATTGGGAGTTGGTTCATCTAGACCCACTTGACAGTGCTCTGAACCTTTTTTCTTCAATGATTTGTGATCTTCACTGGTGTTCATGGATTACATGAAATCTTTCCACCTTTATCCACCTTTGTCATGGTAGGGAGAACACGTCAAAGTAAGGGTGGGGTCATCTAAGATAGCACAAGGGTTAAAGGAAATGCTGGGTTGCATTAAGACTGCTTCTCCCATTAGAAGCTGTAATACATGTTTGAAGCAACCTTTTAATAACCATAAGTGCATAATTGAGGAGCCTGGCGGCTAATAGCCATTTAAAATGAATGTAGATGTAGACATGGTGTTTGGGTTCTTAAAGGGGTCAGACACTAAACATGCTGACTGTCTCATGTCATAAACTCTTTTTAGACTAAATTTTTAAAATGACAAGCTTTAGATTCAGAAATTAATTAATCTGTTGGTCCGCTGTTCACCGGCTCTGAATGTCCTCAACTTGGGTAGAAAACATTCCTCATAAGCCAATCAGTAGATCACAAACAAAATGCAAACATTGAGCAGGTGCTCACAGATTCCGGATCCAGCTGTCTGACTGCTCCACAAAGATACAAGCTTCAAAGTGACGACTGGTTTGTTGTTTCTGGTTTGCTGGCTTTCTAAAGCATCTTTGCTGCAAGCATCTCATCAGGCATCACTGCATTTACATGCACACCATCTGAACGTTACAACAAAGGCTGAACATTACAATCAAAATCATACAAGCCATACCCACATAAATTCCTGGCTTTATGTGTGAAGACACGTAAAGTTTTCTGCAAACAAACACATTTGAAAACAAGATGCATTATGCTCATACTGCAGGTTATTAATCCTGTATTCATATAAAACCTTACAGAATCTTACAGAATGCTGCATGCAAGATAAACAGTATTGTGTTAAACACGGGGCATGATCTACACAGAACTGTCTGTTTTATCCAGATATTGAAGCGGGTAAACCATTGTCCACTCCAATCTAATGATAAGAAAACAGCTGTGGTCCAGCCAAAAAGTGTATTTGGTTTAGTTTGCCATTTGTTTTATTGACACTATACTATACAATATAAAAAAAACAATCATTAAAAAAAGAACAGGCAGAAGAAAAATGAAGCAGCAGGCCTTGAGTTTAAAACATGTCATATAAGGTGGCCACACGAGTTACAAGGGACCAGCAAGATGCATCTGCTCTCTCTTTAAGTTGAGGCTGCACCTCTGTAAGACTGGACAACCCAAAACCCACAGCGCCCGTACGGGTCAATCCCCCACTTCAGGTACATGTGACTAGGGCTTTAGGTAGTAGATGCACAGCACAATCCAACATACCGAATGTGAAGAAGCCCTCGAGACTCTGGACTGAACACCATCTGGACCTGCATCTCTTCTTTGTTTGAATCTCAGAGAAACTGTGATCACTGATTACTGTGACGTTAATGTACAGCATACTGCAAACTTGCATTCTGTGAAGAAAATGACCTACTAACTTATAAATAATTAAATATAAATAACCATCCATTCATCCATCTTCCTCCGCTTATCCGGGACTGGGTTGCGGGGGCAGCAGTCTTAGCAGAGATGCCCAGACTTCCCTTCCCCAGCCACTTCCTCCAGCTCCTCTGGGGACCCCAAGGCGTTCCCAGGCCAGTCGACAGACATAGTCTCTCCAGCGTGTCCTGGGTCTTCCCTGGGGCCTCAGCCCAGTGGGACATGCCCAGAACACTTCTCCAGGGAGGCGTCCAGGAGGCATCCGGACTAGATGCCTGAGCCACCTCAACTGGCTCCTTTCGATGTGGAAGAGAAGCGGTTCTACTTCGAGCTCTCCGCGGGTGACCGAGCTTCTCACCCTATCTCTAAGGGAGCGCCCAGCCCCCCTGCGGAGGAAGCTCATTTCAGCCGCTTGTATTTGGGACCTTGTTCTTTCGGTCATGACCCAGAGCTCATGACCAAAGGTGAGTATTGGAATGAGGATCGACCAGTAAATTGAGAATTTTGCTTTTTGGCTCAGCTCTCTCTTCACCACAACGGACCGATACAGGGACTGCATAACTACGGACGCCGCTCCGATCCACCTGTCAATCTGACGCTCCGATCTTCCCTCACTCGACCCTAAGATATTTAAACCTGGGGAAGGGACACTCCACCCACCAAGAGATGGCAAACTACCTTACATATAAATAACCTTTTTTTCAAAAACGTTTAGTGTTTAGAGATCAGTAATCCATGTTTGATTCATTGAATGTTCAAGTTTAACTGTGTGGCATAAGAAATGTGGAGTAGCAGCATTGAATCAAGCAGTTTAGCCAGGATGTGGAGAGTAATTATGCAGTGCGATTTACAAACTGTTCATATTCCAGATGATGTCTCTATTATTCATATTTTTGCTAAATTAATCGTCACTTAAGCTTCTTTTTGTATTGAAACAGGAAAAATCATCACAACAGTGAGTTGAGGAAGTGAACATTTACATAAAAGAGGAGACGCCAAAGGATGGGGTGGAGGAAGTAGAAATCACAAGATTAAAAAAGAGCTATTGTTGAGGGTATGAGTTTTACACTATGTGGTCTAAAATCCCATACTCGCTTTGTGTCAAGCAGCATATTAAGAGACTCTAATGGACTTCTGCTTTTCATAGCACCATCTTATTCTGGAGTTCAGGCTCCCATTATCAAAGGATTCAGCTTTTGAGAACCGATCATGAAACACTTTATGTTTTCTATACGTTAATGATGTGAGAGGAGGAATCTCTGTCTTTCCACTCTTTATCACAGATTGGATTGGATTCAAAGGCACTTCAGCAGAGTCACTGGCTTCATTTAAATGCAAAGTAATTTTTCTGATGTCAGCCAGAGAATAAGGCACTGCCACGTGAACAAGATTTTCGAAGGGTACATGTTATTGCTCTGGTATTTGGGGGCTTCACCAGTATTTAATATGTAATATGTTTGACTATGTTCAGCTATATAATGAGTCAGACGTGAAATCATTGCTTTAGAATTGAGATATAGTAAGTTGATGAGGTCCTACAGTGTTGCTGGGATAAAAAAATGTTTACATTATTTTCCTTACTATAGGGCGCACCGGCTTATTACGTGCATGGCGTATATTTTTAACTTATGTAATACCTAATCCACACTTAACTTTATTAAGAAAGACAAAAGAGTCAGACATAGCTCTACCCATCAGTTAGATGCTCTAGGTCTTAGACTCGTTTGAAGCATTGGCCACATTAGTATTTTTTTTTACAATATTTGTAACGCCCAACCTTGTTTACAACATGTAAAAAAGCAGACTGATACCGCAAAAAAAAACCTTAATGTGTTACGGTTTCATTTTCCTTGCCTTTGTGTTTTGGTTCTCTTTTTGTTCTGGCATGTTTTCAGTTCAATTTCCTGTTTTATTTTGAAAGGTTGCCAGTTTAGTTGTAGTATTGAGTTTTACTTTTGGTCCCCATCTGTCCTGATTGTGTTCACCTGTGTCTCGTCTTGTCTGTGCGTATATAAGTCCTGTCTTTCCCTTCCTCCTGTGCTGCTCCGTATGTTAATGTTCCCCTGTTTCCACTGTACTTAAGATTTCAAGTTTTGAGTTTGCCTGCCTGGTTTAGTTTTGTTCTGGACTCTTTTGGTATTAAAGCTCCTGTTTCCCTAAACCTTCTGCCTCCTCCTCCTCTCTGCGCTTTGGTGCTTCCCTCATTCCCCGTACGTAACATACTGTGAGCACACCAACTAAACGGTATCAAAGGTTTTAATTTTTAATTTTTTTTTTACATGTAAAAAAAAAAAAAGTTTGATACTGCTACACATTATCCTCATTAGTGTATTCACAACAACAATCAACCTTGTTTGTACTTCTCAAAATAGTCTTGACATCCGTAAAGACAACCAGAATTAAATCATACGTATTATTTAAAAGTACTGCATATAATTGACAAACTATCTTAATTAGACATAAAATAATGATTAGAGAACATTAAAAACATTCTGGTGTGACTTTTGTATGGTCAAAGTCTTTTCAGAAACAGCCCCCAAAGGCGGAGGTTGGAATTGTGTTCTCTTATAAGGTAATACTAATGTGAAGAACAGGCCTACATTACAATGTATTAATTTACATATTTAACAATATGATTTGTTTGTTAAATGTGATAGGAAAGGATAATGCTTTTTAAACTGAACAGTTTAGATGCATGGGATGTATATTTGTATAAACTCCTTTTGTATTTGAGGCAAAACTTTATAATTTATTAGTGTTTCTTTAGGGACCAAATGAAAGACACAACTGAGAGTGACAGTGGAGCAGTAGAGATACAGAAGGGGCATAACTACAAGAAACTAAAAATGAGGTAATGTGGCTCAAATATGGTTAAAGAAAACACATAAGATGGAAGAGGATTACAAACCATAAGAAGCAACAACTTGCTGGAGGTTTATCATTTGAAACTTCTCATGTAGATCTTGATCAAAGGGGCTGGACCAGTCCACAGACACACTCTTCCACA
This sequence comes from Oryzias sinensis, assembly GCA_037389245.1. Classification (NCBI taxonomy): domain Eukaryota; kingdom Metazoa; phylum Chordata; class Actinopteri; order Beloniformes; family Adrianichthyidae; genus Oryzias; species Oryzias sinensis. Next base: position 5,956,674 of record CM074503.1, on the reverse strand, counting down.
CACACTCAGTACAAACACACACTACAAACATTCAAAACCTTTACACATACAAATTCACTTAAACATATGAGAGATACTGATCAAATCACACACATATACATTTAAACATACAAACAGGCACCTGTGCTCAGGTGAGTGTCTGTTCAACTAAGAATGATACTTTAACGAAATAAAAAAAGGTAAACAAAAGGCCTTCTTCTTCATCAAGGGGTGTAGAAGAAGGCAAAGCACTAGTGGCACACAGCCCCCCCAAACACCAAGGTGAAGAAGCATATCAAGAGGGTCCGCCCACTGGGCAACCTGACACCACCTACCCACAAGAGCCCCCAGCACCAAAGAGCAGCGAATCACAGGGGCACGGACAATGCAAGCCCAGCCAAAGAACAATACCCGTAGCCCAGATGAGGGGCACCATCCAGAAGTCCTGAGCACCTTCTGCCAACCCAACCCCAGAAGATTGGTAAGACCAACCTAGATCAAATGTGATCTCCAGCTCATGGCCTGGCCAAAGACTTGGGGATCCCCCTCCTTGCTTGGAGAGTGGACTGTCATGCCCAGGAAGTCAATGCTCAAGGGACACAACCACGCTGGGGGCAGATTTCAAATAAATATACTGTATATTCGGGTAAAGACTTTTGCATTGCACTGACATAGCTGGGCTTAAAGTGTGGGTGACATGGTCTATTTTAATAAGCCAAAATATAGTAAATAGTCTCTATTTCATGTTGCGATTGTTTTTAATATTTTTCGAAAAAGAATAAATAGCGAAAAACGCAATATAAACAACGAGGACGGCCGCCGGCTTCACGCATTCCGCCGAATTCTCGCCCCCCTGTTTGTGACGTAACGAAAGGAAGACAAGGCAGACAACATGGCTAGCACCGATAGCGAAGCACAGAGTGATGCTACCGTCTCTATTAGCGATTTATCATCAGATGAACAGAAAGATGAAGAGGAAAGTTGCGGAGATTATCATGATGATGAGTCACTTTTGCAACCGTATAGATTCGAACCCTTTTGCGAAAGTGAGGAGGATATAGTATAGCAGAAAGTAGTAGGTCTAATGATGCCGATGACGATAGCCAGCATGAAGATTCGGCTAGACTCCAGTAAGTCTAAAAAATGTATAAAATTAAATTACTCCACTTACCCTAAAATATACTCAAAATGTCCCCTTTTGGCCTAATCTAAACAAAGGTAAACACTGGTTTTCAACCCAATTTACAAAATAAATGTCACAAAATAAAAGTTTCCCAGATATTACTACTCTTTAGTTAACAAAGTCACTGTATACCATTAACAACTGCAGAACATTAACAGTTTTATCTGTTTGAACCAGTTTGAAACCTTTTCTCGTGCGCGCGCGCTCACACACACACACAGTTCAGTTTACTCACGGTACCGGCACCTCAAAAGCAAAAGAAAAAAAACGTTGCAGAACTGTTGCTTCTCTTGCAAAACATTGAGTGCGTTGAAATACTCCAGTTGGATCCAAGGACAACAGAAAACACGACTACTTCGCCTCAATGTGATCCATCGTGATGCACACTAGCCTAGCTTAGCAGCCTCCGCTCCCGACCGACTCCAGCGCCGTCCTGTCCGACCCAGAAAACGGCTCGCTCGCTTCCAGCTCACCCGCCTTTCCTCGACTCAGAAGCCAAGATCCTCCTCCCAACTCTCCGTTCAAAATTCTTCGTTTGTGTCCCGGTTTTTGTCCCTTCGAAAACGCAGACTTCTCTCCTGCAGATCTGGAGGGAAAAATCCTACGCCGTCCACCTTCTTGAAACTTTCCCCTTTTCAGCAGCGTTTCTTGTTTTGGGAATTTTATACACAGATACACTTTCACTAGATGTATTGCTACATCCAGCTGCCACACAACGACTTGGCATGTTGATGATTAACAGATTTAAACACGAGAGAAACGAAGACTACCTGTTTTGTTTACATGCTGTCCTAAGCAACTGCGAAAGGCAACTCCCTCTCGTTACGTCACGGGTCATATCGGGTTCACTTCCAGCCTGCGCTCTAGCGGCAGATCCAAATCTCTGATTCCTTCGAAAGATGTCTATTTTTCATATGCTTCGGATTTTTTTCGACGCAAACTATTGGTATCAATAGAATCAGCGTTTAAAGGGCTTTTTTATTTGACAAAGTTGTTCAAAGCATGGCATCCACACTTTAACTGATCAAAGTTTCCACATCACACTATCCTGACCTTCAAGACGATTTTCTGTGGCGTGTCTCAGATTATTGCAATAGAATGTATGTGGTAAACTATGTTCTTGTACCAGTTATTTTGAAACAATTCCATTTAAACTTCTGAGCATAAGCACATCACCTTTCACTCATTTCATTTCAGAATGTATTTAGTTGTTTTCTTTTTAACTTTTAATTCTTTCATAGCTTGACTTACCTCGGAGCTTCTCTTTCACACTGAGCAGACCTCAGTATTTTCAGTTGCTAAATCCCATTTCTTTGCCTTGGCTTTTCATGCCAGATTAACAGTTCTTTCAGCATTTTGCCTCTTGTCGGTCCAATACCTTACTTAAAATTTACATTGTCTTTGTGGTATATTCCTAGCTGAAACGTTAACATACTTTTTGCTTAAATTCTACTTTAAATTCGCTCATAGTTTGTAATTTTACATTTTATTTTCCACTCTAAGATTTTAATTGTGTTTACCTCACAGAATTTGGGCTCTCTGTTGTAAATTGATTTCTAATTTTTTTCCTTTTTGCTGGTATTGTGTTGCTGAGGTTCAATGATTGAAGTTGAAAGCTCAGAACAACAGCATCGCAGGAAGGGTTACACCGACTAGAAATGAAATAAAATCAAGCTGTTCGCTTGAAATCGTAACAAACCAGGAGGCACTTTATGAGGTAATAACCACAGCATGATCTAAGTGAACAGCACACCCAGACCATGAAGCACAAAGAGTTACTTTGAATGTAACTGCTCAAGCGTGTGGACAACCTGGCCTAGTTAACCAAAGTAATATCAGAGGTCCTTTTGGAAAAATCTCAATTCCTTTCATTTAGTTGCAACTAAGCAGATGTTTGGTGATAAGTGTGTTCATTATTATTTTTCTCATGAGAATAATTCCCACTAAAATAGAAATGTTATTGTTTTGTGAAGTCAGCAGTTGGGGGTTGTGCCTGAAATTATGAGTAAGTGACAGCTTAAAACATCACTTCTCTTTTGTCGATCTCAGAGTAACTTCTCTGTGGTTATCCTGATGAAGGGATATTACTTTGGTATATTATCTCAGTGGTTTGTATAAATAAGAACATATTTTTTTACAAAAACCATGTTAAGCTGGCACAGAAAACTTGAAAACAAAACTGATATAAACTACATCTTTACAACTGCAGTAACTTAAAACATGTTTGCACTACCTGTGGTGGTCATTAGAAGGTGTTTTGTGTCTAAAGCAGGGGTGTCCAAACTTTTAGCATGGAGGACTGAATTTGGTGAGGTGAAAACGTTTTAAAGCCTAAAATTCTTTGAACCTTTTTATTAACTTTAACCCTTGTGTTATCTTACGTGACCCCCCCCTTCCATTGACGTGTTCTCCCTACCATGACAAAGGTGGATAAAGGTGGAAAGATTTCATGTAATCCATGGACACCAGTGAAGATCACAAATCATTGAAGGAAAAAGGTTCAGAGCACTGTCTAGTGGGTCTAGATGACCCAACTCCCAATGCTTAAGTGCCTAGGATAGCACAAGGGTTACATGGAAATTAACTATATAAATAACTTCTATTGCATCTAAATACTGTCAATTTGTCAGTTTTTCACACCGGTCATTCCCAGTTAGTTTGACGTTGTTAGCATAGTCCCTTTTGACATTGAACTCCTTGAAAACAACCACAGTCTCTTGATATATTAGTGGGGCACAGTTGTTTCATATTTCACTGAAAAAATATGTCAATTTCCTCTTGTCATGGAAGCGCTGGCCATCAACTTTTCTATTTACTGTTGACGTTTCAGAAATGAGCTAGAAAGGGTGAAAAAGGGGTCGCACAATAGTGTTGCCACAGGTTTATGACAGCCTAGCCGGCCACAATAAACAAATCGTGAACCTAGTTTTTAGAAAATGCTGGGGGCCGCATATTATGAAAAGGGCCTGGGGGCCAGAAGAAATTGACCTAAATTGTCCGACAGGCGGACTTTGGACATGCCTGGTCTAAAGCATAGATGGAAAAGGAATATAATAGAAGACATTTGTTTACAGAAACATACAAAAATGCTCAGTGTGATTGGAATGCTAACATGGTTCTTTTCAGGAAACTCCTGGTCAGTTAAGGCCTTCGCTGATTTGAAACTTAACTTTCTCACAAATTCAGCTTTATACTGATTTTACTTCACGAAGCTGTCCTCTGTGAAATAGAACAGCCGAAGTAAATTTCCAAATATGCATTTTATAGAAAATTGAAAGTAAGTCTCAACCATTGCAGTTTAGTGTAAGTATCTTATGGGAGCAGAAAATGACTCCACCATGATTCTTCTATGCAGTATTTTTCTCAGCGTCAGGGCAAATTGGAAAAGCTTTGATGGTACTTTTGAGTATCACAGAGTTTCACTGAGTAAATGCAGAGGCAACAGCTCTGCTGTGTGTTTTTCAACCCACCCCTTCTCTGCTACTGTAAATGTCCTCTGGAACGTTGATACCACATCTAAAAAAGACAAATACAAAGTAGATGTTAAGCATTTTTAAATTTGGACTTCAAGACTGAATGAAACACAACACCACAGTGTTTAGCTAGAAATACCAGCTTGCTGTTATTCTGGAGTCTACATTTTTTTATGCATTTATAAAACGGCTGCACTTGATAGACACTATAAGTTAAAGACACGCTCCAATGAAAAGGATGTTTTTTTTTTTAGCATGTTCTTGTCGGCTAGCAATTAACTCATCCTTTTTACAACATATACAGTACAGACCAACAGTCTTGAAGGAGTTCCCAGAGATGCTTAGCACTTGTTGGTCCTTTTGCCTTCACTCTGTGGTCCAGCTCACCCCAAACCTGTGAAGTGAAAAACATTTCAGGTGAATACCTTTTGAAGCTCATCAAGAGAATGCCAAGAGTGTGTAAAGCAGTAATCAAAGCAAAAGGTGGCTACTATGAAGAACCTACAATATGACATATTTTCAGTAGTTTCACATCTTTTTGTTATGTATATAATTCCACATGTGTTAATTCATAGTTTTGATGCCTTCAGTGTGAATCGACAATTTTCATAGTCATGAAAATAAAGAAAACTCTTTGAATGAGAAGGTGTGTCCAAATGTTTGGTCTGTACTGTATAAGGAAAATCCTAAGTAAAATTGCACCAAGTTGGGTAGCTCCAATATTGGTCACAATTGGTTTTGCTCTGCTAATGTTAGGTCGGGGTTGTGAAGGACTGTAAGCTGGCAGAACGTGTACACAGAAGGATGATGGGAAATGGAGGTAGGCCTACTCAGCATCAATAGTTCTGCCAACAACTAAAAGGGCAATTTCTAATGAACTCCTGCCACTCTGCAGGAACTATGTCCTGGAAAACAACACAGGTTTTTGAAATTTTCCTTATTATAAACTGAATAAAAGATTAATTTATCACAAGTTCACAAGAATCCTGAAGGAAGTTGTGTTACCATTTAACTTAGATCTTCCCAACAGCAAAAGGAATACTACACAGTAGCATCAAAACATATTAAACGTTTTATTTTTATAATTTTATTAATAAAAGCTTAGGTTAAAACAAAACAATTTTGGGGCCATATTGAGTACATTTCTTTTATTTGGAGCAATAGAAATACCACAAACTAATGATTAAGTGTTAAGATGAATAAACTTGGTATCATTCAGCCCTGTAACCTTTAAAAAGTAGCAGTGATAGGTAAACTTGAAATATTATCTCCTTGAAGGATGCATTGATTTAAGTATAGAAGATTATGAGTAACAAATTCACAACAGCGTTGTTTGTGCAACAGCTGGGGAAGATAAAACATGTTTTACAGAGTTCATGGGGAGACATGAGAATACCCTTGAAAAACATGACACATACTGTAAATACCTGCTGCTGCCTGGAAGCCACAGTAAAAGGATAGATGAGGAGAAAAAGAAGCAGGAGACCTTAATGCGGCCATGTTTCATGATTTTAGACAGGAAGACATTTCATCTGGGATGGATTCACTGTGGTAAGCTGCAGGTTACAGGGAAGGCTTCCAGTGGAATGTGTTCAAAGTCTGGTCGAGAAGTGCTCTCTTGCATTCTGAGCTTTTTATCTGAAAATATTCATTGATTTTGAACGTGTCATGGACAGGACATTACACAATAATAGGATTTATTTGATGATTTTGAGCTTTGAAAGCAACAGAAATTCCTGATAAATCTGCCTCTCTGTGTGGGATTTGGTGAAAATGCTTTTGTTTCTGTATTTAAGAAGAAAAGTCATTTTTTTTCAGAAATATGTGAGAGAAATCTAGAAAAAGTACAACTTATTTGCGCATCAAATCAGTTCAAACAAGTGTTTGTGACTATGTGCAGCGTTTTTTAATTTGCCAACACTTGCAAAGTACTGTAGCAGACTGTTGTAAGCAGATGTTGATGAGGTTATTTTTGAGTTCATGGTAAATGGTGTAAACTCATAGCTCTTTTACCTTTGCAGTCACAGTTCTATTCAGCCATTTACACATTCACACACTGATGATGGCTCTGCTTCTTTACAATGGCACCAACCTCAACTTCCTGTAGCAGTGTGGGGTTTTAGTGTCTTGCCCAAGGACACTGTAACCCTGGTGCTATCCTATGACCCCACTCTTACATTGACGTGTTCTCCCTACCATGACAAAGGTGGATAAAGAAGCTAACCTCTCCGCACCACTACCACCCTCATGCTTGTAATGTCTGTACCGTGATGTGCAAGAGTTTTGGTGAGGCCAGTCGACGGTGTTCTTGGATCAGTGGGGACATGGACTGGAGAAAAGGGTTAGGTCTGTGTTTAGCCATGGTGGCAGACTGGGAGGGATTTGGTTGATACCCAGTAAGTCTTGTGTTGATGTTGGTGCCAGTTCTGGTCTACTGTAGCTTTAGAAAAGGAAGTTAACAGGGCCATGTCTTTGGTTTGAGTAGGCAAAGCTATAAATTTGTAATCAATTATGAATAATAAAAAATCTCATAAAAGAAGACACTTTTTTACTTCTAGACCTTTAAATGCTTCAATTCAACCTGCATTGTGTAACATCTCCTACAGACATGTTTAGAGTGGAGCAAAGAAGTACTTAGTTAGTCACCAGTTGTGGAAATTATCCCACTTAAAAAAGATTGGAGAGGCTGTAATTTCCATTAGGCTATATGTACACTGTAACTATGAGAGAAAGAATCGGGGGAAAGAATCCAGTTCAACACACTAAATAAATTGTAGTCAGATTCCTCTGTACCATGAGTATTTGGTCGCCTTCAGTAAAACTAGGTTTATTGTATCTCACTTTTACGCCATCTTCTATCCTCCACTCCTTACCTGCATTAATGTCCCCTGTTTGAACTGGTTATCTGTATAAAAGACCCCCATCCAAAACCTCCAACAGTCACACTCCAAACTCCCCAACAACCACGGTCAAAGACCTGTCTAAGAACCCCAGGGGCTAAGGTACAACCGATCGTAACTTTTTAAAGACCTACTCCAATAAACATGGTGTTTTGGTTGTTTTTAACATGTTCTTGTAGCATTTTTCTCATAATGGACATGTATTAAAGAATTTATGATTAGACCTGCCTTTGTGAGTATTTCTATATTCTATTGGATCAGGACCAGAGGAAACCCGGATGTTTGAAAAAAGCTTGGACTTATAACACAGCTTCTTCCATGGGCGGGCTTAAGTCTTGCTTTTTCTGCTCCACTTCTAAATCCTCCACATGTTCATTTATTCATCTGAGCTGCCATCTGGCTCTGTGCGGCTGGATGTCTTTGATAATACTTGCCATTTCTTTTTTGCTAAATTATGAGCTAATCTATGAGATTGTGAGGTTGGTGTCGCTAACTTCAAATACAACATGTTTTTGTTGTTGGTCTGTTTGTTAAACTCCCAAATAAATTCCCTATTTGTTTTTTTCTCATTTACATGAAACCTCTCAGGTTAAAATCTGGTACCGTTTTTTAAGCACATAAAAAAAAACTGTCTTGTGAAAATAAACCAATTCAGTCAGTGTTTGCTGTTCCATGTGAATCTTCTTTTAGACCCCAATATTTCCAACAAATGGCATGGAGCGTTACAGCCAGCTGCCTCAGAAAAGCTCAGAAGTCCATGTTAGAAACAATTTCCTCCTCACCTCTTGAGAAGAATTGCTCAGAAAATTGTTGTTTTTTTCCTGTTAGAAATGTAGGCCAGTGTTTCCAGGAGAAAAATCTGAGGTTTTAAAAAAAAAACAGACAAAAAGAAAGGATACAGATTTCTTTTATAGCTTCAGACACCTTTAAAAAAGCCATTTGCCTGCTTCATCAAGGGGCAGCCAGCAGTGAAAATCCAGCACCTTATCCCCACGGTTACACAGTGAACAGATTAAGGCAAACTGTCACTCACTGTTTCCCATTTTCACAGCGCCCATCGGGCATCACCTGGCTTCTGAAATTAAAAAGCAACAACAGGATGCGAGATGCTGTGAAGCTGTGCTGCACTGACGCGTGGTCTCAAAGGAAACATTTTACAGGAGCTGCATTTTTTCTAGGTAAATAATGGAGTCCTTTGGATTCACTACAAGCCTTCAGACTCTGTTGTGTATCACTGCTGGTGCATGCGCTGATGAGGGGGACAGGCCTGTTCGTATGTGGAATTCCTTCATCACATTAACATGCAGTGAAGACAAAAACTTTCAGTTAAAGGACACCATAACTATCTTTTTTGTTTTACAATCTCTGCACTCTTGTCGTTCTAGTTCACTTTTCTTTATCCCAAGTGTAGCCGCAGATTTGTTATTAACACAACGAATGTACACTTTCCTAAAACCAAAGTGACTGATCTTTTATGCAGTGCACTGCAAATTATTATGCAAATTATATTTAAGTGTCAAAAAGATAAAATTCTTTGTTTTCAATTAAACTCAATGGATTCTCTTTGGATCACTGACATCAATCAGAGACACCTGTGATAATTAGTTTGCCATGCGAGTTCAATTAAAAGAAAAACTACTGAAGAAGCAAGTTCCACATTATTAAGCAGACCAACATTTAGCAAGCAATACGGGAGAGAAAAAAAAAGATCTCTTCTGCTGAAAAGCGTGAAATAGTTAAATGCCTTGGACAAGGTATGAAACCCTTAAATATTCCATGATCATCATACTATGAAGACATTAGTGGCTGATTCAGAGCACACATGGGTTGGTGCAGATACAAGCAGAATGAGGAAAGTTTCTGCCAAACAAATACGTTGAATTAAGAGAGCAGCTGCTAAAATACCATTACAAAGCAGCTAGCGCATATTTGAAGCTGTTGGTGTCTCTGGAGTCTCACTAACCTCAAGGTGTAGGATCCTCCAGAAGCTTGGAGTTCTATGTAAACCTTCTATTTGCTCTAAACAAATTACAAGCAGAAAAGCTGCAGTGGGCCCAGACATACATGAAGACTTAGTTTCAAGCAGTCTTGTTCACTGATGAGTGCTGTGCAACCCTACAGTTCAATGTGATCCACCTTTTGCAGTTTTTACAGCTTCAACTTTTCTAGGAAGGCTGTCCAATAGGTTGAGGAGTGGGTTTCTAGGAATTTCCGACCATTCTTCCAAAAGCGCATTGATGAGGTCACACACTGATGTTGGTGGAGAAGGCCTGGCTCCCAGTCTCCGCTCTAATTCATTTCAAAGGTGTTCTTTGGGGTTCAGGTCAGGACTCTGTGCAGGCCAGTCAGACTCTGTCATCAGTGTCTTGGTGCGCAGCCATGTTGGAAGAGGAAGGAGCCTGCTCCAAACTGTTTCCACAAGGTTGGGAGCATGTAATTGTCCAAAATGTCTTGGTATCCTGAAGCATTCAGAGTTCCTTTTACTGGAACTAAGGGCCAGAGCTCAAGTCCTGAGAAACAAGCCCACACCATCATTTCTCCTTCACCGAATGTCATACTCAGCACAATGCAGTCCAAAACGCACTGTTATACTGGCAATCTCTAAACACAGACTCATCTAGCAGATCACCAGAGGGAAAAGCGTTCATCTCTCCAGAGAAGGCGTCTCCACTGCTCTAGAGTTCAGTGGTGGCGTGCTGTACACCGCTGCATCCAACGCTTTGCATTGCACTTGGTGACGTGCGGCTTGGATGCAGCTGCTCGGCCATGGAAACCCATTCCATGAAGCTCTCTGCGTTCTGGACTTGGGCTAACCTAAAGGTCACATGAAGTTTGAAGAAAAAAGTTGATCCAACTTAAATGAATCACTTAAATTGGTAACACGTAATTGAATTAAGTTTATTCAACTTAATTTTTGTATGTCTATCCAACTGAATTCAATATATAGATCTAACCTAAATTTGTTGTTTATACAACTCAAATTAACACATTTTTCTAACTTAATATCATGTATTATCCTACTCCAATACAATGTATTTCTTGCTTCGGTTCTTATTTATGATTTTATATACGTTAAAGTTTAGGCCAATCTGTAATTTCCATATCAAAGACATGTATGACCCAGCAAAGTCTCGCACTACAGGGCAGCTCAGATGTCGTGAACTCTGTCCTTCATCTGGGGACATAAGGCTTCTTTCCGCACAAGGGGGTTGGTCATCATCCTCTCCCACACTCTAACTCATGGTGCAGAAAGAAAGAAACAGTTTACATTAGTAGTTAAAACAGAGTAAAACAGCTAGACAACAAAACACATGGTATCCCATAATTCCTTGCGCTGCTTTATGTTGTGACGTCGTGATGCATTGACAGCTCACACCAAAGTTATACCAACTTAATTGTATTAAGTTGATTGAAAGTAAAATAACTATGTCAGACAACTACCGGTTTTTCACCAAACTAAATAATTAAGTTAGATCAATGTAAAAAAAAAGTGTATCTTTCCAACTACAGCCAAAATACTCTCTTTAGAATGAGCAATTGACTGTGCAGAAAGTCAGTGACCCCTTTGCACTCTGAGCTTCAGCATCCAGTGACCCCTCCCCGTCAGTTTACGTGCTACTTGGTGGGTGAGTGGCTGTTGTTCCCAACCTCTTCCATTTTGTTAGCTGACAACTGACTGTGGAACATTAAGGAGCGAGGAAATATGGTGGGTAAATACTTTAGGTAATATGGGAGCCGGTTTAGCTCGTGCTGGTTTGCGGCGCCTTTCGTCCGTGAAACCTGGGTTCAAATCCGGGCTGCTCCCTGTTCCCTTCTCTACTTTTCTGACGGTCCCAAGCCCGGTTGCTTTGAGAAGGTTGCGTCAGGAAGGGCATCCGGCGTAAAACATTGCCAAATAAACCATGCGACTTGTTCGCTGTGGCGACCCCTGATGGGAAAAAGCCGAAAGAGAAAGAAGAAATACTTTAGGTAATATAGTGTAACTACAAGGGTGGGAGGCAGTTTGCATCCAAAGAGCAGTTCTGGGAGACTATTCTGACATCCTACAAAATTACTCAAGCAGAAATTCTCCAATAACCAAACAAGTTCAGTATATGCAAGAATTGTGAGGCTTCTTCAAAATAAGGGGTCCTATGTTCAAATGTAACTTGAGCCATGAAGATGTTTTTGATTGGAATAGCTTTTGATTTCAGTAATTATGACCTCCTTATGTGGCACATTCAACAAATTACCATTTTTCATAATTAAGTTGATCTTAATCTTAATCTTTTCAGTTATTTCAAATCTGTCTATCAGCATTTTTGCCGCTTGATGCTACAATGCTGTTTATGACTTTTTCAGTATCTTTCTAAGAATGACACAAGAATTCAGATGCCAAACTGCTGTCTGTCTGCTGAGAGGGAGATGTTATTCAGCCAAGCGTGTGGCTTGAAATCTAAGGATGTGGCAGACAGCGACTGAGGCATTCCAGAGAGACTTGGATGTAAATGGGCACAGACCCATTTGACTGACTGAGCAGATGTCTGGAACAACACACAACAAATGCTGCCATCACACGTTTAGCACAGTGGATGGGGAACTCATGACTTTACACTTTCACACTCTAATCTTCTCATTTTTGTATTAAAATGTATAATTTACTAAGTCTGAAGCTGGTCCGAGATCCTCGCGAGAGAAAGGTCACCCTCTGACTTTAGCAGAGTTAAATATACTGAGGATAAAAAAAAGAAGTGATTTCTTAATTGACTGGTCAAATTTGTCAACTCAGGAGAAAAAAAACTTGCAAAAACAGAAACAACAGCTAATGTTATCTGAAACAATCCGCAGCTCATAAATTCAAAGCCCTCACATTTTCGGAAATCTGTCATCTGCTTTCATCATGCAGGTGTTATTTCAACATAAATGTATTAGCCTGCTTCACAGTTTATGCATTTAAATTGTACATGATTTCATCGTCAAGCCCAGTGAGTGGGAGTCGTTTGGAATAATGTTCTTATTGAGATTTTAGCTCACAGCCCTTCCCTCACTGTGACCTGTGCTGTCAGTGATGTGATTTTACAGGGAAAAATACCAACGGGAACGTGTCGCAAATCCTGATAAATGCAAAGGTTACCCTCTGTGAATAAGATGTGATTTCTTCCAAGGCATACTGCAAAAATCCTGAAATAACTACCATTTGATGTGATTTGACAGTTTGGGCAACATTGGCACCTCCATCAAAAGCAGAGACATTCTGCAAAGTTATTTAAAGACGTTGGAAAATGTTTTTCTTTTTTTTTTTATCACTTTCAATCTCTGAATTTACTAGTTTCCTGCAGTAGAACATGTTGCCATGGAGGTCATGATGCAGCAAACTGACTATTTATGTGCAGAGTGGAGGCACCACTTGTAAACAGGACAGCCAGGCAAATGCCTGGGGCCCCATGCCAGCTGGGGCCCCAGAGGACTGAATGGCTGACACGCTGCAGACCTGCTGGCTTTCAACTCCCCATGTGGGGAAGTTGGTTGTTGTAGTTTACCGAGCACATTTCATGTACTGAAAGATTGGCCCAAAAAAAAAAAAACCTGCTTTTGCAACCAAAAATGACAAAAAAAACTAATTTTTAAACACCTTTGAACAAAGCTTCTAATTACACATTTCATTAACATTGTGTTTCAAGCTAGATGTCAATTGCTCACTCATGTGCATTAGGTAAAAAGAAAATCATGACAGCTGTTCCTTTTTTCTTTTGCATGCTTGTTTTTGATAAATGCACATCTGAAGCTTTGGACACATCAGACATTTGATGTGCATTTAAGAACACGTTAAAATGAAGCCCATGGTGTTTACACTGGACACTCTTGTTATTTGTCTCCTGCTTACTAGCGCATGTCAGACAACTGCATTTGGAAGAGGCTTGGTGTGAAAAGCTAAAGTGGTGTAAATCTCACAAATCTTGCTCCAGGCTTTTTCTTTCGCAGCTCTATCCCGATACATGACAGACTTGGTATCGTACAATACCAGCTGGTCACAAAGCGCAATTATTAATTCCTCCATCATTATCAATTTTCAAACGGCTGACATTTCCATGAATGAAAGGGGACCCCATCCATACATCACAAATGCCAGTCCCTGATTGGTCAAAGTTCAGTCTGTTCTAACTTTCAATGTGTGTTCAACAGCAACACATTTTGTAGGTAGAGCCCCAAACCTTGGTAGCCAGAGACTGCCGTAGCTATGCATGAACCCAAGTATTTTCAACGCGGAAGCCCAAAATGCCCGTTTATGTGTTGACATGGACTCTTCAGTGGATGTGCATTGCTGAAGGCTGTGTGAACGTAGCTTAGGCTGCATGTTTGCTACTAGCTTATTACAACTTTTCACTTCTGAAAGATTACAGAATTACCACAAGGACACGTGGTAGATTCTGAGGCTTAGACATTTAAAGCAAAGTCAGGTTTTATTTTACATGGCTAACCCCTACAGGATGGCCTCAGCTTTTTGTCCTGCAAGCATCCTGCTCTCTCATAGAGAGTTGTATTTGCTAAAATATAAAACCAGAGATATGTTTTGCCTAAAGGGATTTTTCCAGTTGGTTTGTCCATGAGGGATTTTGTTTTCTCTACAAACTATGCTGTCCAACAGTGTTTACAGTGACCTGTATGTGTGTGTGTGTGTTTGTGCATTTGTATATCTGTGACAAGGCCATCCATCTCCAACAGTCCCATCTGTGCACAGCAGTCATGTTTGTATCCTCTGACAGAGCAGCTCAGTATAGCTGCATGCACTCAGGTGAGCATGCAGCTTTTGCAGATGATGGAGGAGAGAGGGAAGCGAGAGTCCTTTAGCATCAGCGCTGTCATGAGAGTCATTGGAAAGCTCATAGGTGTGTGTAGTGTAAAGCTGCCCTGTCTTATGAGATATTTTATTAGAAACTTGATGGTTTCATGATTGAACTGAATAAACAACTTTCAGAGTGAGGTCTGACCACTTGTTTAGCATTATGCCTCAGGTCTTCATACCAAAAATCTATAGGCCTGCATTTGGAGACAACAGCGTGTCTAAAGACAGTCCTACAAAGTCCCAGACTTCTGCTAACCATGTTTCTAGACAAGCCAAACACAGAACGCTGCTTGAGTTGACCGTTTGATAAACGATTCTCCTACGATCAATCTAATGGATCTGTCTGAGACAAGTTGTTGAGTGAATTGACCTCTACCAGGGACAGTTGGGACGAAGAGGGAAGACAGTGGCACGCCGGGGGTGTGATAACAATATGCATTTAATCTGATGTCTGTTTTTAGGTATTTGGTGATAATCTCTTCTCACAATAGGTATGGGGTGCAGAAATCGCTGCGCAGCAATGTGACTAACTAAATACTGCTACTTTTCCAATAAAACGTTAGTTTCACGGCGTACATTTCTGCGTCAGCCTTCATGAAACAGGTGATTTAAATTAATGCGCATCGTAGAAAAAAAGAAAAAAAAGTTTTGCCAGGGTGAAATGTAACGTTGCAATAATGATCCTGGGTTTTGAAACTGTTACCAGTGAGATGAAAGGCGGACGACCTTGGTACATGTCGTGGATGGACCATGACACGTCGCGTGGCGAGAGGAAAAAGTCGGCTTTGATCCGTGAGCTGTTGTACACCTTAATGACTGGACAGCTGGTTCTTTTGGTCGTGTTTTTGCCCATGGCGGCTGACATTCATGAATTTCATCCAAGGTCAGATTTAACACAGACTTTCTTCCTATTCTGCCAAAAGTCAATATGAAATGTGAATAAGTTTTAGAGGAATACTGACGAATCATAATCCATTCCACTGAGACGAAAGACATGAATAGTTTTGAAAAATGTATCTTAATATAATTGTAAACTAGCGAAAAGTAAAAACATTAAAACAAACATTTATAAGCATCATCACAAATTAACTAACATTAAATTATTCAGGCCCTTTCTAATAATGTAACAAAAGATTAATAAGTTAAAATGTAATAATTCTTTTTCTCTTTATGGAAAAAAGCCTTAGAAAAGCCTTAGAAATTCTGATGGTATTTCTTCGGACTTATCCAATCCTATTGCTGTAGGTATGAAATACCAAAACAGTTTTTTTTTCCCCAAACAAATACAGTTGCAATGAAAAAGCAGTTAAAATGATCCTGAAGAAAGTAAAGAATATACATCAAGCCGTAACCGCGGTTACATGCGCAAAATATCTTGATCGAATCAATGGTCAGATTCGAATTCAACTGTGTACATGGGCCCAGAAAAACGTTTTTCAGATTATAACAGACGTTCACATGGTCACATTTTGGTCGGAATAAATCATTTGGGCATGCGCAGTAGTGATGAAAATAACAGAAGAGGAAATGAGTTCCACTGTAAACAAAGTGAGCTGCCACAAACATTTATGCAGCAGCTCTGTAATATATGAGATGATCTTCCAAATAGGCTTTTATTAATGTTATGCATCTTATGAAGAGCCTGTTCACTCTACTTTATTTTTAATCCTTGGTCCAGTGCTTTTTTGTGGAAGAACGGAGCTGGACAAAGCCAGGGTTAGGAGAGGACCAACATACGCTAACACCATTTAGCCTTGGATGAACATAAAATCCATGCGGGAAATACCGCAATCTGCATCTTGGCTGCACTTAAATATGTGGGAATATCATCAGCTTGACTTTATTTTGTCGGGACACAACTGGAAGCACAAATCCATGTGTGATTGTTTGAACGGTTCCCTGGGGCCGGGCGAGCATTTCTGCTGAAAAGCTCACATAGCCCCAAAGCTTGCGGCGGTGTGAGCGGAGCCAAACTCTGCTCTGACACACGGTTCTCCTGAGCCTGGCAGCCGCTAAGCCAGAGCGGCGGGTCGGAAGCCCCCCCCCGCATGTAACAAAGCACCACCGCCCTGTCCGCAAGTCTGAAGTCTGGCTGCTGTGCTCACAGACACGGTTCACTCGGCACGGGCAACCGGTCGGTCCTGTTTGCGCTCCAAAGCTTTCTCTGAAGCACCGCACCTTCTATGCGTGACGTAAACCAGAGCAGTGACCCGATCGGAATGAACCGTTTACATGCAACATGATCGGTTAAACAATCGGCATATCCCACCTGTCTCAATCGGAAAGAAATTTTGATTCAAATGAGTCTGATCGAGGCAGAAGTATTGACGGCGTGTTTACATGGCGCATTTTCTTATGATCAGCGTTCTTTCGGCTACTTTTATCCATGTAGAGGCGCAGCTAATGTCAAAGCTCCCACCTCCACCACAGTGGTAGAGGGCCACTTTATAAGTACAAGAGAAAGTCAATAAATAGAATAATCCTCTATTCTTAAATATACACAGCAAAATAATAATTAAAGGGTTAAACACCCAGACCCTTAGATGCATTTGGTACATTAATTGAATAATGCTGCATTGAAAGCACTGTAGTTCCAAATTTAGAAACAACAGATTTGGCTTTTTGAGTGTAAAGTTGTGGTAGTCGATGTAGAAAACGTACAGTTATTGCAGATTGGAGTTGCTGAAATGTGCTTTATAAATCAAAAGTTATGTCCTTTATCTTGTAAAAATATATATCAAGACTCTAAGGAATGTTTGGAATAACAAAAATTTCAAACCAAAGTGTTGACCCAATTAAGTCACATACACTCTCAAATATTTGAATTAATTTAACACAAAAGTAATCATACACTAATATATATTTTTAATTTAAAAGTTTAAGTTGATATGAGATTTGAAATCACTGCCATAGTACCAATGTTTTAGGACATTACGCTGTTCATAAAAATGACAAAGATTAATCGGTCGTAATAAATAAATGAAAGCAGTAAAAATTGACTTAATTTTCTAAAGCAGCAGAACAAATAGACATAACTATCTTCTTCCTTTTTCTTCCATGTGTCATTGTCATACTGAAGCAGATTTTGTCTGTAACTTTTGTCTTGTCCCAATAAATCAAACAAAGATTCAATCAATCCACATCTAAACAGGATTCCCGCATGACCCAGTCGGATGTAATGAACTGTGTGAATCTTTGAATAATTTTCACTGGAGTCTAATCGTTTTATTTCAACCCATCCTTAATATTTACTGCAGTCCAGGGTTCTGGTGACAGACCTGCCCCTCTGCAGTCATTATACTACAGGTACAATGACTGGATCAAACCAAATCTGCTCAACTGACATCTCAGTGTGGAGGAAAAGCCACTTATCTCTGAGGAAGACCAAAGCCACCTGTGAAGGAAGTTCACTTCATCTCAGCTGTTCCTTCAAAATCCACAGCTCGTCTCTCAAAGCCGTGTCACACAGTTACTATGACATTTTTCACGTATTGCACAGGTAAAGAAAATTGTCCATACGTGAATGTATGTGGAAAAAGTGAGTGGACAAAGTTGTGATCTTTGTGTGAAATTTGCACAGATGTACCACGAATGAACCATATTAAAACCACGGAAGAAGTACGAATAAACTACGCAAAACGTAAAAAAAAAACAGAAAGCATTCTACGTCCGATCCATGGCCTCACTCAGGCGGTGCTTTGTCTTCTTATTATTATTATGCTGCTGAAGAATAAGCACCAGCACTTCTCGCCTTTGGGGGTTCATGGTGATCTCTTCTGGTACTCATGGTCGAGATGTACTCATTGACTCAGTAAAGACTGCTGGATGGTGGGGATCAGCCCATCTATATACTCATCGCACAATAAGCAAATGGTGCTTGAACAATGCGTGATTGCTGCACTGCAATTCAACAGGGATTTGTTATACTTTCGTGGTACATGCGTGAAAAGTCTGCTAGACATGTATGCGGACATACGTAGAATGGTTATGGAGGAATGTACATGCATCTCGCAAATCACACACAAATTTATGAGGTAGATAATAATTGCATATAAACTGTATAAAAGAGATTTGCGTAAACTGGTTCCTCTTTAAGCCGCCACTCACTCCAGCCTCTCCGCCTCCAGCTGACCACCTGCCCTCATGGGCATAAGCCAGACTTCTTTAACCACAGAGTGTAGTCTGTGAATGTCCTATAGATGTGAGATATCCTAGTTTAGTTACATTTTCTGTTTTGATTTGAACATTTGGAGTGCTTTTCCCAATGTCCATGGCTGGAAGTTAATTAATTTGTTTCACTGACCCATTGGAGGAGTGTGCTTGAAGAAGAAGCAGATGAGTTAAAAACTAAGACAATGTTCTTTTTTGACTCCAACGTATTACTTTTCTAGTAGTTTTCCTTTTTGTAGCTTTCCTCCCTACAACCACTTCACGATCTTTCTAAAAAACACTGTCTGTTCCACCATCTCTCTGCAGGTTTACTCTTTATACTTTCTGCACCTTTTTGCTGGCTCTGTCACAGTCTAGTTATCTCACGAAACCACCATCCTTCTCACCACACTTCTCCTTTCTACTTTCTTTTCTCCTTGGTATCTGTACATCGGATTGTCTCTTAAATCTGGTTAATGCATCTTTCAGAGCCATGTCCTTTCCTTGCCTAAATCCGCTTTGCTTCCTCTGCATCCTGGCCTGGATTCTGGATTCTCGTCATCCTCCCTTTGGCCCCAATATCTGTGTCTTTGTTAGGACTGGGGAAGGCAAACATGGAGCTTGCGGGTAATCCATCACTAATGCATGAGCCTGTCCTGGCAGCCGCTGTTGTCTCTGAGACCTGCAGCACAGATGCCACCATCGTGTCACATGCAAAATGGGATTAACAAAACGAACAAAAGGCTTAGGAAAAGGAATGGTGTTCTGTGATGTTACACTCATAAAAAAAAAATTAAGCCAAATTAAATTGTTCATTGAAACCATTGGCATTAAAGGAGAAAAATCAAGCAGGTAAGTGGGTTGTTACTGCCCATATGTGGCCTGTTAGAAATGTTGAGATTGTAGACCGCTCAGTGAGCCACTGGGAAGGGTTCATAGGCTTTCTTTGGCGACGGGTCATGAAGTGAACCCTTAAGCAACAGGTAAGGGTAAGTAATATGAAGGTGAAATATGTTATAAAAAGGACGAGCTTGTAGATGTGATCTGAGAACTTGTAAAACAGAATGTGAGAAGTTGCGCACCAAAAACCTGCATCTGTGTGTAAAAATCTTCCCATGTGTTCATTTAGAGTTACAACCTCAAATCTGCTGCCGCGAATCAAAGCGTGCTACAGCTCGCCGGTTGTGGCGCATTTCTTCACTTGAACATTTGTGTCAAGCGATCTGTTTTCGATAATGGAACCGGGGTGTGGAGGAGGGGAATCCAACTAATCGTGTAGGACTCTTTCATTAATTTGGTAAAGTTAGAGATCTTCACAGAAGTCGGGACTTCCGGCTGCAATAAGTCTTCTGATAAGCGTTCAATCTTGACAAAAGTATCTCTATCCTTTACTCTTACACACAAAGTAAACTATACGTGTAATAAGGAGCTTACTATGAAAAAGCAGATTTACCCAAGTGAATTAGACTTAATTATTTTGAATTAAATTGATACCTTCTGATGATTAATTAAAGTGAGAACATGATCAAGGTTTCTCTGTCAGTTCACCTTCAGCAGCTTGTTGAATTGGATCCAGTGTAGTAGTTGTCACATCGTTATTAATGCGACAACCAAAAGGTTGCCCCGTTTGCATTCTGTTCTAGGGGTTCTGTTTGGTGACTGACCTCAGGCCAGTGGAAAAGAGTAAGATGCATTAGCAGGTAGATCCATGGTTAGGAATCTGACACTGAATGCTAACACCTTTCTGAAGATGAGGAAGAAAAAACTCCACATCTGGCACTAATATTTTTGTTTTTGGCTTAATCTTTGAAACAAGTATTTGCTATTGGCAGGATCAACCATGTATCCCCAGGTGCTGGAGAAGAGCATGCGGTAGTTAGGCTTTCTAATGGGTGGCAAACATTAACAAATACTCCATGGTTCATGGTGGCGAAACCTGGCTGAGCAATGCCCCATTGACAGAGGACACGCAGCACGGCTCTGGTCTATGGGCGGGGGCTTCAGGACAACACTGTTGCCCTACCAGGTGAAGCGGATCCCTCGGCCAAGAACTGCGAAGGCAACGGTCGCAGAAAAGGACAACAAATGCTCACGGGCGGGTAAGCCTCCGCTGGGGACCTGGCAAGCAGTGGGGGCTTTACACTTAAGTGCAGTGACGCATGTCTCACAGGATATTTGATTGGCTGTTCTACATGTCAATCAAGTGATGTACTTCCAAGTGAGAATGATAATTCACGTAAGGATTTTAAAAAAATGAATACATTATTTTGATTTATTTACTTTTTAGGTAGCTCAGCGATCAGTGATCACATCCTTCGTTCAGCATAATGACTCCCATGTATTAGGAGTAAATGGTCAGAAAAGCACTTCATAAAAGGGAGCAAAATGTGTTACTGTGTTCATAACTTCAAGAAAACTTTCTAAGTAAGCAGCAAAGAGTGGGGCCAAAAATGCCTGTAATGGAAAAAGGAAGTGAGAAGGGTCAGATGGGAAGAAAATAGCGATGATGATTGAGGTTTCCACCCAATTACTTGTGGCCCGTCAAGATCACTTAAATGGTTGGAGCGTTGAGCCGGTCATTATCCTTAAGCACTCTGGCAGAAACCCATTAGTGCTTTCTAAAAAGCTGGGCCTGTGATGCTTCCACTTTGGTTTCATTTTCTAATAAAGCAACGCGATACGGTTAGCATGTTGCTATAAAGGCTGTTAGTGCTTTAAGTTTGTTCTTTAACCTGCCATAACCTGCTGTCACATGAGTGCTGCAACCCTGCAAACTTTCTCAGTGGCAAACATACAAAAAAAAAAAATCACATTTTCAAACAAAATGATGCCAAAATGTTTGTTTACAATAGTTTTACAACTTTCAATTATTAGTTTTCTGTAAAAAAAATTAATTAGTTCAAAGCCTTTCTTGGTATGAATACCCATCTGTTCATCTTTTAACATAAGACTAAAGACCCATGCCAAGGAAAATGTTATTTTTGTTGTTTTTAACATGTTCTTGTGGCATTTTTCTGATGGTGGAGGACACTGATAATTAATAGTTATGAATAATTAAGAATAAAATTGCATTTGTGAGTATTCCTTTATGCAAATTGTTGTGAAGCAGATGATTTTTTTTAAATGTCTGATTTAGAGAAACATGGGTTGACACACCTGTAAATAGGAATTCAACCAAAACATTGAACACCGTGGAGCTCATAACTAGTTTGACACAAACCTGTGTGGAAATATGCTAATTACTGACACCTTTTGAGTTGCTTCATAACTCAATCGATGTGGAAACTGCTCCTGTGCTACGGTGGCCGACAGGGCTCACACTACATACAAAGAAAAAACGCAACGGCATTACCCGAAGCACAACGGCATTACCGAAGCACAATGGCATTACCGCGGCAGTAGCATTAACCTCAGCACAACGGAAATGAAGACTTTTTTTTCCAACCGGCAGAAAAAAAAATTCAGTTTCAAACTATAACCCCCAACAACAGGTTAGATGACAGAGCCCGGAACATTTGCGTCTCTGCCTAATTAGTTCACGGAGCTTCAGTACATAGAACTCCAACAGCCACACAGCTTAGCATTGGTATATATTCCTGAGGAAAACACTGTTGAACCAACCCTAAAACTGCCCAAATTATGCCTACCCCCCCAAGGCCATTTTTACCTGCAAATTTGGAGACAAAACCGCCCAATCTGGGTGAAAAAAGCTGACCAATCTGAAAAGCACTGAGTGTGAGCCTTGCTTAAAGGACCGCACTGGACTAAGATCATCACATGATTTACCATGCACCAGTCCTACATGCAGCCAACTGAGCCATTCAATTACTTCAAATAGTAAAATACTATTTTTCCTTCGAATTGGACATTGTTGTCATGTTCACTACAGAAGAATTAAACTTAACTAAAGTAATGTTTCCCCTAAACTTGGAGTGTAGTCTGTGCAGTAATAAAAATTAAAATGATTGCAAGAAATTGTGTTTATGTGGAGTCTTTTTCATGTTCATGACTCATTATTTTAGTGTAAAGCCTGTATGACACATTCAGAGTGTGAACATGACATAACAAAACTGTTATATCTTCTCCTATATTTAAACTATTTTTAAAAAAATGGCCTTTTATTAAAGAACAAAAAAAAAAAAGCATCATACGTTGGAGGAAATATTTGTTGTAGTTGATTTTGTGGGGTTTTCCCACCTAAAAAAATATTTGACAGTCTTTCATCTTATTAGTAGATAAATGCTTTCGGCACACCATTTGGACAGGAGGAGGATGGCCAGAGCAATGTACCATCAATCCTGGTGAGAACCTCCTTCCCTCCACCAAGAAGCTTAAAATGGGTCGTGGATGGGTCTTCCAACAGTCTAATGACCCAAAACAATTCAGCCAAGACAACCAAGGAATGGCTGAAGAAGAAGCAGATCACGGTCATGGAGTGGTCCAGTTAGTCTCTGGACCTTCATCTATAGAAAACCTATGGAGAGAGCTGAAGCTCAGAGTTGCTAAGCAACAGCCACCAAATCTAAATGATTTAGAAGTGATTTGTAAAGAAGAGTGGACCAAAACTCCTCCTGATATGTGCAGAAACCCTGCGGCATTGCCTCAAGGCACCAGAGGGAAAAATAGTAATTCAATAAATAAACTTTAATGACAAGCTGAACTACATACACACGCCCGAAACATAGTGCTGAACCACTCCGCTTAACAAAGGTGAAAAAAGCGCCAAGGCGTTCATGTCAAACAGGCCATCTAAAAATAAGATATGACCTAGCCAAAGAAAACCATTAAGGGTGGAAGCTACAAACAAACACATTTGGGTGGGAGGATTCCATTTTATTTTTGGACTTACATTTCCTTGTGGATTTATATTTTTTTGGAAATCTGAATTTCTGTTTGAACACTACAAGAGGAGTCTAAAAGGGTAGAAAGAATAAGAGGACTTTTTTTTATTTTGTTTTAGAAAAATGAGTGTTTATATGTTTGATTTTGGTTTGTATTGATAAAAAAGGTAAAATAGTTCAACCTAATTTCAATAAAAAGTGTAGTGAAACAACTTTCGTTGCAACCTGTTTGCATCAACTATAGAAATGTCTGCTCTCTGTGCTGCTAAAAGGGTTAAACCACAAATTATTAAGGTCTTTACAGCAAGAGGATCAAATATTTATTTCTTCCACTGTAAACATTTAAAAAGAGACACAAAATATAAGTAACCACTCAAAATTTTTTTAAGAAGAAGCAGATAATGTGAATGTCTTGATTAAACTCAGAAAAGACACAACCACCCTTGTTTGAGAACAGGTGGACCATCAGTCCATCTGTATCTGCTGGATGCTTTAAGAATTTGGTCACTTCTTCTCATGAACATTGTTTGAGATTTTGTCTTCTGACTTCCGTTCTTTTTACCTCTGGTCACATCGCTGGTTGGGAGTTTAAGATTGAAGGAGAACAAAGAAGACATCAGTGCACTTCACTGATAACTTTCTTCAACGTAGTGATTTGCCTCCATCCTCCAGGTCACACATGAAGAAAACTGAATAAGCTTCTTTAAAACGAAAAGAGATATTTAGCTGTGAGCTCCATCTATTAGAGACTCAAATGTTTAATGTCCCACAAAAGATTTGGTTTGGAGGAAAACCTTTTTGATGGTTTCAGACCCAAAACTGGAGAAGTGAAACTAAATGGCAGGAGCTTACAAATTCTAATGAAAACATTTAAAAAAATGTGACAAGCGAAAGACTGGACCCTGCAGGAAAAAGTTCACTCCTGTGTAGGTCTTGCCACTGCTGTTCCACCTGTATATGTCATACCACTGCATGCTATAGGAAGGTTTTTTTCTACTGCGCTGTTTTGAGGCCTGCCATGGCCCGTCCAGCCATGTTCTGGCAATCTTAATCCCCCCCCACCCCCCACCCCACACACACACACACCCCACACCCATCTGTAGTGATGTTTTTGTTTTGGGGTTGTTGGATCCTGCTGTTTTAGGAAGAGTACTGTGTCCTTTTTCTTTGGTTTTCAGTTAGAGGTAGATGGGGCAAAAATCAGCATACCGACCTAGGCCCAAAGAGGTATTAAGCCTTACGAGCCCGACCAATGAACTTGATTTGCAGGCCCCAGCCCGAAGCAAACCCGAAATTTCAATTTGTCCCATAATATTTTTGGCAGGAAGCAAGCAGAAAAACAACAGAATAATTGAACAAGAGAGTGAAAGGAATCTTGATGCGCTACTTAATTACGCAGAGAAATACTGCAGCCCACTAGGCTTTAGTGCGGAGGGAAGATTACATTCACGACACGTGCGCAAAGTGTAAGGGATGAATACGTGGACACAGGATGCAGGACGGCAGAAGCTCGAGAAAACAAGGACTTTAATCCAGAAGAAGGCTCTGAGACTCGTACACAAGTGACATTCATAATGAGAACGATCCGGTGACAAGTGAGGAGGCACACAAGGTTTAAATACACAACAGTGATAGAAAACAGGTAAGTAGACAGGTGCTGGTGATGAATGAAGTCAAGTTAATAAAAGCACAATGGAACACAGAACAGGAACTTAACACAATTAAAGCCCAACCCAGAAGTGAAGACAAAACTAACCGCCCTGGCCCCGATACCCGACAGTACCCCTCCCTCAAGGGGCGCCTCTGGGCACCACCGGGTTATCCAGGAGCGATGGTGCAGGAACCCGAACATGTCCTTGTGCAGGATCCTCAATGGTAGCTCCCAGGACCTCTCAGGGTTAGAGTACCCTTTCCAGTCAACCAGGTACACTGCAGACTGACGACTGGCGATCCATGGCGTCTGATTCAATTCAATTCAATTCAATTTTATTTGTATAGCCCAAATCAACAACAGTCGTCTCGATGAGCTTGAGAAGTAAAAACATGAACTCAAAAGGATCATGAATACAAAGAGTTCAATAGGAAAAATACAAAAATGAACTAACAAACTGACTAGCTATACTGGCATCCTGCCCTTAGACCCCCCCTTCAGCGGTAGGAAAAACTCCCAAAAAAACGAAGTTCGGAAAAAGCGAGAAGAAACCTCAGAGGTGCCCACATGGAAGAGGATCCCAGGGCGGACAGGCGTGTACCAGAACTCTTGAGAAAATTAACTTATCTAAATCTATAACTACGTATTTAAGTCCAACAGGCGAGCTTCATCCAGTCGTGGTTGTGGGGACAGTCAAAGGCGCGAGTCAGAAGCTGGAGGCGGGGAACCACGGCCAACGCTGGAAACAGAGAGCGGTACCGGTCAGGTACAGAGCAGAGGCGAGCCAGATAGGCAGGAGACAGGAACCACAGCCAGGTGTGGAGCGGGAGCAAAGAAGGCAGAGGTAGACGGTCAGGAACTGGAGCAGTGAGCCAACTGGAGTCTGGGCCACTCCCCACTCCCAGGGGAGAGGAAAAGAGGACAATGCATGAATCGCACTGTACCAGACAGAGGCATGGAGAACTAAATGATAAATTATGATCAGGAATGAAGGAGAGGAAGGGTAGAAGTAGAAAAGACAGAACCCCAGTGCACCATAGTTACCCCAGCTTCAACTACAGCAGCCTTTTAAAATAAAAGTTAAAGTTTAATTTAAACAGCAACATTAAAGTTAAATAATCTCTGAATACTAACTAGTCTGACAATAAGCCTGTCCAAAGAGGAATGTTTCAGTCTAACTTTTAAATGTAGAAACTAGTCGGCCTCTCTTACATGAGCTGGAGTTTATTCCATAGACAGGGGCAGTGGCTACTTGGCTCTACCTCCAACACGTACTTTTACTAATTCTAGGAACCACAAGCAGTCCTGCATTTTGCGAAGCGAAGTGTTCTCATTGGATAGTGGGGACTATGAGGTCCTTAATATAGAGACGGAGCAATTCCATGTAAGGCCTTATAGGTTAACAGGAGGATCTTGAACTTGATTCTGCAGAATCAGCTGGGGCAATGGGTGAGCAACACCCAGGAGTGATGTGATCTCTTCTGCTAGTTCAGCTAACAATCTAGCTGCTGCACGTTCTGAACAAGCTGGAGACTGTAAGGAGCTCTTAGGACACGCTGCTAACAAGGAGTTACAGTAATCCAGCCTCGCGTAACAAATGCATGAATGAGTTTTTCAGCATCACTCTTAGAAAGTATATTTCTGATCTTAGCAATATTCACTTAGATGAAAAAGGCAGTTCTACGCCTGAGATATGTGAGCCTTAAATGATAAATCCTGGTCAAATAAAACCCCAAGGTTTCTAACTGTGAGTGGGGGCTATACTTATGCCATCCAGGAGACTAATACGAGCAGACAGAGCATCTCATGAGGGTTTTTAAGGTCCAAGTATAATGACCTCAGTTTTCTAGATTCAAGAGGAGGTAATTAATTGTCATCCAGGTCTTGATGTTACTGATGCAAGCGTTCAGTTTCTTTATCTGGTCATTCTGGTCAGGCTTCATGGATAAATACAACTGCGTATCGTCGACATAGCAATGAAAATTAATGCTGTGTTTCCTGATTATGTTTCCTAGGGGTAGCATATAAAGCGTAAACAGGATCGGTCCCAAGACTGAGCCCTGTGGGACTCCATAGTTGACTCGAGTGCACTGAGAGGAATGTCCATTTACATTAACGAACTGATACCTATCGGACAGATAGGATTTAAACCACTGGAGAGCAGATCCTCTGATCCCTATGTCCTGCTCTAGTCTATGGAGTAAAATACTGTGGTCGATAGTGTCAAAGGCGACACTGAGGTCCAACAGGACAAGAATAGAAAGTAGACCCTTTTCTGAGGCCAATAACAAGTCATTAGAGACTCTAACTAGTGCAGTTTTCCGTACTGTGGTGGGGTCTAAGCCCGACTGAAGAGTCTTCAAAGAGCAGTTGTCCTGTAGGTGGCGGTAAAACCTTGCTTTACAACTCTTTCGGATTTTAGAAATAAAGGGCAGGTTTGATATCGGTCTATAATGGTTGGCCAAAGATGCTAAGGATCAAACTGGGCTTTCAGAAGAGGTTTAACAACTGCATATTTAAAAAAGACTGTGTACGTATTTCCACGTTCCAGAGAGTGGCTATCATTTGTTAATATGGGATCATTAGTGGGGAAAAGTTTCTTTAAAAGTCTAGTGGGAATTAGGTCTAACAGACGGCGTTGAGAGAGGATTTGGAGGGCGTAATGTGTGATATTTATTTCCGCTTGATCCACAGCAGTAAACGTTAATGTTACCAAGTTTCTATGGATGCCTCCATTTACCACTTCCAGCCTGTTCTGGGCTGATTGTGGAACAACTTGATTTAACTTATGTGTATATTTGAAATTTACTATCGAAAAATGTGAAAATCATCAGAGCTGAGAAACAGGAACATGTGGGTTTATACTGAGCTCTGACTGCCAGTTAATTTAACAGCCGTACTAAAAGAAATCTTAGATTGTTCCATTCTCTGATAATGGGTTGAATAGTACTGGCTTCTAGCTCTGTGGCTTTTTATAATTTAATAGGCTATGTTTCCAGATATCCAGAAGACTGCTCTGAACGGGATGGCGGATAGTCCATGCAGGCTGACCATCGATCATACGAGGCGGTGGCGGTTGGGCTGGAGAAGCCTGGAGAGGACTCATGGGGTTTGAGCTGAAGGCGTACAGACTGGTTGAATACGCATGGTCCGAAGAAGGCGCAGTCAGACCGCCACAGGGTTGATGACCCTCTCCACCTCGAAAGGCGATGTGCCCGGAGACAACTATAAACTTTGTCCGCTTGATGTTAGGCGTGGAAGTAGGGCTGCATTTACACTGCAGGTCTTGATGCTCATATCCGATTTTCTGACTATATCCGATTGTTTTGACGACCCGCTTACATCATCTTTTAAAAGTGACCCGTATCTGATTTTTGCATTTACACTATACAATGCTGAAGCGATCAAGCGTGAAGCCTTCAGAGGACTACGTAGCAGTATTTCCGCGCTCCTTGGACACTCCTTCAGACTTTGTGATTGTGGTTTGTCATGGAGGCAAAGTGGGGACAGAAGGAAGGCGTTGCAGCAGAGCTTCTGAGGGGATCTGCGCCCAGGAGAGAGCAAAGAAGGAGGAGCTGCTCGGCTCTCTGCAGAGTTTTTGATGAAGTGTTTGCAGACGTGCTGCACTAACAGTTTGATCCAAGTGTTGAACCTTTCCTGCGCGATGACTTCTCACTCCGACCGTAGTCAGAAACACCACGGGAGAGATTTCCTAGGGTTCTCTTTTCCTTTCTGAACCCTCAGCACCTCCAAATTAGACAGAAAAACCAAACTTTGGTTGAGACACCTTATTTTTGTTGGTTCTCTGGCCAGGTCCCAGCTCACTCCACACCCCCTCTCTCCTTACACACACACATGCAACACGTGGCAGCTGCTCCACACTGATCCCTATCATACACCCCAAAATAGAGCTTCTAGCCTGTTCCATAACTACTTGTCCGCTTCGTGAATTTTTGTTTCTGCGTCCGACAGAACCGGACGAACCATAACAGTGGTTTTCGTCTACGATTGCGGCAGCCTGAGGCTGAAAGGTAACACGCTGACAGCAAAATCAGCGCACAAAAGCACCTTAATAAGTCATGTGATCTCAGTTGGTGTGAGGTTGGCGTCACTGACATTATGACTTCGCGTACTGGGAATATCGATTTGTCTGCTTACATGGCACACACAAATGCACTTATCCGATTCGTTTCCGATTTATTTTCCACATATGAGAGAGAGCACTGTATCGATCTGAAAACTTGGCGGAATCCCATGTGCGTTTGTCCTGCTTTACATTCACCGATCATATCGATCTGCCACGTGAAAAATGAGTGGGTCACTTGAACCATGATGTAAAGCGGCTGGGAGAACTAACGACCTGGTGTGTGGAAGGCAGGTGCAGGTTACTGATGCAGATTCTCCAGTCTTTTGTTAGCTGCGGACGAGCGAAGAAGAGCAGCGCGTGCCTCCCTCCAGATGCGCCTGCAGCGATGGTAAAGGTGTTGAACCGATGGCACCTGCCATGGTCACCTCCTTCTCCTTCTCCGGTAACAACAGAGGTTGGTAGCCCAGGGAACTTTGAGGACATACCTGAGCAGATGATGTCATAGAATTGTGTGGGCATCTCCAACCCAAGGCAGCAGAAGTGCTCCAAGAGGTCTGGTGGCGGGAACAGATGCGTGATACACCTCAAGGTCCTGATTGCCGTCCTCTTGGCCTGCTATTGGACTGTGGATGGAAACCCGAAGAGAGACTGACCGTGGGACCAAAAGGCTGCCAGAAGCTCTTCCATAATTGTGAAATGAACTGAGGTGCGCGATCAGAGACGATATCCACCGGAATGCCGTGCAGCCTGAACACGTGCTCAATGATGAGTTTGGCTGTCTCTGCGGCCGAAGGCATCTTCCTCAGGGGCACAAAGTGAGCTGCCTTGGAAAACGGTCCACAATCGTCGTAATTGCAGTTCTGCCAGGAGGATGGCAACCCGGTCTACAAAGTCCAGAGCGATGTGGGACCCGCGGACAGCTCAGGAACGGTATAACAGACCAGCTGGCGGTCGATTGCTAACCTTGTTCTGGGCGCAGATCGTGCAGGCAGAAACAAACTCTCGGGCGTCCTTCGGAAGGAGACAGTTCCGTGTACACTGGGATGACAAGTGAGATGAGTAGCATGAGCCCACTGAAGGACCTGACTCCTTACAGCCCTGGGAACAAAAGTCTGTTAGGGGGACCCCACCAGGATCAGGCTCCCGGGTCTGGGCAGCCTTGATATCCCCTCTGCCAGGAGAGGGCACCCAGGACACAGTAGGCAGGTATCACAGTCTTAGGTTGTTGATTCTCCACCACAGGTTCCTGTTGCCGAGAGAGAGCGTCAGGTTTGACGTTTTTGGAGCCAGGGCAGTGCGACACCACAAAATCAAAACGAGCAAAAAATAGTGACCACCGTGCCTGTCTAGGGTTAAGCCGTTTTGCGGTCCGGATATAAGACAAGTTCTTATGGTCAGTCAAGACCACAAAAGGCTGAACCGGCGCCTCCAACCAGTGCCTCCACATGCCAGCTCGATAGCCAGAAGCTCCTTGTCACCCACATCATGGTTCGTCACCGCCGGAGTAAGCCGGCGGGAGAAAAAGGCGCAATGATGAAGCTTGTTGTCCATACCCTTCCGCTAGGACAACACAGCTCCAACCCCAGTATCGAGCATCAACCTTCACAATGTATTGGATGGGGTCAGATTGGAAGAGGACCGGCGCTGTGGTGAAAAGGCGTTTGAGGTCCTGGAAAGCAACCTCAGCGGCCTTCGTCCAGTGAAAAGACAAGGAGAAGCGCCGTAGATAATTGACAAACCCCAAAAACCATTGGAGCTGTTTGCGAGTGGCAGGGGTGGGCCAATTAACCACTGCACTTACTTTAGCCGGATCAGGTCGCATCTCCCCTCCGGCAATTACAAAACCCAAGAACGATACACGGGAGGAGTGAAATTCACATTTCTCGGCCTTCACAAACAGTTTATTCTCCAGTAGCCGCTGAAGAACCGGACGAACATGTGAACTATTTCGCTGGGAGTCCTCGAGACGATGAGAATATCATCCAGGTACACAAACATGAAATGATGGATGTGATCCTGAGCACATTGATGACATGCCCTGAAAGCAGCTGGAGCTGCAAAAAGGCTGCCAAAGGCATCACCAGATACTTGTAGTGTCCAAGAGGTGTGTTGAAGGCGGTCTTCCACTCGTCACCCTCACTCATACGCACCAAGTGGTACGCATTCCGTAAGTCCAATTAAGTGAAGATCCTGGCCTCTTGTAAAGACTCAAACACAGTGTTCATAAGGGTAAGAGGATAACTGTTCTTTATAGTGTGGGCGTTTAACCCACGAGAAGTCAATGCATGGCCGTGAACACGCCCTTCTTCCCAGCCAGTTCCCATAGGGGACGAAGAGGGTATGATAAGGCCGCCCTAAGAGAGTCAGTCACATACTGCTCCATGGCCTCCCTCTCAGGCTCCGACAGACTGTACAGATGACTCCTGGGCAGCATAGCACCGGACTGCAGCTCTATAGAGCAGTCTTAGGGCCTGTGAGGAGGTAATGAGAGAGCCCGGGACTTAGAAAACACTTCCCAGGTCGTGGTATTCAGGAGGCACCTTGGAGAGGTCAGGTGAGGGCGGCTGCCCAACTGGGTCTGCGGGATCATTCCCTGGATGCCGAGCAGAGCGTAAGCAGATTCCATGACAGTGATCGCTCCAACTGATTATACAGTTGTTAGGCCGGTCAATGACTGGGTTATGAGCCAGGAGCCAAGAAGCAGAACCACGGTTATGTGGTGACTCAGAAGCAGAAAAAGCGGTATGCTCATGATGGTTACCACAAAGGATGAGATGAACGGGCACAGTGATCTGGTCAATAGCGGCGACAGCCTCTCCATTAAGGGAGATAACCTGCAAAGAACGGGGACTTGGTCTCCGTTCGTCAGTGTGCCTACTCTTAATGAGGCGAGGAACGACGGTGCCACAGAAATTATCCGTGACCGGTAAAGGCACTCACCGCCGCCATCCATCGTCTTGGCGCTCAAGGGGATAAGCGACCACATTAGCTGCATGGGTTCATCCATGAACTACAGGAGGGTTACTGTTGGAAGCATCAGAAGAAAGAATGAAGAGGGCAGAGCGTGATCGTCGGTGCGTCCCCGGGAATGGGAAGCGTTCGACCAGCGCCCTTGCCAGCGATCCTGCAGTCGATTGTCGTTGTCGATCATCCATGTAGTCTGTGTCCTCTCTGTGCAGCTCCTTCAGCGTCCAGACTGAGACACCTAAGTGTCTGAAGGAGGCATTTACCGCCAGTCGTTTCTACCTGCTGCGTTGAACTGTACAACCTTAGCCTTTCCCCAGTGAACCACGTTAAACAACATTTTTGGCTCTGTCATATTTCTTTTATCCTGTGCAATAACCGATATATGGTCAACCTGTGCAATTTTTTTAGAAATGTATGTGTATATTGTGTGTATATATGTGAGAGTATATTAAACTCCATAGTTTGTTTCTTACTATATATTGCTCTCTCCCCACCCTGTACTGCTGCCGCAAAAAGGAAATTTCCCCATCGTGGGACGAATAAAGAAATATCTTATCTTATCTTATCTTAATGACTAGAGCGATGAGGGGCTCCAGAGACGACGGCAACTCCAATGGAGCTAGGTGGTCCTTCAGCTCCTCGGACAGACCATCCAGGGCGTCTATGGCGTCACAGTGCTGACTGAGGAGGATGGAGTGGATGAGGTGACAACGGCTACTGAACCTGATTCGCCAGGGTGTCAATGCGATTACAGATCGCAGTCAGCTGTTGCTCCTGGCGATTGGCCATCTCCAGCATACCTCGTCGTAAACAAAAACATGTGACTAAAAATCTCTTCATCACATGGAATTACAAGAGAAAGAATAATGGCAGTCCTACGCTTTGCAATCCTTGTTGGGAAAGTTCACCCATCCAAATTTTATATTATGCTGAGCAATTTTGAAGATCCAATTATGTGCTACTCGGATTATGTGCTACTTTGGTACGGTGGAGGCGTGCTGCATGGTGATTACTGAGGAGACGTCTTGTAGATCTTCTCACACACTAGGTGTCTATTTGTATAAACCCCTTTTGGAATTTCAGCTAAACTTTATTTGACAACAAAATTTTACTAAGTTGCTGTGTCTTGCTGTGGCTCGGCTTCTCCAGAGCTCTGTTTAATTCCCATAATACCCAGTCACAGTGGCCGTTTTGGTCCAGTTCGGCTCCAAGCGTTGGCCCTATTCAGACTGAGGAAAAAGTCAGAGCAACCCGGGGCTCAGTCAGTTGGGAATCAAACTGAGACCCCCTCAGATGATGGGTCAGAGAAAGGTTCCTGCTACCGGACCAAGGTCCGCTTAGGTGTATTTAGACTGAAGATTTGTTCGGATAATCGGGGGAGACAAACTCTGATTCACTTTAAGATAAGCAAATGTGTCTAGTCTGAATACACCCTTTGAAATCCAGCCACAGCAGCCTGAGGGCACCGTTTTGTAACCCCAAAATTAACCTTTAATGCTGTGTCTATTAAGGATGCAATGCATCCCATTTTCACAGTCCTCTGTGTTGTCTTTCTGAAAAAAAAATGGTTTTATTGAAACTGCTATGATTTTGATTGGTGCATACACATTTAGTATTTATCATTAATTAGACTTTAAATCAAATGAACCGTGTTTAAATAGACTATACCCTTCTATAAACCAACTTCCTCCTTTATTCTGGTCATCATGAAGTGATTCAGTAACTTCTAATTCTACCTGTCACTCAAACTTTAACCATCAAAATCCTCACCTCCATGACTCGCTTCTGAGGACTGCAGCTCTTTTTCTTCCAGCTGAAATTGAACATTTCAGTTATAAATTCACATGAACGAAGAGGTGGTGTTTCTCTGCTTTACTTATGCCACAATGTGATCAACTTTTATGACTCAAAGAGCTACTTCATACACTCCTGCCTATTCTCATGTCAACGGCGTGCCCAGACTCTCCCTTCTTGCTTCCAATGTTGACCAAGTCATTTAAAACTGTAGAACATTAGCGTGATGAGCAGCAGACCTTCACAGTTGTTCCCCACTTTTGTTCCTAACTACATCTCTCTGAGCAGAGTGTTAGCAGAGACATTGCCATTTGACCTAATTAGGTCCCATTAGTGGCGTCAGTAATTACTGGCCCTTTTTACAGCTCCATCTCCTCTGTCACCTAGAAGGGATTTCAATTAGGTTTGCTATCCCACTTTGCCTGCCTTGCTCTCACAGCTAAGTTGCACTGTCACCTGTGAAGCCAAGCACAGCCAGGCGCCAGCCAGCCCTCACAGAAAGTGTCCGCCGAAAGATGCGAGTGTTTCTGCACTCTGCCATTTTTATTCCCAGCCATGCGCCCATCGATGAAACGTGACAGCTTGAAGAGGTATCTTTGTTTTGAGCCAAGAGGAAATTGACCTTTTACGCCACTTTCTGCAAGCAGCCCATCAAGAAAAATACACGAGACAGACCATGAATTACAGCACGTCTTCCTGTCATGGATAAACAACATTTCGAGTAGGACGGTTCCAGCATTTGATTGGCAGCAAGATTTCATCAAACATAAGTAAGAGGGACAAAAATAAATCAGTAGCTATTTCATTTGTTAGAGAAGAGGAAGCACAGTGAAAAGAAACCAACCCGGGAGTCCTGCAAGTGTCTGAATCCACAGGGGAATCAAGGGTCAAGCTTATCATTTCGCTCTCACTCCATCTCTGATCCAAATCAATCACTCTAATTAGGAGGGAGCAAGAATCACCAGTCAATACTGCAAAGGGATAATTAACCTCTTATGTTCTCCATTCTCTATTGCAAGGTGCAATTGATTGAGGATACCTATTGTTGGCTAATTGTGGCCCTCAGTCAGCTGAGCGAGGGTCGTCTAATGGCATTTGTGCCACTGTCTGGAACCCGTGGCATTGATGTCAGCTGCAGCAGTGAATTGTTTTTCCTTCTGTGGAGCATTTCAGCTGAAGGATTGCTTTTATTTTAAAGCTGCTCAATGGTCTCTTCAAATGGAAATGTCATACAGGAAACGGATGGCTTTCATTATTTTATGCACCATATAACCTTCTAATCGCTGGTTTCCATTTTTCTCAGCTCTCCCAAGACCTGAGACAAATGAACTTGAGCCTAAAAAAGCGAGCAGCTTCCAATTTCACAAGGCACTCTCGGTTATCTGTTTAAACAACGTTGAATAGAAACACTAGCCAAAAATTTCTGCAGGAAATGAACTGGGGAAGTTCAACTGACACATTGCTGCAGCACAGGGATTGGATTTTCAGTTTGTCTCTCGCACACAGCAGATGGCACTGGGGGTGAAGCTACAGTCCCATGATGAAGAGAAAGACAAATACATTTAGCAGTACTGGAAATGCAATTAAAGCCCTGTGAGTAGGAACCCAACCAAAGTTCTTTGTAACACACATTGCTTAATAAGCTTTAAATTGGAATCCATCTAAAGTAATATGCAGCAACCCGCCAGATTTAAATATTTTAAAGTGTTATAATTAACTGGGGAAAAGTCAAGTCAGCTGGTAAAATAATGTTTCAATATTGATCATAACAGAATGAATAGAACTAAAATATTCATAAAAATGTTCACAACATCACATGGGTGTTGAGAACCCTGAGAGGCTGCAGAGCTACTTTCAGATCATTTCAAATGTTTCTGTGAAGGCTTTGACCACAGGTCACTGCTCTGCATGTGCTTGTTTTCCTCATCACCATGTATATTTAAACACATTTAAATCCACACGTGAGTGTGGTGCACTGCCTGGTTAATAGGAGCAGCCGCATCACATTGAGATGCTGTGAGCTAATTGGGCTAATTAGTCATGACAGGAAACACGACTCTGTTCTCAGGACTGCATTTAGACCTAAAAGCTAACAGTTAACATCATAGATGCTCACCTAACAAACAAGGATTGTTGGGCACATGGTGCCATCAAGGCTAAGGCTGTCATCAGCACCATTTTCCTTTGCCAGATGGGAAATGTTTAAATATTACAACAAAAACATAATCTATAGTATTAAGATTACACTTAACCTCTTAAGACCCGAGCTAATATGAGCTAACCTCTACACTCAGGGGCCTAGTTGGGCAGAATTTAATTGGTTAGTTCAAAAGGGGCCGAAGTCCACAATTTTTCAAAATAGAGATATTATATGTTCTATGGTCTTCAAGGGAAAAGCTATATGATTATGTGCAAAAAAGTCCCAAGTCCGTTGTAATGTATTGACTATGCTTGACATTTAAAATGCATTACGTGCAAAATCCCTGGATTTGGGCCTCTCTTGTATGGATTAAGCTTCATCCCATAGATGGCAGCACTAGTTATCTAATATGGCAGCACCCCTGTTTAACTCAAGAAGGGCCCAAATCCAGAGACTTTAGTTTGCTAGTCCTCTGAAATGATAAAAGTGAGGTGCTTCATATTATAGCATTTGTAAGCTATGAACTGGTGCAAAATCTGGGTAAAGTATTAATCCTTTGGTGTAGCCTCCCTTTAAGCAACGCAATTAAAATCATTTCCTGGAAAAATAAACCTCTTGGACTTGGGCCCCTTTTGAACTAACCGATTCAATTACCTACTGTGGTAAAATAACCCAAAACATGATGTCCACTCATGTGGATGCTCTTCGAAGTTTAAAAGGAATTTACTTTTAACTATGAAAGCTGATGAAACCTCTTCAAATCAAAGGTTTCAAAGTAATTGATCACCAAATCACAGACGCCATTATTTAGATGAAAGTCTCACATTTAGGTCAAAAAAAGCAATATTTCACTTATTTCTAAATTAAAATGGTAAATGGCGTATACTTATATAGCGCCTTTCTTCCTACAAGGACAAAGCGCTTTACAGTCACAGACCCATTCACCCAGTCACACACACATTCACACACTGGTGGCGGCTCCGCTCACCACCAGAGGCAAGGTGGGATTCAGTGTCTTGCCCAAGGACACTTCCATGGGCGTGCAAGGCGGGAATCGAACCTGCAACCTTACGATCATGGGTCGACCGCCCTACTGCTGCACCACGGCAGCTATTCACAAGTAAACCGTGATGCAACCAGCGTTGAGGATTATGCAAAACAGGGATCACGGTTTCTCCAATGCAGATGAAATTTCATCCGTTCCCAAATTTGATGCCATCTCAGAAGTACCAGATGTATCAAAAATCCCTTTATTGTCATTGTTGCACACTGTTCAACCTTATTCAAGGTTGAATAAAACAAAATTTAAAAACAGAATTTAAATCTTAAAGAGAAGTAAAATATGTAAACATTAACGTGTATTGCAAACATTATTACACTTCCGGAGCCAAAGAGTGCACGTTTGCTTACGGTGGATGGCCCAGCAGGCAACTCTTGTGTCCTGTTCACAACAGTAAACAGATTAACTAACCCTCCAACCCAGCTACCAATAGAACTGGTTTGCACACCTAAATGTAATGAGTTTGCTGTATTTTTTAATGACAAGGTTCAGGGCATTAAAAAAGCCATCAACTCCACAACACATATAACTATCGAACGGCCACCTACTCACTCTAAGCTGACTCACTTTATACCTGTCACTGACCAAACTGTCCAAGAGACCATCACCCGTCTGAGCTCGTCTACATGCTGCCTTGATGTGTTACCCACTAGATTTCTAAAGTCTGTCCTGAACAGTGTGTTGCCATCAATTACTCAAATAGTTAACACGTCTCTTCAATCTGGAATATTTCCAGAGGCCTTAAAAACTGCAGTCATTAAACCTCTCCTGAAGAAGAGCGGTCTTGATCCCACTGTACTGAATAATTACAGACCTATCTCTAATCTGCCATTTTTAGGAAAAGTCCTTGAAAAAGTTGTCTACCAACAGCTCACTGATTTTCTCTTATTAAACAATTCATTTGATGTTTTCCAGTCAGGTTTTAGACCCCATCATAGCACAGAAACTGCTCTTATCAAGGTAACCAACGACATCCGCCTGAACACTGATGATGGCAAAGTCTCTGTCTTAATCCTGCTAGACCTGAGTGCTGCCTTTGATACTGTTGATCATGGGATCCTTTTGCACAGACTCTAAGACTGGGTTGGCATCTCTGGATCTGCCCTAAGTTGGCTCAAGTCTTATCTAGAAGACAGGAAATATTTTGTTGAAATTGGGAGTTGTGTCTCAGACTACATGGCCTTGACTTGTGGTGTGCCCCAGGGATCGATCCTGGGACCCCTTCTGTTCAACCTCTACATGCTGCCACTAGGGCAGTTAATACGCAGTAATAACATATCTTATCACAACTATGCAGATGATACTCAGATCTATGTGTCACTGACAGCAGGTGAATATGGGCCGGTGGATTCACTCAGCCACTGCCTCCAACAGATCAGTGCGTGGATGCAGAACAACTTTCTCCAGCTAAACTCAAACAAGACCGAAGTTATTATTTTTGGACCACAGAAACAAAGAGAAAGAGTCAGTAGCTACCTTCATTCTCTGTCTCTTAAACCCTCAAATCAAGTCAGAAATCTAGGGGTAATCATGGACTCTGACCTAAACTTTAACAGCCATATCAAGTCAGTAACATCAGCGGCATTTTACCATCTGAAAAACATTGCCAAAATCAAAAACATAGTGTCAAAACCAGACCTGGAGATACTTATTCATGCATTTGTCTCCAGTAGGTTAGACTACTGTAACGGCCTGCTCACCGGCCTCTCCAAACGAGCTGTAAAACAGCTTCAGTACATCCAGAATGCTGCTGCTCGAGTCCTGACCAGAACCAGGAAGTATGATCACATTAGTCCTGTGCTCAGGTCTCTGCACTGGCTCCCTGTACCTCAAAGAATAGACTTCAAAGCAGCTCTGCTTGTGTACAAGTCTCTCCATGGCCGAGCACCAAAGTACATCTCTGACATGTTAGTGCCATATGAACCATCTCGTACTTTGAGGACCTCAGGGGCCGGCCTCCTGTTGATTCCCAGAGTCAAAACTAAACAAGGGGAATCAGCGTTTCAATATTCTGCAGCTAAAATCTGGAACAGCCTCCCTGAAGTCGTAAGACAGGCCTCTTCTGTGTTCATGTTCAAATCTAGACTTAAAACATTTCTGTTTAGCCATGTATATGACTGAAAGGTCCTATCTGCAGTTTTCTTTCCTTTCCTTCCTTTAATTTTAAATCAATTTTCACATTTTTTCTTTTCTTTTAAAGTAAATTTTACGTTGATTATTTCTATGATGTATTGTGATTTTAATGCATTTTTCTGTTTTGTGAAGCACCTTGAATTACTTTGTGTACGAATTGTGCTATACAAATAAACTTGCCTTGCCTTGCCTTGCCAATTTCCAGTACTGGTTCATAAAACCAGGGTTTGTTTCTCAGGGGGCGTGATGAACCTCATCCAGTGTGGGTCGTTAGGCTAGACCCTTCGCGCTACTTGCTAACTATGTAGCCACGAGGGTGCCCAAGCCTGGGTCTCCCTGTGCTGGTCCCCAGCCCAGATAACATACAGGCTTGTTTCAAGAAGGGCATGATTGGCAGGTGCATTGACCAATGAAGGAACCCATATGGTTTCAACTTATCTCTGTCTTGCCTTGTTCAGCTCAACACAGTAAACTCCAAAGTGCTTTAGCCTTTATTTTTTAACTTAGATGTAAATCCCCCTTCTTGGGTATTATATACTTCTATGACTGTGGTACTTACTTTTTTGGTTAACACCACACTAGGTAAGCATATTTTACAATTAAAAATGTTTAGAAAATCATAATTTTGTTTTGAAAATTGAGTTGTTGTGTAATGTCTACATTATTTGAGGCATAATGTCAGCTGTTCTGGGCACGGGCCATAGACTGGGGCGCAAATTTAAAGGGGGGCGAAAGCTCAGTGCTCGGAAAAGATTAAAAAAAATCTGCATCACTATTGGTTGACTATTATCTAATATATCACAGAGTTGGTAACGGCCTGAAACCTGCGAATTGGCGCCCCCCGCAGCAGCAGGCAAGCCTGTCTTTGAAAAGGAGCGCTTCACTTCTCAACCAGTTTCTTGTTATTGCCGTACCTTTACATTACTCAGCTCATGCTAATAATGTCATTCTTTATTAACTATTGTAGATATTTTTATTCTTCGTTTTCCATATAAAATGTATTTTTTACCTATGACTGTTGTTTAGTTGGTGTCAGTATTTGACATAAAGACAGCAGGTAATGCAGTAAAACAGCGACACCTTTTAAAATCATAAGTAACCCTTTTGCTATCCTAGGCACTTTAACATTGGGAGTTGGGTCATCTAGACCCACTAGACCAGGGGTCTCAAATTCAATTTACCTGGGGGCCACTGAAGGCAGGGTCTAGCTGAGGGAGGGCAACTTCAACACACAAACGCAACTTGTGAGTGTCTGAGAGCCAATAAATGTGTATGGAACATATACTATACTATTAACTATACTCTATTAGTAACTGTTTTCTGTAGAAAATTTACTTATAAAATTCTCATTCAATAAAATAAAATACATAAACAAAAAAAATCAATAAGTAAATAAATCAGTGATACATTTGTGTTTACTCAGTCTTCTATATCTGCTGTTTTTTAATTTAAATGTCCCTATTAACCCCCCTGTTATGTTGCGGGTCAAATTGACACGTTTTAAAGTTTGAACATCTAGGAAAAATAGTTAAAGTATTTTTTCAGCATGAAACTTCTTCTGCTTGCCTTAATTAGCGGATTCAACATATATTATGAAAATGGTTAATCTCACATATATGCAACCCCGCATGTCTATATCACATAGATACTGTTCGGGTCAATTTGACCCGGCAGTCAAACTGGAGCTACAAAGCTGTCTTATTATTATTAGTATTCCTTTATTTGCAGCTGTGAGACATATTTCACCCCAATCACACGCATACACACACACACACACACACAGGTGCATAGGTAATATGACTTTTGACAGAAACCATTTATGTTCTCGCTGGAAAACTCAACCCACATTCAGTGGACACTCAACAGGGGAAGAGGAAAACATATAAAAGATTCTCTGCATGGGAGTCCTTCCAACATTACACAGGCAGACCTTTACAAAATGAGCAGCAGAAGCAGAAAGAGGACAGTCCGGGAGGCTCTGGAAGTCATCACTGATCATGATCAGAAGAAGACTATCT
This sequence comes from Oryzias sinensis, assembly GCA_037389245.1. Classification (NCBI taxonomy): domain Eukaryota; kingdom Metazoa; phylum Chordata; class Actinopteri; order Beloniformes; family Adrianichthyidae; genus Oryzias; species Oryzias sinensis. The sequence continues at coordinate 5,915,476 of CM074503.1, read as the reverse complement.
TTAGCTAAATTCTGATACTAATGATTCTGATTTTGAACCAGATGAGGGAATTGCCAATCCCGTTCCTCAAAGCAAGACATTCATATCAAATAATGGTGAAATACATTGGTCTTCATCCCCAAATATGCGTCAGACAAACCTGTCTGCAGAAAACATAATAAAGACAGTGCCAGGGCCCACTAGGATGGCAGTGACTCATGTGACCATGTCAATTCAATTTTGTATAGCCCAAATTCACAACAACAGTCGTCTCGATGGGCTTCGTATCGGTAATTGAAAATGTAAAACATAAAATCAAAAGATCATGAAAACATAGAATTCAATAGGAAAATACTAAATTGAACTAACAAACAGGCTAAACTAAATTGGCATCCCTGCCCTCCTTTGCGGTAAGGAAAGACACCTAAAAAAACGGATTCCGGAAAAAAAAGAAAAAACCTCAGGGGTGCCACATAAAGGAGGGATCTTCCCCCAGGACGGACAGGCGATTTACCAGAACTCATAGAGAAGAATTAATTTATCTAACCCTACAACTACATATTTAAAGTCCAGCAGACGTGCTTCATCCAGATGGAGTTGGGTGGACGGCCGGGGACGCGAGCCGGAGATAGGATCCAGGTCAAGACAAGCGTGACCTGTGCAAAATGTGCAAAATTAATTTGCACAAAGCACAGTGTGATACCTGGTCACTCTTGTGCTGTGTATATGTACACACACACACACACACACACACACACACACACACACACAACTTCATATTGCGATTGCTCGTCTGTTGTATTGTGATTTTGTTTTTCTTGGTTCAAAGTATGTGTATATTATTCTTATCTTAATATGCGCATAGTATTCTTCAATAATAATTCATGCTAAGTATTTAGGACAGTACTCTGTGAAAATTATACCTTATGAAACATTGTGTATAAATAAAGAAGCTGCTTACTAATGTAATTATTATTGATGAGGAATAGGGGGTGAGTTTATATAAGTTTATACTTCTTCTCACTCCTTTTCGAATATGTATAATTGTTTAATTGTTTGTAGTATTTGTGTTCATATATGGAAGGAAAAAGAAAAAGAAAAAAAATTCTGTTTGTGTTTATAACGGTTCTTATTAGACGTTTTGTCTTTATATTCTCTTTTTTATTTATGTCACAATTTCTTTCTTTTTGTTTTGTTTGTTGTTTTAACATATATTCGAAACAAACTTGTTTCTATCATGATTCAGATTTGTTGTCCCTTGTTCCTGTCTTGTTTCTGTTTCCTGTTTTATTTTGATAGTCTCCTGTCTTGTCTGTTTCTTGGTTACTTCCTTTGGTCCCCATCAGCCCTGATCAGTGTCCACCGCCTGTGTCTTGTCTGCCCTGTCTGTATTTTAAGTCTTGTCTCTGCCTTTCCTCCTGTGTGGTCCATTAGTGTTCCTGTTCTGGTGTTCGTCTTGTCATACCATATGCCTTGCTTTCTTGCCACGCCACGGTGAGTTTATGTTTCTGTTCTGAGATCCTGCTCTGCAGCGCACCGTTTGTTTTCTGCATTAAGCCCCTTTAGCTGATCCTCATGCCTCCGCCTCGTCTGGGTCCAACCGGCTCTCGAGCCACCCCACACCATGACAGTTTTCATTCCATTCCATTCCAAAGTGCATGTATGTAAAACAACATTTCAAGATTATGTTTCAATGTTTGAAAACTTTTGTATTTTATATTTTAGCCTTTCAGAAGTAATACAGTAGTGAAAAATTTAAAAGTTTGAACAAGGTATATTTTTAAGAAAACTAGTAGATTATCTAATTGAACCCACTACCTGTTATTGGTAAAGACACCATTTTACTAGTTTGATAGAATAATTAGTAATGAAGTTAGTATTGATATATTCACACTTCTTGTTAGGATTTTTTGGGTTTCAGACATTTTTTAATTAATAAAACATGCACCGGGTGAAATTGACCAGGGAACATGTCTATTTCCTCACAAATGAACATAACAGGGAGAGGTTAACACAGTTCCAGTTCACACTATTTGAATTTTAACTATTAAACCCAAAATAACTTAACTTTATCACGAATGTAAGTGAGAACATTTTATTCTCCACGGCCAGCCCTTGTCGAGAGCAGTGTGCACTGTAACAACAGCCGTGCATTAGAACCATTTGGTCAGTCATCGTGCTAGGCGCTAGCCACCAACGCCTCTCTCAGGGTCCATGACCCAGAAACCAGTTCACCACGGACTGCATGTATTTAGAAAATTACGGCCCGAATAGATACGTTCTAAAGGAAAATAAGGAACTCCCCTTTGCCGTAGTCCGGGAGGGGCTGTCTGGAGTGTCCTGCCTTAAATGTTCTCCGCTTTTCAAGCCCAGTCAATGTCCACGTCCCCAGAGTCATTTTATCCCACTGTGATTCAGCTGGATTCGCTCACGACAATAAAAAATTATCAATCCACTGACTAATGGAGCCGCATTAACATTAAACTCTCATATTACGGCGGGGGCTGCAAAATATCATCTTGGGGCCGCAAATAGAGACCCTGCACTAGACAGTGCTCTGAACCTTTTTTCTTCAATGATTTGTGATCTTCACTGGTGTCCATGGATGACATGAAATCTTTCCACCTTTATCCACCTTTGTCATGGTAGGGAGAACAGTACCATGCTGAGGTGGTCATCTAAGGCTGACACAAGGCATAAACAATAGATTCATTTGTTTATAAATGGATTGAGGTTTTGGAGGATTTTTATTGAAGTTGCACCAATTAGGAAAATGCAAAATATTTTGGAATAATCCTGGTGAGTTATGTGATTTTAGTTTTAATGTTTTATAAGACCAAAATGATTTTCAAAATAACAGGTTTTTAAAAAGTCTAATTCCTGTGATACATTTCACAAAGACACACACAGGGCGTCCCACACACCAAGCAAGAGGAAATGTACTTGATGCAGAGTCAGCTCCAGATAAAATGTCAGGATCCATTGCGGACACAGAGCGCAGGATGCAGGAATGCAGAAATCTAAAGTCTTTAATTCAGCACTGAACAGATAGAGCAAGGCTAAGATTTCTCATGAGCCTCGAGAGGTAACACAAAACAATCTACTTAATGGCCGGAGGAAACACACAGACTATATACACAGGTGGACCTTTGATGACATGAGAGTAGCAGACACAGGTGTGGCCAATAAGATGACAGGTGGAAGAGAAGAAATGTACAGGAAAAACCTCAGGAGACAATGAGCTGAAGCAGAGGATAGCAAACTGAAACACAATTACACACCCCACCTAAATGCCCACACCACAAAATGGACAAAGGCAAGAAAGCTGAATGATTTTTGTTGTTTCTAATTATTAATATTTCCAGGTTTTGTTTGTATTGTTCTGCAGCATGGTCATATTTGTATCATTTTTTTTTATTACTTTATTTTTTTTAGATAATTTTCTTAACACAGAATACAGTCTTTCGTGTCAAAACAAAGGAACAGAAGGAGAGAGGAAAAAAGAAAGAAAGAGAAGAAAAGGTGGGGGGACAAAAACAGGCGTTGTGTGCGGGGCGCAACTAAGACATTGTTTCAAGACAGGACCAGGGAGCTGAATATTGTCATTTCTTCATCGCTCTTGGTTATGTGCATCAGCCTTAAGTAATACGTCATCTTCTCCATGGAGAAAATTTCCTCATAATGTCTCTCCATTGCTGCAGTGTCGGCGCTTCACTTCTCAACCAGTTTCTTGTTATTGCCTTTTTACAGGCTAATATCATCACCTTGAACAAGTATTTGTCTTCTGGATGAATAACGCATCCATCCCGATAGGCCAAAGTACAATGTCTTAGGGTCCACCAACTATCTCACATCTAGGATATCCAGAAAGGTTTAACCATAATTTTGAAAGGAGAAATAATTCACATGACAAAAGATGTGTGAATGGTTAACGTTGAATCCCATAGCCTCCAGCATTGTTGGCAGGGTTCTGATTGTTACTCTTTATGTGAGGACTAATAAAAAACCTTGTGAAGTTTTTCCATCCGATTCTCTCCATTTTCTAGAACATGTGGAGCTAACTATGTAGCCACGAGGGTGCCCTAGTCTGGGCCTCCACATTTTACAGAATGCATATTTGTATCATTTTACAAAATATATTTTTATGGAGAGCAAAATATTACGCATTATTTATCCCTGAACCACTCAACCACATTTCCGTTAAAACAAACTCTTTAGCTTTGGAATACACTCTGCTGCACAGCTACCTTTTCAGAATATTTAATCTACTGGTTAAAAACTAACTTATTATTATGTATTTTAAACATGATCCCATCCACACCTAGACTTTTATTTTGCACTGGACCATTTTCCTGCAGCACTTAACTTAGAATGTGTAGACTCTGACCTAGTTTATGCTTCCTCTGCACCTCATTTGTAAGTCGCTTTGGTTAAAAGCCTCTGCTAAGTGACTAAATGTTAATCTTACCTCCTGGGGACTCTACTGGTACCAGGTTGGATGTATGCAGCTTTTTCCACTTTGAGTAAACCCCCCAGGAGGTCATGGGAAGAACTCCCACCCTGACTTCATTGATTTTAAAGTCCTGTTATACCATGGTCCGGGTGAATACTCGATTCTGATTGGCTGCTGGGTATGCGTTAAAACCTGATAACCACACGGTGAAAAAAGAAGTTCCAGTCAGCTAGCTTAAATGTTTTGTATCACTGCACCGGCTTCTTTAAAACAACCTTTTGCTTCATCATCATCATAGGTGAACTTTCTCTCTGAAGTGATGCTTATATATAGCAGCATATATATAACGGCGAATCTTGACTGCAGCGGTGGTGCTGCGCGACACGGACTATATGTTACGTGATGCGGTGCATTGCGCCGCATCACGTAACATATAGTCCGCTTTTTGTGAGAAAAGCGATCCAAATCAAAAAAATAAGAATTAAGGACTACAACCTGGTTAATATGTATTGCTTTTGTAAACGACCATGGTATAAGGGGGTTAATGGCCTTCAAAGTGTGCGGTTAATACTTTTTAACACACGCCGCGGAAGCCTGAACCGTCCGACGTGAAGCGGAGGACGGTTCAGGCTTCCGAGGATTTTAATGAAACACGGCTTAAGTTCATTTCAGTTTAACTTTAGAGGCAACCATGGACAGAAAATACATATCATATACAGTATACATACATATCATTAAATAGCGTACAAATAATGGAGCTAAATAAGGATGATGCAGTTGAGTTTTTGAGTTGTTTTTATTTCATTTTCTTATTTTCTTATCTTTGTCATTTTCAATTATAACCTTTTCAGTTTCAGATACATCGTTTTTACTTGAACTTTTTATATACTTTCAAAACAAAACGTTCTAGTTTGGATTAAGACTTTTCATCTTCAAACATTTGACCCTCATTTGGCGTAAGGGGTGGGGTATTGATGGAGGGGTGTGGTCTAATAAGGAGAACATGATGGAAAAGTGCCTCTTTCTTCAGTAACTGCACGCAAACTGTATGATCAATACATTCAAGTGAATGTTTGTAAAACTATCAAATGAATTAACTCCGTAGGGATGGGATTATATAAATTCGCTTTTCTCACTATTTTTCAAGCAATTAATCAAGCTATACTTGACTTTAGTTGATGATCATTAAATATACTTAAGCAGATGGGATTTAAGTGTCTTTTCTATCATTGCATTTCTTCATTGAGTTTGATACATCTGTGTAAATTCAATCAATCAATCAGTCAATTAAAATATCTTGCAAGAAAACCCACCTTTGTCCAGTGACTAATTGTGAACTTTCACAGGGGTAATTGCCAAGCAATTTGGTGCAAAAAGATCCACTGTTGAAGCAATTATTAAAAATGTAAGAAGTTACACACGACTGTGAGTAGTGATGGGTAGATGAGGCCTCATGAAGCGTTTCGCCACATTGCCCAAAGTGTATTTTGCAATGTAATTTAACAAGACAAAATAATTAATTTTATATAAAAGGAATTGGAATTGTATTCTGCTTGATCATGCAGAAACTAAGAGGAACAGGGGAGACAAGTAGCCCAAACAATTCAACTAATATAAAAATATATATAAAAATATAAAATACCAAAAACCTAATTAACCCTTGTGCTATCTTAGATGACCCCACCCTTGCATTGACGTGTTCTTCCTACCATGATAAAGGTGGATAAAATTGGACAGATTTCATGTAATCCATGGACACCAGTGAAGATCACAAATCATTGAAGAAAAAAGGTTCAGCACACTCTCTAGTGGGTCTAGATGACCCAACTCCCAATTGTAAAGTGCCTAGGATAGCACAAGGGTTACAACACCACATTCAACATTCTTGGGGGCGCCAGAGAGTTGTTCAACAGCTGGAAGCTGAGTGCGCTGTTATGTGTTGGTGCTGATGCTTTGGGTCACCAAGTCGAGCGTAAATACGCCAACTCATATCTGGTCTTTTGGAACTAACATACCCAGAGTAAGCAAGTCCAGGTGGATTTCAGTGGTTAAAGTCAGGGTAGTTTAAACATGCTTCCTGGAATACCCCCCCGAAGCAAACCCAATTGACTTTTCCAGTGAGCTATCTCTACTGTTACTGTAGAGCTTTTCCATCATAGATCCATTGAACTATTTTATTTTTCATACACAACGTTAATAGTGTATTGTTTTATTAGGAAAAAACCAGGTGAAATGATCCTGAGCCACAGTACGATTTTTAACAGGAGCCGTGGTAAAGTGCAATGAACTGATGCTGATTCCGATACAGGGGAAACAAAAGAACTTGTCGGGAAACATCCGGGATTCATTTCGTATTCCTAGAGAATAGTGTGCCCAACTGTTCGAACACAAGTGACATCTGAACCATGGTTCGACCAAACAATACATTTGGCTCTTCATACGTCATCAACCACGTGATCTGTGCTAGTTGACACACGCACCGAAACATTGTGCTGAACCACTCTGCTTCATGAAGGTGAAACACGCGCTGAAGCGTCCGTGTCAAACGGGCCATACCTATTACACTGAACAAAAATATAAACGCCACACATTTTGTTGTTGCTCCCATTTTTTTTGGTATGAACTTAAAGATGTGAAACATTTTCCACATACACAAAATAACCAGTTCTCTGAAATATTGTTCACAAATCTGTCTAAATCTGTGATAGTGAGCACTTCTCCTTTCCCAAGACAATCCATCCCACCTCACAGGTGTGCCATATCAAGATGCTGATTAGTCAGCATGATTATTGCACAGGTGTGCCTTAGACTGGCCACAAGAAAAGGCCACTCTGAAATCTTCAGTTTTGTTTTATTGAGGGGGTCAGAGGACTCAGACAACCAGTCAGTATCTGGTGTGACCACCATCTGCCTCATGAAGTGCGACACATCTCCTTCGCATAGAGTTGATCAGGTTTATATTTTTGTTTATATTTTTGTGTATATATATTTATGTTGTGTGTATGGGAAAGGTTCCAATCCCTTCTTTTAGTCTTTTGTTAAAACCAAGGCTAATTTTCTCTGCAAAATGAAAACCACCCAAACCACAGAATCTGGCAACATTGCTGGCCAATGACCTGAAAAGAGCTGGGACCACCATTCCCATGGTTACTATTAGTAATCCACCAAGACATCATGGTTTGAAATCATGCGTGGCATGGAAGGTCCCCCTGATTAAATCAGCACATGTCCAGGCCCGTCTAAAGCTTGCCAATAACCATTTGGATGATCCAGAGGATCATGGGAGAACGTCATGTGGTAATATTATACTTTTTGGTCTTAATTCTACTCCCTGTGGCTGGAGGAAGAAGAATGATGAGTACCATCCGAAGAACACCATTGCTGCTGTAAGGCATGGGGACGGTGACATCATGCTAAAGGTTTTTTTTTTCTCTGCTCATGGGACAAGATGACTGCTATTTCTTAAGGAGAAGATGACCGGGCCGTGTTTTGTGAGATTTTGGGGAACAACCTCCTTTCCTCACTTGGAGCTATGAAGATGATTCGTGGCTGGGTCTTCCAACATGACAATGACCGACGCAAACTGCCAGGAGAACCAAAGAGTGGCTCCGTATGTTCTGGAGTGGCTTAGCCAGTCTCCAGGATCTCATCCCTATAAAGAACACCTGGTGGACCCATCTTTGGAGGGAGTCGAACTGTGTCTTTCTCAGCACCAGCCCAGAAAACCGACTAATCTAGAGAAGATCTGTGTGAAGGAGTGAGCTAAAATCCCTCCTGCATTTACCTGGTGAAAAACTACAGGAAGTGTTTGACCTGTGGGAGAAGTTGCAAAATCACAGGGTGTTTAAATACAGTTGGGTAGCTCAGTTGGTGAAGTGGTAAAGTGAAAAGCTACCACATAGGAATCCAGGGTTTGATTCCCGGAGGGGAATCAGCAATGGTACTTGGGGCAGTTACCACATCAATGGCGAGCAATTAACGTCACCCAATGAGGCCCTTAACGCTACTGCCTACCAGCATGAATGTGCGAGAATGATCCCGGTGAGTATGAACGAGGAGTGAATGAATAATGGACACAATGGAAGCACTTTGAGCGTCTGGAAAAGCGCTGATAAATCCAATCCATTATTATTATTATTAATTACCGCAGTGTAAACCCCTGTTGGGGTCTTTCTACAGTCTACAGTAAAAGGGTCCCCATGACCAAAGACCTTCAGGCTTCTGGACCAATAAAATTCTAATAATAACTTTGAACATCAGTTAAGCTGCTGAAGTTAGTACAAGGTCTCAGCAACTCTGCAACTGGGAAACAACTGCTCTTCCTCTCAACCTAAGCTGCCAAAATCCATTTCCTCTTCTCAATGAACAGCAAACACACATCATGACACAACAAGCTCATTCTTTTCTGTAATCTTCCTCGATTTGTTGTCCATCTTAACACCTCAGTTTTGGACTTTTCTCATTAACAACCAAATCATGGGCAGACATATGATGATTGATCACACAATTGTTAAGCATGCAGCCACTCTTACATTGTTTAATTGATTAGACAAGTATTTGTGTACAAATTAAAATGAACAGGTGAAAGCGGTCCTCCCTAACAAACCCCATTATTTATGCCAAACAGAGCAGAAATTATGTCACCCCGTGTGACCTGCATGCCCTGTTTAATGAGGAAGTTAACCACTGTCCCTGTAATGCTGCCAGGGAAGCATCATCTCTGGAATATTTCAAACTTTTATGGTGGTTCACTATATCAAAGCCTTGATTCAGCTCTGAATACTTTGTTTAGGGCTGCATGCAGGGCCTTCTCACCTGACAGTGAGAAGATCCTGTTTCCGATCCTGGCTGGGATCTTTCTGTAGCTCTGTTTCCATCACACATATGTGCAAACTTGATCAAAATTCTAGAAATGAAGGAAAAATCCAATCTCACAATTATACTTTTTCCATTAAATACTAATTATGCAAATAAACACAAACCAACTTACATGATAAGTCATTCAGAAACATAGTGGCAGATGTGAACAATACTTTGATTGACAGCAGATACATTCAAATTTCTGCCACGGCTCTAGCGCTCATCATAATCTATCAAAGGAGACGTCGGCATCTTTTTCAGGCCGTGGAGGGACAACAGATGAAGCTGTTTTAGGAAATGGTGGTTGGTGATTTTCCAGAGGAGCTGTGGATCCAACAATTCCACATGACACCCTCAACTTTTAATGAGCTGTGTGACGCTGTGGGACCTCTGGTGGCGCACGCCGTGCAGCGCCTAAGGCTGCCAGTTCCTACCAAGAAGCCCGTCACCATCCCATTGGTCACGTAATTCATTTAATGGTAAAAAAGTGTTTCCATTGCAGTTTTGCAAAATACGTCACTTTCGATACGCCTCAAAAACCACCTCCTCCAAGCGCAAAACCTTTTTTTGATAAATGTGTTGTTTTAATGAATTGTTGTGTTCATTAAACAAATTTATTACCGCAATTTCCATTTGTGCAATGTCATAATCGATTGAAATACAGCTTGTGTGGAGTTTGCATGTTCTACTTGTGGATGCGTGGGTTTTCTCAGGGCTCTCCGGCTTCCTACCAGTGTAAAAACATGCTTCATAGGTTAATTGGTAACTCTGAAGTTTCCCTTTTTATGCCATGGGGGTGATTGTGTCCTGCAACAGACTGGTGAGCTGTCAAGGTGTCCCCCCCCCCCCCCTTCGCCCAACAGTATCCTAGACAGGTCCCGGCCACCCCGTGACCCTGAAAAGGGATATTGTGGATTATTATGAATGGATGCTTTGTTAAAAGTATACTAGCCCTTGTTCTATCCTATGACCCCACCCTTACATTGACTTGTTCTCCCTACCATGACAAAGGTGGATAAAGTGGACACCAGTGAAGAACACAAATCATTGAAGAAAAAAGGTTCAGTGCACTGTCTAGTGGGTCTAGATGACCCAACTCCCAACGTTTAAGTGCCTAGGATAGCACAAGAGCTAGTGAAGGAACCAATCTCCCTCCTGCATTTACCTGGTGAAAAACTACAGGAAACGTTTGACCTGTGGGTGAACTTGCAAAATTCCAGGGTGTCCAAATACTTTATTGCAGGGTGGCAGTGGCTCAGGCGGTAGAGCAGGTCGTCCAATGGCCAAAGGGTCAGCGGCTCGATCTCCGCTCCTCACAGTCATCTGTCGTTGTGTCCTTGGGTAAGACACTTCGTCCTCCCTGCCTCCAGTGTGGCTCCACTGTCTGAATGTGTGTGAATGTCCCGGTGATGGTCAGAGGGGCCGTAGGCGCAGACTGGCAGTTACGCTTCTGTCAGTCTGCCCCAGTGCAGCTGAGGCTCCATCAGTAGTAACCATCACCAAGTCTGAATGAGGAGTGACTGAATAATAGACAAATGGTAAGCGCTGTGAGCACCAAGAAAAAGCGCAGATCAATCTGAGCCATTCTTATTATTAACACAGATTATAATAATTCTCTTAAAAATTCAAACTGATTATTATCTTAAATAATCTAAAGTATAAATATTTCCTTTTTACTCAAACCAGCCAGAGAAACTGGCTTAAAATAGTCCAGAACCTTCAACTTACAGGTTTCATGCAGTCGCTCTGCAAGAGGCTGCAGCCAAAAGAAACGAGCCAAGGCTGTCAGCATTAAGAGTTTCTTTAAAAGAGCTGGACACTTAATCTACATTAGATTTAGGTGGAAATCTTCTGGCAAAGAAATCCAACTTAGTCTGGACTGCTCAAACACTTCTGTGACTGCCTGTGCCGATAATTGGCTTCGGCCCTTTTCCCAGCCGGGGTTGCTACTCTTAAATAATAAAGAACCCTTTGAAAATTTGAGGAAATCACGTCACTGTTCTCCCTACTCTCGTTGACAGTGAGTCACCAAGCAGAAAGATGCTGTCTGGGACGTCAAGTACAGGAAAATGTATCTTTGCAAGACGCTGTAATGAGCTGTCGGCAGGATTTCCCCAGAATACAAGTAAAAAGTAATCGCCTATGAGATATTTCTGTCGACGTGAGGCGAGAAACAGTCTTTTGGGACAGATTGATGCTGCCCACTTTGTAAGTTCCAATGATAATACTATTACTGCTGAAGAACAATATTATAACTACTAAAAAGATTTTTCCTATTTTTTTAATATTTGCCATTTGGACAGGGGAGAAACTATTAGAACAGATTGCACAAAAACAAGACAACCAGTTAAGATCAGCCCCAGAGACTGCTAAAGGCCTGTTTCACCCTTACAGAGTAACATGATCGCTCCACAATTCTGTGAAATTCAATAATGTCCACTAAAGCCACTAGAACCCAAATCTGTCAGGTTTAAATGCGAAGTCTGTGTCAAGTACCATAGAACAGTGATGGATAAACTCTTCAGCCAACTAAAAAGGAGCTTAAATGTCAGTGGTGGTTAGTTTTCCACCCACCTCCAATGCACAGACAGATCAGGGCGGGACCATTGACTGTATATATAGACCTGGACTGATCAGGTATGACATCATCCATAGAAAATGTCTAACCTCTGGCTCCAGCAAAATAAAGCCAACTCAGTCGGCATTTTTCCGCGAAACGGACATCGCCATGTTGGAGCCAGATGCCAGTGATTGGTCCGTGTCCGTCTAAAATGGACCAATCACTAAGGCAGCCACTGTCACCAATCAGGAGTGAGCTTGTTTTGGGAGTTGGGTCATCTAGACCCACTAGACAGTGCGCTGAACCTTTTTTCTTCAATGATTTTTGATCTTCACTGGTGTCCATGGATGACATGAAATCTTTCCATCTTTATCCACCTTTGTCATGGTAGGGAGAACACGTCAATGTAAGGGTGGGGTCATCTAAGATAGCACAAGGGTTAACTGAGGCATCTGATTGGTCAGTTTATAATTTGAATAATATATCATATAATATATATCATAAAAAAAGGTTAATTAAGAAAATGTATCAATCTAAGAATGGTTATTCTGACCAATAGAATGACTGAATAATAGTTGTTTTTTTGGAGCTAGCAGGTAACTCCTGTTTGGGAAGCCAGGGGGGAGGGGTCACTCAGTCAATACAGTCAATGGGGTGGACAGCGAGTACTGCTAATGTTGTATTAGAATACAAGTGAAGAAGTTCTGCTGAAAAACACTCAATAACATGTTACAAAAATATTTACTCTCCAAAACCTACTGAAAGTACTACTTGCATTACAAATGCTTTTATTATTGGTAAATATTCACAAACTTTATGAGCTCCACCAAGTAAACTGAAGCTGGATACCTAAACACAGTTATAAAAGCCATAAATTTTCCCCACTGTCAGCAACTCGAGATGTTATTGTGCATCGCCGCTTCCTCTGTCTTGGCGAAATGTTCAAAATCACACGTCTCCTATAGGGGAGGAAGCTTCATGTTGACTGAAAAGTCTTACTTGAAGCACGAGCTCTTTAGTCTGTCAATGAAAGACTGTGTTATTTTCAAGTCTCTGCTGAGTTCTTAAACCTTTTTTCCTCTCCATCAAAATTCCACACATAAAAATGCCACAGCAAAGCAGCCACTGCCGTGCTCTTCTATTGACTATGTGTTGTTATATCCTTTCATTTTAGGTGTTTACACAGTATGACATCCCTCTATATAAAAACGTGAAGTGGCTGAAGTGCATACCTGCCAAACTCAAGTCAAGCCAGTATTGGAGTCCTTTGGCATTGGTTGTCCTGCTGAATTCAAAGAAGCAATTCATTACACCAAAAGCAACATGACTGATCTTGAATGCTTTATTTTGTTCCCAAGAGAAGCACAAAGGAGGTGTCCTGAGGGACTTGTCCTGGTAGAACTAAAGCACCTCTGGATCCCTTCAGCAAAAACCTGCGCTGTAGAAAAGCATCTGTCAAAGTCATTTCCTACTAGCCTGCAGCGAGAAATTTTCAAAGAAACCACTTTCACATGGAAGGAAAATGCAGAAATTCTCCCACGTCAGTAATTATTAAGCATCTCTAAAACTTGCAAATGTGTTGTCTGAGTCCTCAAGTGAGCCACAAAGTCACTGGTGTGTTCACTGGGACAAAGCAACAACAAGCGTGTTTACGGTGCTGCTCAGACAGCATGTAAACACAGGACAAAGCTGTGATTTGTTCGCACAAATGCCGTCACAGAGGAGCTGACGGCTGGATTTCAGCATACGGCAGTCTTCTATGGAGAAAGACGGTGGCACTGGGGGCCGGTCCTGAGTGACTGCAGCTTAGTGAGACGTGACATGACAAGTGCATAGTGCTTTCTGCTGCGCGTCCCTGGTGTCACGAGTAACCCGCTTTCCCCTCTCTAATTGCAACTCCTTCTTTAAAACTGTATTAGCAGTGGCAACAGAGGACTGGGTGTGCAACTACGCCGAATCACATTCCTTCCAACAGGATGGATCCTCTCAAAAGAGGTGGGCGGGTTGAAAGTCTAGTCCTTATTTGTAGTGTTGCTGCTTTTTTATGTTTGTGGCTCATGCTGTGCACAAGTTCAGCACGCTGAATGAAAAAAAACTGAAGCCACAGATGGATCCCAAAACAGAATGTCACCAGAGGCCAAAGCTGAAGCAAAACTACATCTGTAATGTGCCGTTACCCCAACAGGGTTTCCCAAAAACACCTGCAACAAACCTGTCAGATAACTGGCTCTGTTTGGTGACATAAATCATGAGAAACTGATAGCTGTGGCCCTGGTCACATGCACTCATGTGTGGGGTTGGTCTGGTTTAAAGTTACGACTCAAGCTGCAGCACACTCTTGAACATGTTAAAATAAAAAACACAAACATTCCCCTAAAATGTCTCCAAAACACATCTGAACGTGCATCAGAGGGATCCGGAGGCTCTGAGCAGCTGCTGAAGGGTTGCTCCTGCTCTCCAGGGGATCAGAAAAGCAGAGACAGATCCCGGAGAGGGATGACGGCCCTTTTGACATGTACGTCGACATGAAGTAGAGACGCTTATCAGCATTTGAAAAGCACTCTCTGAGCAGCAACAGGCTTCATGTATCCTGCCTAATGGGGGGTGGGGGTTGTTCCTTTTCTAGACAGTAAAAGAAAAACGTAGTCGGCTGAAGGCAAAGAGATAAAAACTTTAGTTTTCTATTTTATAACAAAGAGTACATAATTCAAATGGACCTTTCCCAAATTGTGCATGAATTAAATTCAAAATAATCTGTTGGATTTGATTTCATGAATAATATTTGTTCATGGCACAACCTCAATCAAAAGGCATTAAAAGTACAAAGTAGCCAATATACTTTCTGACTCCTCTTGTGACCTGATGGATCAATAAAACTCTGTCTGCAGTCTGTAACTTTCAACTTTTTAACCTTTTAGCCAAACTCAGCTTGATGGTCTAGAGGTGCAGCAACTCTGCTAGTTAAGGAAACATCCATCCATCCATCCATCCATTTTCCAGACCTGCTCCATGAGGTTGCTAGAGCCTATCCCAGCTTCTGAAGAATGAATGTGGGGTTCAGCCATGGACGGTTTGCCATTTCTCTGAAGGGCCGCACAGAAACAAACAACACACTTATATTTGCACCTAAGTGAGAATTTTGACTCACCATTCAAAATATGAGGCATATTTGAAGCCAGAACGGAAAATAAACATGCATGGACAGGAGAACATGCTAAAATTACATAGAAAGGTCCTTGAACCAGAGTGTTTTCATTGTCAGTCTAAGAGTGCTAACTACTACACCACCATGCACCCTCCCCTTAAGGAAGCATTTTCATTATTTATTTTCTTTCAAATGTTCAAAAGTTCAGAGATCCAGAACCCTACAAAGACTTCATGACTATTTTTTAACGGTTCACAGCTTGTCTTTCACAGTCCACTGTGATGAACTCCTCAGTGAAATATTTGAACGTTCATGTTTTCCAAACAGTGAAAACATACAATGAGGTAGATCAGTCTGCATGAAAAACTGAAATGAAGTGCTCCTCGCCTCAGTGAGAATCCACTCATGAGTTTGAATCTAAGTGGATGAAAGCTCCACTCAGTCACTAACTGCTTTTCAACATTTTCTGTACACAGAGCAAAATAAGTACAGGGTGTGCCAAAGATGAAGTAAAGGGCAAACGAGAGCTGGAAAACAGGAGCCGTAAAGAATGTGCTTCTGTCCTGGTTTCAGTGAAGCTGTGCGAGAACCAGGCATTACTGAAGCCAACTAACCAGCAAACAGAGTAACACGCAGTCTCACTGCAATTTAACCATAAGCTATTCTCACACGCAAATTTATTGAGGTGCTCATAAGAATTTACAGCTGGTGCTCGCACTGGATATGACGGTATTTGCTCTGGGCTGTTGGAGTTATGGTCCAGGACGATGGGTTTTACTGCGGAGGAGCGCAACCTTTTGAAAATGATCTCAATTAGTGTTCAAATTGTTATCATTGGCCAACTGCACACAGTAAAGTAGCAGACGGTGTGGCACAAGCACACATAATAACCGCTGTTTACTCTGAGCTGAGCTCTCACTGGGTTGTTAGGCCAGAAAAGTGTTGTGTTCTTCCTTTACAAAAACTGTAAGTAACACAAAGAAAAGAAAAAGTGTTTGTCGCAAACTCAATGAGTGTTCAGAGAGACCGAAACCTGAAGGCGCTTTCCTTAAACTAAAAGCCTGGAGCACAGTGACAGGAGGAAAACAGAACATGACTGAAATTCAGAATGTGACTGATTGAAAGCTGAACAAAAGACTCCTGACGTCCTCGCATAGTGGACATTCGACAATGTAATATGTTTATTTATTCATGTTCCACAAAACATTCCAGATAGTCTGTTTTTCTTATTATTGCAAGCACAAGCGGTTGCAGACCAGGGCTTTCTCGGTCCCGTCCCAAGTCCGGGTAAATAGAAGAGCATTGCTTTACATCAGGTATCAGTGTAAAACACAAATGTGTTCAAATATTTTCTTTTCTCTGAATTTTGAAGTTCATGTTATCAATAATATAAATCATTTAGTAATTCAAAGTGTTTCAACAAAATTATTTTCACTCAACATCAATCACTTTTCACTAAAGGACTTGTTTCTTTTACCTAATTTAAACTGTTTACATAAAATTTATCTTCCACCTGGGACCAAAATAATAATTACACATAAAAAAACCTTTAGTTCAAGAAGTTTAATTTGAATATTCCTTTAATTTAAATATGGCAAAAAAAAAATGGTAAAATTGATAATAATGATTAATTAACGTTGTATTGAAACTTTGCAATCATGCCTTCAGGGGAACAGGGAGCTGTCTCCGTGAAACACGTGGAGGTTGACGTGGTGGAGGGTGGTGAAGTGACTGAGCTTGGAGCTGAACTGTCCTAGGGTTATGTCTCTGACAGGGTCTCCAATGGGAGACAAGTTGATGAGCCAGACAGAGAGCAGGTCAGAACCCTCTTTGTGAGTAACAGCCAAGATAATCAAGTTCCGTCGTGCAGATTTGTGTCACCGAGGCCCAAACTCTGAAGAGAGAGCTGAGCCACAAAGCAAAGCTCTCAGTTTACCACACTGAAAAAAATGACTTTTTTGACCTGTAAATATTATTTCAGTTATCTATGTAAATCCTACAAAATAATACCAAATTTGTGCTTTTACTTAAAATAACTTGTTTTCATGTAGTGCATTACTTGGCAATTTTTTTGTAATTATAAGTCCTCTGTTTTGTATGTAAATTTGTATGTAAATTTCAATCCAAGTGATATTTACTAAACCAGTTTGTTGGTTTAATTAATTGATATTTCCAAGTAAATGTGAATGAGTAACATCAGTAATTCTAACACGCCTCTCTGTACTGGGAGCACAACGTCAAAGCCCCGCCCCTCATTTGAGCGGTCTTTCGTCAGACAGACTGGTGCGCATGCTGCACATTTCAAATGTGGGGGACTTTGTTGACTGCGACGTGGATCACAAAGTTAAGTTTAAAGTGAAACAAACTTTGTACGTTCCTGTTGGCCCACCTAATTAAGTACGGTAAGCCCTCATTTCAAGCTGTTGCGCTAGCAAAGGGTTTATTTTCTTGTTAGCTAAGTTAACGAGCTAGCTAACTTTGCTATATCTCTGTATGTCCATTTTGCCTTAAAATGCCCCATTATACTTAAAGGCGTGTTTTTACCAAAGAAACTGTTTTAAAGTTCATGCTGGAAGGAGGGAATTTCCTGATACACGTTTTAGAAAAAGAAAAAAAAGTCGTGCTGCCCTCCCCCACCATTTTAGCATTTTATTGATACCGACCCAATAAAATGACCGAAGTCTAGTTTAACATGATTCCGTTTTTTCACCGCTCCCATTAAATGTATCCCTTGTATTCCTGCCGTCTTGGTGTGGAGATGGCTTGGCACTCTTCCTCCTCCTTTTTACATTCCATCATCCACTTTAGAAGAACATAAAGATCCACTCGAGCACAGGTGTTAGCTCACCTTTGCACAAATACTGTGAGTGATTAAATGAAATATTTCACATGGGTCGGTCCAAATGCATAAGTATGTATGTGAACATGAGTTGTATTGTGTACTTGTGGACATGTTTTGTATGTGGGCTTTTTGGTGCCCACAGGTATGTTTGTGGCATTTGGGTGTGTGTGTGGACAGGCCCCGCCCCCTTTTGAATTAATATTACCTTTAAACCTGACGGTAATGATTGTAAACATCCAGCAACTTGTTGCCTTATGCCGCTTCACAGTTCTACCCTCCCTCCTTTTTAATCACCTTCCTACCCCCCAGACATCCCTCTCTCTTCTTCCCTTCTTTTCTTTTCTGTCCGGTCCAACAAAAGAATGTTACAGATATGAGTAAGATGAATAAAGTTTAGCCTAAATTACAAAAGGGGGTTTATTTAAATATACACCTAGTAAGTCAAATGTTTCATAACACCTGTTGTAACAGTAAAATATGTCCAACACAAGAGGCCTTCAGCTCTTATCTGTCTGCTCAGCTGTTGGACAGGACAAGTTAAAAAAAAAACAGCTCTCAGTTTACCTGTTACTCCAACACTCACCTATGGTCATGAACTCTGGGTCATGACCAAAAGAACAAGGTCCTGAATTCAAATGAGCTTCCTCCGTAGGGTGACTGGGTGCTCCTTTAGTGATGGGGTGAGAAGCTCGGGAGAGCTCAAAATAGAGTCGCTGCTCCTCCACATCCAGAAGAGCCAGTTGAAGTGGGTCCGGCATCTGGTCTGGATGCCTCCTGGATGCCTTCCTGGGAGGTGTTCTGGGCTTGTCCCACTGGGGGAAAGTCTTGTAGCATTCCATTTACACGCCGGAAGAGACTAGGTCTCTCAACTGATTTGAAACGGCTTGGAGGCCCCCAGGAGGGTCTGGGCACGCTTGCTTTACACTGCCCAAATGACCCCGCCCTGACCCCAAGTAGGGAAATACCACGGATGAGCTGTCAGTTAGAAACATTTTAGTGATCTATGTCTAGCTAAATGAAATAGCATCCTGATGCAGTTATGTCTAAAAATATTGTACATCAGGCTATTTCATTTCTAAAAATTCCTGTGTGTAGGACATAATGTGTTTAATCCAAAATGGTATGTTCTGTTGAACTACTGCTGCTTTTGGGAGTTGATCAACTAGGACACCACTGTTAAAATAACTTTATAAAAAAACTAAGAGGACACTAGATGAAATCATACTGAGAAAAAAACCTTTTGTTGATAGATGCCCTACATCATGAAAAATCATTTTTTGAGCTTTTAAGCAAGTTAGAGTGATAATTCCTCACAAAAACAACTCAAAGCAAAATTTTGAAACATTCAAGGAGATTCTCTACAGACCTGCTCTCTGAGCACCAGTGTTCCAAAGGTCAATATATTATCATATATTTGGACATATTGTACTGAAAGGCTTAGGAATAGCATGATAAAGGCCCTTTAGAAGACTGAAGTGGCTCAGTGATGGCGAGGGCTGCCTTGACTCTGTCCTTCAGAGGCCCTATGGGCATGTCACAAATTCTCCAAGATTCTTTTCTCACCTTTTATCTTTTTATCCTGATGCGCACAAGTGGTTTGGCAGAGTTTTTACACCACTTGCCTTTCCTAACACAACCCTGTCTTTCATGCATTGAGACACAGATAGACAGCAGAGTGAAGGGCCCTGCCTTAAGACCCACTCCTGGATTTTTGCCTATTGCATGCCCTGGGAAGTGAATCCATACTTACGTGAAAGTCCTACACCCAACCAACTGAGTTTATCCTAACCCAAACACAAAGCACCATGGAAACTGGGACAAACACATTGCTTTGCCTGTAGGTCAAATATCAGCTGTAAGGGGCTTTCTCTGAGCCTTGATCTAACTCCTGTTGAATATCTGAGCTTGGGGGTGTCCAGGATTGGGACAATCTTTCACACCTGAGACACTTGGAGCTGATCCTCACAAAGAGCAAACCCAAACGCCTGCTGACATTTGGAGGAGTCTCACAAGCATTTACAAAAATCCTTTGAACATCTTAAAGAGGGCTACAGTGGTGCAGTGGTTAGCGCTAATTCCTCGCAGAGTGAGATGGTTCTGGTTCAAATCTCGGCTGAGTCCTTTCTTTGTGGAGTTCTGTGTGTTCTCCTTGTGTATGCATGGGTTTTCCAGAAACATCCGTTCCCTCCCACAGTCCAAAAACATGCTTCATGTGTTTATTGATGATTCATAAATTGTCCTTAGTGTGATTGTGGTCCTGCAATAGACTGGGGATAGACCAGGATGTACCCAACCTTCACCTAATAGTAGTTGGGTTAGGCTCCAGCAACCCCATGACCCTGCAGGGGATACAGCAGGTCAGATGGATGGATGGTTGGATGGTGGATGGATGGATGGATGGATGGATGGATGGATGGATGGATGGATGGGCCTTAAAAGCTTGGGCAACAGTATCAGAAGTTAGCTATCCAGCCTCACTTGCGTAGTATTCCTCCAATGATTCTGCAGACAATGTTTTCAATCCATGACAGATTTTGATTTTTCAGTATACCATATATAACTTTTCTAGCAGTAACAGAGAAACACTAACACACTTAAGTCATGTGTATTTGGTTTTCTGTTTATGCAACAAGGGGTCACAGTCAAGTGGCTTTGTGTCTCAGGTCTGGGTAAACGTAGAACGTTGTGTTTGGTGTCAAACTCAGTTTTTTGAGGTTATGCTTCTGTAAATTCAGTAAATACATGTCAACAAGGCCATGTCTTCTGCATTTGGCTCCTCCTCCATCACCATCATCCCTGACAGCTGGGAGATCTGGAGAAGCATCAGATTGTTGGGGCGTTCCCATCACCTTCTGTGGTGCCCTTGTTTGAAGAGTCTTCTAAAGTGAACTAGTACATAAAGGTAGGCAAGAACACATGACATGTTCCACTGTTGCTTTATAATGTGTTTGTTATTTGAATAATCTCACATAAACTGTCAGTGTTAATGCTGGTGTATAACCTAAAGAACATCATCTCATATGTATGCAGAGAACCTACTGCATGTCTTATTCAGAATTTGATCTGACGTCTCTTAGAACCCATAAAAACTACAGATTACTGACAGAAGAATTGATGTGAATGTTTCTTTACTAGCAAAGTCATTGAAAACATTGTCATTGTAACACCCTCCTGCTTCACATATCAATCAAAGAGCCTCTCTAGGTCTAACTCCTGTCAGTCTGGGATAATCCGTGACCATTTTGCTATGTGCATCCATTACATCCCATAACACAAAGAAATGAGGAAATTAAATTAGGTGAAAAGGAAGCTTCTTAGTTCAAAAAACGCCACACTTCCAGAAGGGGAAAAATGCAGCTTGACTTTGCTGCTGACCAATTTCATCACTTGTGCCGGTGTATTGTTCAAAATAAGTTAACAAAAAAGAAAAATAGGCCAAATATAAACTC
Source organism: Oryzias sinensis (assembly GCA_037389245.1). Lineage (NCBI taxonomy): Eukaryota > Metazoa > Chordata > Actinopteri > Beloniformes > Adrianichthyidae > Oryzias > Oryzias sinensis. The sequence goes on along the minus strand of CM074503.1, from coordinate 5,894,188 downwards.
GTGCTGCTCCAGCTTGTAAAGTTCAACGGGTTCTTTACCAGTGAGCCAAGACAGTTTGTAGCCAGTTATGGATAAAGAAAATACCAATACTGCACAAAAACCCTGAAGTGTTATATCTAGGATTTAGATACAAATTGGATGATAGACTAACAAAACTGCAACAAACTGCAACAAACAAGGATGAGAACAAGGTCCCAAACATAAGCGTCCTAAATGAGTTTCCTCTGAGGGTGGCTGCGCGCTCCCTGAAGCCATGTTCACACCGCCGTCGGCAACGTGCGTTCAAGAAGCAACTTCCAATCGGAAGTCCATGGAAATGCGCGTAAATGTGCTTTTGAGGCTTCCGCGTTTAAGACTCTGGCATTCACACTTAGCTACACAAGTTTTTACAACTGTTTTTGAACTCTACGTGGAAAACTTGCCACCATTGAATGCGCACCATTAAATCTGCTTTAAAAGTGAATCCAGGTCGAATATCAACGAATCACTCAGACTTCCAGTCTGAGTCTCAAGTCCAAGTCTCCCTTCCTGTCATTTAGCCCCCTCGACTTCAACATGTTAGGTACAAAAGAAGGGTGGGGTTTCGAAACAAACAGTATGTTTGAAAGTGACGCCATTACGTACAGTAAATGCAATCAACTAGAACAGGAGTTTCCGATGATCAATTTGTATTTTTTTCTTTCTGTGATCCCAATGTCCCCACCCCCCAACGCCATTGATTCTACCATCAGATAAACTGTGATGTGACTTACACCTGCCAGCTGCCGCTCACTGTACTTGAAATCAATTAACATTAAATAATAACTGAACACTGTAAGTAATAATATCTCACTGCATTTTCTTTTGTATGTTGGAAAAAAGGATTAATCAGAGGACATAAAAACCCAGATGTGTGTCTGCAGCCAAAGAGCGCATTCATAACCCTTGTGCTATCCTAGGCACTTTAACATTAGGAGTTGGGTCATCTAGACCAGTGTTTTTCAACCTTTTCTGAGCCATGGCACACTTTAACCTTAAAAAAAATCCCGCGGCACACCAGCATCCAAAAAAAAAAAAAAAAGGAGAAAGTCATAGTCTGTATTGATCTACAGCCCCTCCACAATCCCACATGCATTTTTGAGATAATTGTTGCAGAAAAAGCTGGAAACTGCAGCTGTTTTTTGTAAAAGATGTAATAAAAGTTAAGTGAGAAGATTTAAAAACAGTTTGAGATGTGTTCGTTGGTTTCAAGACGTTTAACAACAGATCTCCTTGTCCGCTGTCACTCTTACAACCCAATGCATCATGGGAGATGTAGTGCATAAAACGGAAAGATATCGCTTTTCGGAGCTTCATTGTATTGTTCAGTTGTTCCACGGTCTGATACCGGATTCTGTGGAAAACTACAGCGCTAAAGACGAGCTTTAGCTGGTATTTTTGTTAGAACTGAGCGACTTTACAAGCTAAATCGGGACAAGGAAGTGAAGACTTTAACCACTTCTGATTGGTCAGACTGATGACATGTGATTAAGCCCCCCAAGAATGATTGGTGGAGACAGTTAAAGGGACGGGACTTTTCCAAAATACAGCCGAAGCTGCAGCTGAATCGCGGTACCGTCATTCTTATCAAAATGTCTTTAATAAATTAAAAAAACCCAAAAGTATTTTATGATCTTTTATATTCCTAACTCCTCAGTGTTTTATCAGGGCCTGTTTGGATGAACAGAGAGCTGAAATCCTGGAGATGGGAAATGTTTTTAGATCAGTTAATGAGGGCAATTTCCCACGGCACACTTGACCATCCCCTAGTGTGCCGCGGCACACTAGTACACTGGTTGAAAAACACTGATCTAGACCAGTGATTCTTAACCATGGGGCCACGGCCCAATCTCAGTCCGCGAGCGCCAACTAGAGGGCAGCGAAAAATATATCTGTTCTGAACCTTTGAGCTGCGACGGCCGCCACCTGAATGCCGCTTCCTACCACTTGGTGACACTGAGACGTCAGTCAGGCGTTGTGGTATGCGCCAATAGAGCCTCGGCCAAATAAGTTAATTGGTCAGCCTCGGGCCGGGTCGGGCTTTAATACCTGGTCAGGTCGGGCTGGATTTTTTAAGCCCCATCTTACCTGGTGTGTGTGTGTGGGGGGGGGGGGGCGCGAGCGTCACTAATTGCTGACGTCTCGGGCTGATGCAGTTTCCCGGGCAAACGCTAGGAGATCCGATTGATGGTAAGACATACTAATGTTCTCTCTGTTAATAACGTTAACTTTATGACGATCTATTTCAGTCAAAACTTAATGAAAGAGTAACTTAAAAATATTATAACAACCCTGAATTAAATTACGACTGCAGGTGGCCTGCATCCCTCTCGTTCTGTCAGTTGCTGGACTAGAGGTAAGATCGGGCCTAATACAGAATTTAAAAAAGAGCCTTTGGACAGCCGCAATGCCATGTTCTTTCTTGGACTCCAACTTGTCTTGGAGTCTTACCGCAGACTGATGGCACAATGTCCATTTTATTTGTGTTAAAACTGTCGAAGATTTTTATTTTCTGTCCTCTGACTCGCAGCACAGTGCCGTTGACACTCTAGACTGGTAATTGTTCTCTGATGCTACTTTTTATAGAATAAACTGGAGATCCTGATTACAAGAGTGAAGAAAGCAGTTGCAGAAAACATGGAGAAGTTTTTAAAACGAAAAAATGAAGTACAAAGTTATGCCAGTCCCTCTTCAAAGGCGATATTTATACGAAAATACAACCCCGATTTTATAAAGTTCGGCTTTGTGAACGGAGGAAGTGAGGCAGAGCCCAGTGTGTTGAGTGTGGGCTAACATTATCCAATGAAGCACTAAAACCATCAAAATTAAAGCGCCATCTGGAAACCAAACATCCGAAGTTCATTGGAAAGCCAGTGGATTATTTCAAAAGAAAGGATGATGGGCTTCAGATGCAGAGGAGGTCTATCGTGTCACTGACTGGCGACGCTTAGTGTACGATAAAGGCCAGCTACCTCGTAGCCAGACGTGTGGCGCAGAGTAAGAAAGCATTCACCATAGCAGAGGAACTGGTTATGCCTGCCACTGTGGACATGTGATGTGAGATGATTGGTGAGGCTGCAGCAAAGAAGCTCAAGACCATCCCGCTGTCGAATGACATTGTGAGTCACCGTATTGCTGACATGGCCTCAGACATTGAGCAGCAGCTTCTGGGGAGAATAAGAAAGAGCCCCTTTTTCTCTTTGCAGCTGGACGAGTCGACTGACGTCACAAATGCTGCGCTGCTGTTGGTTCTTGTTCGCTACCGGTGGGATAGCTCTTTGCAAGAAGACATTCTGTTTTGTGGAGAACTTCCAACTCAAGCTACAGCTGAGGAATGTTTCCGCTGCATGGATAACTACTTCACTGAGAATGGCCTTGACTGGCAGAACTGTGTTGGAGTGTGCAGTGATGGCGCAGCGTCAATGACTGGCAGGCATCGCGGTGTCATCAAGCAGATACTTGATCTTGGCCCAGAAGTTAAATGGAACTCCAGATGTTTTGCTCAACTTTGTGAGGGCATGGAAGCAGATCATGTCCAGCTGCTCTACCATAGTGAGGTGAGATGGCTCTCAAGAGGGCTTGTTCTCACACGGATCTTTGAGCTTAGGAAGGAAGTTTTCTCCTTTCTCACTGATAAGAAATCTCCTCTTGCACATCATTACACCAACGCCACATTCATAGCTAAACTTGCCTACCTCTCTGACATTTTTTCACTTCTGAACCAGCTGAACATCTCACTTCAAGGGAGAAATAGCAACATATTTTTTGTTGCAGACAAAGTTCAAGCTTTCCAGAGAAAACTTTCTTTGTGGAGTAAGAGGGCCCATGAAGAGAGACTGGACATTTTTCCACTTTTGTCTGACATTTTGGAAAGCTCACCTCAGGTGAAGATCAGTCATTCAGTCTCTCAGCATCTCTCACAACTGGCAGAGAAATTTGCTGAATACTTTCCTGAGGATCCCAGGGAGGGACACGTGGGTTGTGGACCCATTTTCTGTCCCACTGAAAATGATGTTGCTTTGCCCTCACATCTGGAATCACAGCTTCTGGAAGTTTCCACTGACAGCACTTTAAAAGGGCAGTGGGGCAAACTGGACCTAGGTTCCTTCTGGATTGTGGTCTCTATGAGTACCTACTTCTAGCACTGAGGGCTGTTAAAGTCCTTCTTCCTTTCAGAATCAAATACCTGTGTGAATCAGGATTCTCAACTGTGGCCACAACTATGACCAAGGCTCGCAGCAGACTCCGAGCATCACTGGAGGCTACCCTTAGAGTGAGCCTTTCCCCCATTCCACCCAGACTGGATTTGATCATGTCTAAGAGACAGGCTCAAGTATCGCATTAAGAGGTTAACATGAAATGTGATTTGTAGCATGTTAAAAAACAGACTGTTGTGGCTGTTGTTAATTTGTCACAGATTTGGAGAGTAACATATGGTACAAAAGTTAAGACTACTAATTTGTCAAGTTCATCTGCATTTTGTAAGGTAATATTTCAATTAGCACTTTATTTAAGTGTCATTTACAGTTTATTTAATTTTAAAATTATTTTTAAGTGTGCTTGCTTTATTACCACACATTTTTATTTATCAAAATGCCTTAGAAATGTTTTTGGAATTCTAATTTGTGGTAAGCATGACAACTGTGGTTTACCTGTTCAGTGTGAAAATAAATGTCTTTGAGATGATCATATTGTAGCATTTTTTCCACAAGATTTTACTTTAATAAACCATAAAATGACTTGATTTAATTATTAAACACAAATCGAACAAGATGTAGATCAATTTACATTAACATGTTGTTTGAATGGGCCTTGAATCACGTTGTACGGGGAAACTTGGGTCCCAGTGTCAAAAATGTTAAGCAACTCTGATCTAGACCCACTAGACAGTGCTCTGAACCTTTTTTCTTCAATGATTTGTGATCTTCACTGGTGTCCATGGATTACATAAAATCTTTCCACTTTTGTCATGGTAGAGAGAACACGTCAACGTAAGGGGGGGGTCATCTAGGATAGCACAAGGGCTAAACGTTAGTTCACCAAAGAGAAAATAAGTAATATTTTACATGCAAAATAACACACACCTGTCATAAATTCTCATCTACATCCATGATGAAGTTTGGTTCGAATATCATAAACATCAACAGAGGTTGGAATTATTTCTTTTTAAGGTGTTATAGGTTTTATTTATGTATCATATTCTCACATTAGAGTGTCATTGATTAAAGGGCTATTATTGTGATTTATGAAGTCAACAAAAACTGTGATTTATTCCACCCAAGTCATTAATTGAAACATCTAAATGTCTGCATTTGAGAATACGTTCTGCCACCTCTGCAGGTGGGGAACCCCGTTTGGATTCACGGATCACACAGATCCGGATGCCTGGCACACATGAGTGCGTTCAGTCGTTATTAACCAGCATTCTTCATCCTCCGCCTCAATGGAAACTGCACTTAGCCTTGGCCCAGGGGAAGAAGAATTTTTTGAAATTCACTAGTTGTAATATGAAAGTGAATAGAAATGACTCCTAACGTATATGAATGGGAGCGGTTGGTTTTTCATGCTGCACGCCCCGACAGAGGACCAAAGTGAATAAGTCGTCAACTCACATTGATATTCATATTGCATCTCCGGCTGTGGCTGAGCCCATTTTCTCCACTGTGCTCTCACCATGAGCCACACAATAGTCAGGGAGATATTTAATGAGGCAGGAGAAAAAAATATTAAGAGGAAAATCCTTTAAGTCAGGAGTTGGCTCCCTCAACGGTCGATCTCGGGATTCAATGAGAAAACCTTTTGTTGGTGTTTGAGGCTGCTATAGGAAAGAGAGCTCGGAAAGAGACGATTAAGAGAGTGACTGTGATGAGTTGTGACGCTGTCAGTTTTGGTCGAGTCAACCTACATGGGAAATGACTAAATATGAGGGCAGCTGGTGTTCATCCCCCTGAATATGAGCTAAGGTTCTGAAGCTCTGCTCTGGATGAAGATGAGGAGGTGAAGGGCTAGGACAGTCTTGAAAAAGATGTAGAAGCGTTTAAAATGTAGCAACACCAGTTCTGCAAATGTCAACGGGGCTTCAAGAATGTAGAGTCCCATCATGCTACAGTAAGGACAATATAATCCCATCACAGACACAGTTACAGCTACTTACACATTTGAGAGCAGCATATACATTCATTCAAAGTTTTGTTTGAAATTATGGTCTTTGTTGGAATTTGTCTTAATGGATTTCTTTAAGGAAGACGCAAATGTAATCCGAGCCACGGCTTAGCCTGCAAATTTGTAACAATTAAATGATTTAATCGATGAATCAATTCATAGTCACATAATCTTAAAAGACCGATGTGTATGTTAACTGGATTGACCTATAGCATTATGGGAAGAAAAAGCATAAATATATCAATTATATCGAGCTTGGAAAATACCATTTGGATTGAGGTACATTAGGTTTACAATAACGTAAAAAAACAAAAAAGAAAGTCGTCACTGTACTGTTCAGTAGCAGGTATTTCTCTCCGAGTCACACTGGTGGAAGTTTGAGCTAAAGATGTCCTGGATCCATTTTAGGTCAGAGAATCGCATCGTTTAAAATGAATCCTTTCAGCAACCACAAATTACGATACTGATTGATTTCAAGCATTGTAGTTATTAAATATAGTAATCATTAACTAAAGCCAAGTAGAGCTGGATTTATTGCTTGAAAAGGAGCGGTAAGAAGCGATCTTATGTAATCCCACCCCTACAGAGTTCATTCATTTCATAGTTTTTTTGTAATCCAGTTGGCTGGGAATGATTGATTATCATCAAAAAACATTCATTCATGATTTTTAGTAAACAGTAACCGTTATGTAATAATCATTGAATATTATTGTGAATTGAATTGCGGTTTAAATGAGTCGTTACATCCCCAGCAGTGCTTTGGAGTGTTTGTGATGAGGTGGTGTTTGCAAACTGTTTCGTCCAAATAAATGCATCTAATTTAATGTCTATATTGTTGTGAGTCAAGTGAACCTAAATGAATGTTGGTCTCCAACAATGGATTGATCATGTGTTTGTGTATTTCAAGGTCCAAGACAGTCTCTCCTGTAGTTCAGAAAACAAGGACCCCCATAAAGCTGCACTTGCAGAGTATAACCACCTTAACTACTGCTTTGGTCATGCCTTACTAAAAAAGAAAATAAATAAATAAAAGCGTTGAAACCATCGATCAGAGGTAAATAAACTTTATGCACCTCAGTGCCAATGAGCCCCATGCAGCTCTGTCTTGTGAAATCCACTTCTGTCTCAAAGCCAGTCTTGTAAATTCCATGTATTTTTGTTTCCTTGAACTCTCAGAGTTCAGGTCTTGCTTGGGTATCTGCTCCCAGCTTGGTGGTATCGACTCGTGAGGACTTTTGTCATCCGGTTCAGCGGCACCGATCAGAAGGACATTTTCTTTGCTCGACTCGCCATCTGCTCGGTTGTTTCAGCACCACCGATTTCTGCAAACTTGGAGAATTTTGAAAGATCGTTTGGGATTGAATATGGAGACGTGGTTTTTGGCTCTCTCTCTGCTTCCGGATTTTTACCCAGTAAGTTGTAATCAAGTCCTTAAATGTTTAACTACATTTGAATTAGCTTAACCAGAAATTGACTGGAACTTATCTGGTTTTGTTTAAACTTGATCACCTTTTTTTGTGTCATTTCTAACCTAAATCTCAGACTTAAAAATACAGATTTCTGTCCCAAATATTCCAAAGTTCTTCCAGGAACTTTCCTGAATATCCTTCACATCTGTCCTGTTTCGCATGTTTACTGTTTTTAAAAAGTCTCATTGGTGTACTTTCATCAGGCTGCCCTGTTATAAAACACAACATTTGCTCAAACACAGCAGAGTTTGTGGTTTTAATCTCCACTTGACTCCAACTCGTACATTTTATCAACGAGCTGCTTGAAGGCAAAGATCAACTTCCTGTCTCTGCATCACTAATTAGAGATAATTACAGCACAGCAGACACGCGTGACAACAGTCTTAGAGCTACACGCCATCTCATCATGAACAGTTCCCGTGCACCAGCGCTCATGGTTGCTGCTGCATTCTGCTGGAATCCAGATTTTCTCTGCAGAAACAGCTCACATAATGACTGGGTGCATGCTGCCCCCTAGTGGACAAGCTCTGCAGTTTTTGGATAATTCCATAAAATATTGTTAAAAAACATAAAACATAGTTTTTACGCTCTATAGTAAATTTCATAAACTCATTAAGGATGAGAAGTCTTGACTTTGCTTTTTCTTTCTGGAGTTTTATTCCAAGGAGTGAAAGGAAGTCTCGTGAGGGGCAAAAGTCTGAGAAAATGCTGACAGTGTCGATCCACCCTGTGTTGAGGGAAAAGACACCGCCTGCAGTTGGAGAGGATCACTCGGAGGATCCTGAACCGGATCCGTTCTCTAGTTTGATCCTTCAGGTCCTCAGACGTCGCTGGTATTCATTTAGCTTTCCTGCAGCTCTACTCGCATTAAAAACAAAGACTTCATCATAAACGTGTCCAAAAGAAGAGCAATGGGATTTACCAAGTTCCTAAAATCAACAGTGTGGCCTGAGAAAATGTCTGCCTCTGATTAATCCCAGTGAAACATGGCCGACACGTCTTCCATCTGCTATATTTATTTAGATTTGCACACCAAAATAAGCAAAAGGTCAGAACCCCTCTTAGTGTGTTTCATCCGATCCGGAGTCTCCAGGGTGTTTAAAAAATACACCATCGGTTGGAGATGAAGGCAGATGGAACATGTTCACTGCTGCTCCAGTTGTTCTCCTCGCCGTTTTCTCTTTGTTCTGAATTCGGCACGCCAACATTTGACCGCCGTTTCATTAGTGCTGCCACTTTCTCTTCACTCTGTGACATTTGTGCAGGAAAAGGCTGTGAAGCGGCTCCGACTTTGATCTTTGCTTGGCTGCTGTTCTTTGGAAGTGGAACAGATATTCCTATTAATCCACGATTCTTTTTTTCTTCAGGCTCTGCTCTTCAGACTCATGACATTCATTAAAGCTACCAGAAAGTGGCAAAAAGGAGACAAAAGGCGGGTCGGAGCAGCTTCTCAAGGCCGCGCTGTGACATTTAGAGTTTGGTGAATCAGATAAAGAGCCGACTTTGATACTGACGAGTGCGTCTTAACCGGCCTCTTCGTTCGCTCTCTTTAATCTGCTGCAATTTGCTCTCCACTCTTCAATTTGACAAACAGGATTTGAAGTGAAGCCTCCCACACGGTAAACAACCAGCAGCGAGCTGGGGGAGAGAGTTTCCACATTGTGTTGACACATCATGGGAGCTCCAGCAGTCAGCGCCCCCAGCATCCGGCGTGCAGGCCCCCCCCCCCACCCCGAAGGTACAGGAGTCTGCCGGAAACTGATGGAGCCCCCGCCTGGAGGAGATCGAGCGTTCCCTCCAGGAAAACAGCAGTCGTCCATCATTTGCTCATGTACCCCGCTACTTCTTTCTCCAGACTCTGAGCGAAACGGTGGTTGAGGAAGAGGAGCTGGCCGTGAGGAAGGAGACGGCTGAGCAGCACATCCACGCGGCTGCTCTTCAGCAGGACCTGCAGGGAAAGAGTCTTCATCAAACAACATCCAGACCTGCTGTGCTTCCCAGCAAGGTCATAATAGTTTCAGATTTTTTATTACCGTAATTCCCGGACTATAAGCCGCTACTTTTTTCCTGCGCTCACAACCCTGCGGCTTATTCAGTGACGCTGCTAATTTATGGATTTGATTGGTGGCCGCCATGTACTAACTTTTGAACTCAGTGAATAGTTTGAATTCTCTACCTAACACCAAGAACAAGTCATTTGTTTTTCAACAAACTAAGCAGCCAAACAGCATGGATGTCACTTCAGGTCTTAGACACTTCAGTCATGGTTCAAAAAACGAAACACGCATGCCCGGCCGCATCCCAGAATCCTTTGGTGCCGTTAGACCCAACGTGCACGTGATCGCCGCTACAATATGATGCAGCTTTCAAGTTAAAAGCAGCGTGAAAAAATCCACCATCACCAACGGGTTTGGAAAAGCCGGTCAGCTGCGTGACGGAGAGAACAGCGCATGTGGGAATAACATTAGCCTTTATTTTGTCGGGACACGACTGGAAACACAAATCCACGTGGTCGTTTTAACGGTTCCTAAGGACTGACCGGAATTTTGCTTTGAAAAGCTCACAGCCTCCGTGTGAGCTGGAGACATGTTCTCCTGGCTGCTGCTCGTTTACGTAGAGCTGCGGGGCCAATGGCAGTCTGATGGCTCCCACACGTAACAACGCATCCGCCCCTCATCCACAAAACGTACAGTATTAAGTCCGATTGCTCTGCACAGACACGATTTCTTCCTCCCTGTAGCCGCCCAGGCCAGAGGTGTCGGAGAAGATAGGAAGGCGAGCGCGCGGGGCGAGCGCGGAGCTCAGAGGCGTCCGCGGAACTTCTGACGCATGCGCCGCGCTGAGGCGCGCGCTTTTCAGTCGCCGCTGCTTTATTTTACTTTTTTTTTTTTTAACCAGCCCTGTTAGTACCATAATGCTGCCGCGGCACACGCGGAAGGAGAGCTGTTCCTTTTCACCCCTCCATGCACTGCTGCTACTTGCTCATTTTTAAACACGTACAACAGTGTGACGAGCCGGGTGTTGGCCCCGCCTTTAGCCCCTAAGACTCATGGGAAATGGGGGATCGTGGATATAAATTTCCTCATCATAACTGAGGGATGTAATGTTGATTATGTGGTTACTGTTTGTAATTTTATGTGTGATACCTAGATTGTCAATAAGTAAAAAAACTTAAAAAAATCTAAATAAATAAATAAATAAACCATAACTGAGGACCTTGTGAACAGAATAGAGGTCCATGCTGTTTGTCAGAGGTGGTCGTAATCACATGCATGAGTCTGAGGCAAAGCTGAGTCATCCCACAGTGTGGGATTGCACCTTACCTATGCTGCGAGTCAGGATGTGATTTGTCTGGTACTTAATACATGCGACTTTTATTACGATGCGGCTTATGTATATCTAAAAGTAGTTGAACAGGTGACAAAGGGCATGTGCGGCTTGTAATAGGGTGCGCTTTGTAGTCCGGAATTTACGGTAGTTTTAGTTTTTATTTCGTTTTGAATTTTTGTTTTTAAATTTATTTAGTTTTAATTAGTTTTTAGAGGCAGCTTTACTAGTTTTTATTAGTTTATATTTTTTGAAATTGCTTCGTTTTAGTTTAGTTTTTATTAGTTTTAGTTTCTTCTTTTTTGTAAATTAGGATATTTGTCAGGTGCATGATTCAAAATCACCAGAATAAGTATTGCATGATAAAAACTCAATCAAAGATACATTTTGAAACACTTATTATTCAGAGGACACAAGGACAACTATCCTTAAATTAAAATACAACAGCCGATAACAGCATTACGTTATCTGCTCTCGCTTCTTTTTCGGGGGAGGGCGGGCGACAGGCTAGCTTGTCTAGGTACTGTTGATTGGCGTTTTTGTGTGCGCTTTTTAAATGTACTTTTAGATTCGTAGGGTTTTTCCCTTTGAGGAGCGTTCCACAAATTTTGTCTCCTGCTTCGACTACAAGGCACTTACTTTAGTTTTCGACGCTGTTATATTCAAAAAAGTCCCAAATAGGACTCTCCCGCTTTCTCCCAACTGTTAATGCAGCCATCACGCTCATGTAAATGTCTATGACAACGCTAGCCGGCAGTGTCTGACAGACATCGTGTGACGTCACAGACTACGTGATGCCGTAGGGGTCAAATACACAGTAAAACTAGCAGGGTGAAGTAAATAGACTTTATTTCAACCCAAAAGACTTATGTATTAACAAAGACGAAGTATTTTTTGGGGTTAATATTAGTTAGTTTCAGTTCGTTTTATACACACAACAAACAGTTTTAGTTAGTTTTCGTTTTTTTTTTAAACTCTCGTTTTTATTTTTATTTCAGTTAACGAAAATGTTTTTTCAGTTCTAGTTTTAGTTTTTTCGTTCGTTTCTGTTAACTATAATAACCTTGCTTCCCAGCCTGGTTTCTGTCTGAATGTGATGATGCCGTCAAAGGCTGGAGCTGTTCTAGGTCACAGAGGTCACACTCAGACAACTTCCATGCTGCAGATCTTAAAGATGACAACTTTTTACTCCTGGTTTCTATTTCTCAAACTATTTTTTTTAACTGGCATCAAAGTCTTCCTTTTTTCTGCTCATGTTCCTTAGATCGGAAAGTGCTGTCAGTGCATGAAACTGCCGCCGCCGTGCACAACAGTGAAGGGAGAGTTTAACCCAGGGGTCTGCAGGAGGCAGATGTGGCTCTTTTAGCCCCCCATTGTGGCTCTCGAAAGAAAAAGAAACATGTTTTTAATTTTAAAAGTTACTGCAAAGTAAAAAGTCCGTAAATAAAGCCAAAAAAGGGAAAGGAACGTATAACTCTGCGAGACTCCTGACTACAGTACCCACAATTCTCTGTTGAAGGTAAATATTTTGACAACAGTTTTAGCACCATTTGCCACACAGGATCACTTTGAGGTCAGTAAGCACCACCAGAATCCAGATTCACAGTTATAGCAGATTATGAGACACTTTCTATTTTTGAACAGATTCAAGGATTTGAAAAGTTTTGTTTGTTTAATAAACGTTTATCCTGTTGGGCCCACGACCTTCAGCGTGTTTTGGATTTGGGCCCCCTGAGGAACTGAGTTCAACGCCCCCGCTATGTCGAATTCCTTCACTACACACTACAGTGTATTATGTACGGGTTAATGGCCGATGAAGTGTGCGTTTTACTTTTTAACGCACGCCGTGGAAGCCTGTCCAACGCCAAGTGCGTTGAATAGTAATAACGCACACTTCATCGGCCATTAACCGGCTCATACAGTGGTCACTTAAAAAGCAATAAATATTAACCACTTTTTAGTCCTTAATTCTTGTTTTTTTCCGATTTGGATCCCTTTTCTCACAAAAAGTGGTGAGGAATGAAGGTCAATGGCAGCAAGACTGAGTTCATCTAATGCGCCGCATGACGTAACATATAGTCCGCGTCGCGCAGCACCACCGCTGCAGTCAAGATTCAACGATATATATATATATGCTGATCGTCCCGATGGGTTGAATAAAGCATCAGTTCAGAGAGAAAGTTCACCTCTTTCCGCTTGTTTTTGTCCAAATGATGAAGCAAAAGGTTGTTTAAAAGAAGCCGGCGCAGTGATACAAAACATTTAAGCTAGCTGACCGGATCTTTGTTTTTCACCGTGCGGTCATCAAGTTTTAATGCACACCAAGCAGCCAATCAGAATCGAGTATTCACCCAGACCGTGGTATAAACACTGTTTGCCATTCTGTAGGGCTGTCCAATCGACAAATCTCCAAAATCAACTGCCGAAACATGTCCAGTGTGCATCAGTGCTCACTAGATTGGTGAATATAGACCACAATGTATGTTCCAATATGGCGGTGTCCACATCACCAAAAAGATGGCGACTGAGTTGACTTCGTTTGGTTCTCATATAAAGTCAATGTGGTGAACATCAGCAGAAGGTTTGGGACTTTAACGCCCAGGAACACAACATCAGTCAGACATTTCAGACGCAGAACATTTAGGCCGCCTTTACACTGCAGGTCTTGATGCTCATATCCGATTTTCTGACTATATCCGATTTTTTTGACGACCCGCTTACATCATCTTGTAAAAGTGACCCGTATCCGATTTTTGCATTTACACTATACAATGCTGTAACTATCAAACGTAGACATTCAGAGGACTACGTAGCAGCATGTCTGCATTCCGCGGACCTCTTACGTACTTTGTGACTGCGGTTGTCATGGAGGCAAGGCGGCGACGGAAGGAGGCATTGCCTTGGGCGCTCCTGAGGGGATGCACGGGGGAGGAAGAAGGAGGGCTGCTCGGCTCTCTCTGAGTTTTGAATGAGGAAGTGTTTGCAGACGTGCTGTAACAGTTTGATCCAAGAGTTGAACCTTTCCTGCGCGATGACTTCTCTTTTCTGACCGTAGTCAGAAACACACGGGAGATTTCCTCGGGGTTCTCTTTTCCGTTCTGAACCCTCAGCCTCCAGAGTGGGCTAAGAAAGACTCCAAAACTTTTGGGGGAGACACCTTATTTTTAATTTACGGTTCTCCGACAGTCCCCCGCTCCGCACTCACACCCCTCTCTCTCCTTACACACACACATGTAAGCAAGCACGCTCGCGCTCGCTCACACACCCATGGTCCCCATCATACACGCCCCCCAAAGAAATAAATGGCTTCTAGCCTGTTCCATAGCAACGGTGTCCCGATTCATTTGTTACCGTTTGCGTCCCGACCGGACCGGACATAACAGCGGTTTCCAACTACGGTCTGAAGCCTGAGGCTGAAAGGTAACACGCTGACAGCAAAATCAGCGCACATAAAGCACCTTAATAAGTCATGTGATCTCAGTTGGTGGTCTCCTGAGGTACCGTCACTGAGGTACGACTCGCATTTACTGGGGAATATCCGATTTGTCTGCTTACATGGCACACGCAAATGCACGTACCCGATTCGTTTCCGATTTATTTCCACATATGAGAAAGGCCTGTATCCGATCTGAGAAAATCGGAATCCATGCGCTGTTGTCCTGCTTATACGTTCACCGGTCATATCCGATCTGTGCCAAATGAGAGGAAAAAAAATCGGAATTGGGTCACTTGAACCATGCAGTGTAAAGGCGGCCTTAGAGAAGATGCTGATCTGAAACCTGAGAAACGGAAAAGGGAAAAACCACTTTTCCTCTCGTGAATATTAAAAGAAAAAACTTATTCAGCTTCTATGGTGCAACTGCTGGTAGAAAGATGTCCATTAAGAGAGCTTACAACTGGTTAAATAAAGTAAATCTGACAATGGTTGCTAAGCAACAGAGAGAAAGCTGCTGTGAAACTCTGTGATCAAATCCAGAGTTTTCTGAACTGCGACGCAGAGAAGTTTGGAGGGAAAGCTGTGCACGTTAGCCAACAAACCCCAAGACTTGGCGTGCACGTGAACCCCGTCTGACAGGAAAGACACCTGTAATCTGTAATCTGTAATCTGAGATTACTGGGACATAATGACAGAGCAACCATCAATGATAACACCGAATGTTTAAATGTGGAACACAAGTCAAAGTAGTTTATGGTCATTTTAGTTTTCTGCTCATTTCTTTAAAAAAATAAATCCATTTAAGTCATGTGAACATTGAGGAATATTTTTTCAGATTCTTGTTCTATTTTTTTTTATCTTTTTTATTCTGTGTTTTTTATTTATTCGTTTCGCTCCCGTAGAACATTCCTCACTTTTTGAAATATGAAACACATTTCAGAATAATGATTTTATATTTTAAACCTTGTTTTTTAGGAGTGTCCTCCCGCTCATTTGTTGCTGTTTCAGTTGTTATTTATATTTTCAAATCAGAAAAGAATGAGCTCAGATGATGTGGCATTCTGTTCACCTTTGACCCAACAGGTTTGGTATCATATGGGGTCAAACCAGGATCAAATATTTGACACCCTTAATAACACTCAGTCATGCATCAGTGAGCAGCTCCTTTGTTCAATTAAACTCAAATATACAGAGCTCTAAAGCAGGGGTGGGCAAACTGCAGCCCTCGGGCTGGATCCGGCCCGCCTCCATGTCTGGTCCGGCCCACTGAACAATATCAGAGACCCATGTTTCGTTTTTTTTTTTTTGTTTTAATCTGGCCACACGGTCAAGATGTGACATTTTCTTCCCCCTTCTGCAGCTTGTGCTCCAACCTGAAACCCTCTAAAAGTCTCTGTCTCTGTCTTTCTTTTCTATGTCGCAGTTCATCTTTCCCGGTTTAGCTCGTTCTTTTAGATGCTTTTTTTAAACAGCACACCCTGTTCTGTGTCCTGATTGGCTGGAGACCCTGTGTTCAATCTCCTCGGTCCGTGCCGTGTCTCCTGTACAGAAACGCGGAGCTCTTCAGATCTACAGAAATCTGTGATCGATCAGATCTTTGTTTTCATTCTAAGATCCTGGACCACATTTCTAGGAAGGTTTGAGAATTTAAACAGGATAAAGGGTGAAAATGTTCATGTGTGTGCTGACCTCGCTGCCCTGGCCCAGCAGGTGCAGGTGCTCCAGGCAGAGGCGGCTCAGGCTCCGCAGACTCCCCTCAGCCAGCAGCAGGTTCTCGTGGGGCTCGCAGACCAGCGTGAAGGCCAGGCTGTGGACGGCGAGCCACACGGCGCTCGCCTCCTCGCAGAAGGGGTCTCCGGCTCGCAGCCGCATCACCCCGCTGTCGGCCTCCTGCAACGCCAGCGCCTCCTCCCCCGGCACCGCATCCACCGGCACCCGACCCGCAGCCTCCCGGGTCAGAGAGACGACGCTCCGGACCTGCCTGACCCACAGACAGCATTTTTAGGAATGAAGAGCTGCCGTCAGCTGACCGACCTTGACTGTCAGGATGGGACTTTTGAACGTATCTGTGTTAAAAACACAGAGACTCAAACCCAGAATGTTTGTGTCTCCAGTGAAACGACAGGATCTTGTGAAACAGCCGTATCTTTTCCTCCAAACCTTCCATCTCCCGACATGAAAACCAAACTCTTAGACCTTAGCAGATATCTGGCTCAGGACGGGACAGCTCTGATGCTGCTCCCTGTCTGTGCTGCACCGCAAATTCAGACTGAAAGCTAGGAGGGGAGAGTGTAACCAGATGGATGATGGGAAATGTGGGCGGGCTTACTTCTTAGAGGCACCTCAGGAATTCTGAGGCATATTTCTGATGAACAACTAAGGGTGAGAGATGATATCAATTCAATTCCTCCCACTCCCTCCCTTTCAAGCTATAAATCTAACTCTATTTAATATATCCACTATATTTAATCAATCTAGTGGGACCTGGGTGCGTATTCTATGCATAACATCTTTGTTTATGATTGAGAAAATTCAAACCTAACCGAACTCCCGCTCCTCACCTGGCCACCACGGCCAGCTTCTCCTTCCGCAGGAGTCTTCTCTCCTCCGGGCTGAGCTCCCGGTGCTGGTCGGTTAGAACCGCCTCGTCTGGACCGAACATTCGGGAGTAAAGCAGCCGACTCTCCCCGGCGGGCAGAGCGCTGACGGGACACACTGTGTGGATCAGGAAGCACCGAACCATGGCTCACGCAGGCAGCGGCGACGAACAGGACAGGAGCTTCTTCCTGCTGATGCTGGCTAAACTTCCGCTTTGGTCAGCTGACCGGGATCACGTGAAATGGGTGTGTCCTTCTTAATATGTCCACCAGAGGGCGCCATTGCACTTTGATGAGCAAATGTCTGAATTCTGTTATTAATACTGTACGCTCATCCTCACAAGAAAAGAAACACATTTCTTACAAACGTTAAAAACTTTGCCTTATGTCACTTTACTGTCATTTTTAGACAACTAAAGAGGGTTTGACTGTAGGCTATTTTAGACTGAGGATTATTTGTAGTCATTTCTCAGTTTATTGGGCATTTTAAAAGGCCGTCGCTGTTCTAGAATTAGCCAAAGTACTACACTCAATGCAATTGATCTTAGAGCATGAAAGGGGGCAAAGTGTAACAGACACGTAATCTTCTGTGGCATTAAAGGACTTCTAATATTTCTGTCCTTTACAGTGCTCACAGAAAACTTAAAAATGCTAATAACTGTCCAAAAGCGCACGGCAGATGGACCACAGCATGATCGCTTTTTCACAATCTGGTAAACGGTTGTTCCTTTAAAAAAAAATTGTATTTATACAAATGTGATGTATAATTATAAAATAGATATTTAAGTTTATTCACAGCTAAGGTTCTTTTGGGGCGTAACATTTAAATCCAAGACAAACCAAGAAAAAAACTATTCATGATTGTCCTATCTCAGTCAAGATCATTTAAATAGGACCAAAATGTCATAAGCCTTAGTCACATGCACGTGCACAGGGGTTGACCCGTAAGGGGGCTGAAAGGTTTTGGGGTTTCTGGGCCCCCAGAGGTGTGGCTGCATTTTAAAGGGAGCGCAGGTGTGTCTTGCAGTTCTCTCGTTGCTCATCCGACCACCTTAAGGTGTGTCATAAAAATGGAATGTACCATTGTGGTGCATGTGGTAAGTATTATTGGGAAGGATTTGTAAGAACGCTTGGGCGATGCTGCTGTGTCCTTATAACACTCTCTAGCCATTAGTGAGGTCTAAGTACTGGCTTCTCACTGACCTCATGCAAATGCTGCATCCTAGGGATGTGCACAGAAGATGCCTGTAGGATGCCCACACAAGCTACACTCCGATTGTCTAATTTCATCCTTTCTAACAGGCAGGCTGCACACCCAAAGAATGCAAACCTTTCACTTGAACAGCACTGACGGGCTCCCTGACCAATGCGTAGTATTCAAGGGGGGGTTAAAACAAAAATTATACGACACGCCTGAGTCTCAGCTACTTCCCCTCACATGTGTCTTCAGTGTGCACAAAACTACTTGTGGAAAAAATGTGCATGAACATTTTCGGCTTACGGACTCAGCGGGTGATCCTAATGTTTCCTGTGGGCCAACTACACCCCCCCCCCCGTACAGGTTTGCCCATGCTTCACCCGCAGACAGCCCATATCCCCCCAGTAAGGGCAATTGTGACTAAAGGCTTCTTTTACTGTTTTAACAGCTGCAAAAAATAAAAGCGACAAACATCTACCACAGAGTTTTGAGTCTAATTCCATTACTGAGTGACAGTGGGGAGGAAAGGTCCTTCTAAGTCAGAGGTGACCTCTGCGGTTCAGGTCCAGATCCAGACGCTTTCCCCCGTGAAGCCCAAACATCATCTTCAGCATGAAAAGAGAAAAGGTGCTGCTGTTGGAAGGACTGCAACCTTTGGGATAATGGTTTGGTAGAAACCCACAGATCGTTGACTTGTTTGTCTAGACAGCACAGGTGATGGGCCCTGTGGACACACATTCACCTGCGTCTAAGGGCACACGTTGTCATAACAACCAATGTTCCTGTGTTTCTTTTTTAGGGAAGGTGTTAAACTCGGCCAATCAAGTTTGCTTTACAGGCTGTAAAGGTCAAGCAAACAAGTGAATCTAGAGGCAAGTTACCTTAAAATAGATGAAGAAAATAGGTAGATAATCGGAAAACTGCGTCAGCTTTTGGAGAAAGGTTAGGGAACAAATTATTCAAATGAAACATAAACAGATTAAGAGAGCTAAAAAAAAAGAGAGGAATACAACTCCACAGGGGAAATTGGAGGAAAAGGCAGTACTTGTAGTAAAAGTGGAGAAAAAGTTGAGTAAAATGGAGAAGGGGAAAAAAACGTAAGATGCAACCAGAATTCATTAAATAAACTCTAAAGGGGGAAAAAGAGTATGTAACCCTTGTGCTATCCTAGGCACTTTAACATTGGGAGTTGGGTCATCTAGACCCACTAGACAGTGCTCTGAACCTTTTTTCTTCAATGATTTGTGATCTTCACTGGTGTCCATGGATTACATGAAATCTTTCCACCTTTATCCACCTTTGTCATGGTAGGGAGAACACGTCAATGTAAGGTTGGGGTCATCTAAGATAGCACAAGGGATAATATGAAATGGACAGACTCACTTCTGATTATTCTTCATTGTGAGAGCACTTAACCAGCAAGTTTCATATGTTCAGAATCAGTTGCAGCTAATAAAAGTGTCACTATGCAACAATATTAAACAAACACACTGAAATGTGACGTTAGACCGCAGAAAGTACCAGTCCGCCCCCACCGGAGACCTCACGAGGACACTCTATCACGCCCAGCCGTGTGGCTCCGTGGATTTGGCTTCTGCACAAAAAGTCAAATATAAACAGCTAGTTCGGCATCCTTGAGCAGAAAATCTGTTTTCACAGTACATGGTGGCACAGTGGTTAGCACTCTTGCCCCACAGGAAGAAGGCCCCTGGTTCAAGTCCGGGCTGGGGGACCTGAAACAGAACATCAATGCTAGATGTTCCTCCTTTCTGTGTGGAGTTAGCATGTTTTCTCCTGGGACTCTGGCGTCCTCCCACCATCCAAAAACATGCTTCATACATTATTTGGTTCATCTAAATTGTCCCTAGGAGTGAATGTGTGGTTGTGGCCCTGCAGCAAACTGGTGACCTGTCCAGGGCGTCCCCACTCTTTGCCCGCAAGTGGCCGGCATAGGTGCCAGCCAATGAGTTGTATCGCTAGAGGAGACACGCCCGCTTGGGAAGCCTGGCCGACGGTGGCGGAGCGTGACGCCATCTTGGTGAGGTCGTCGGCGCCCACATGGCAATGTTTTCTATAGCCTTTGGTGACATCTAAGTAGCTTTTATAAAATGTATATATATTTATGTTTAAATATATTTATACATATATATAAACATATAATATGTGTATGTAATTTATATATACACATCATTTGGTTTTGCTAAATAAGAGAAACAGTCAGCCTTAAAAGCTCAAACTTTAATAAAAATGCATAGTTGCAGGACTTCTTACAAATTAAAATCATTTCAAAGAATTTTTAGAAATAATTTTTAAACATGTAGAAGTTTGATATTTCTTTGACGTGTCTTTAAATTATTTAGAAAAGCCCAACAATAAGTCAATAGTAAGTCAGTAATAATAAATAATAACAATATATAAATAATAAGTTAATTATAATAATAAATGATAACAATAAAGTCCAAAAGTTAACAATAGATTTACCCTTAAAAAAAAAAAAAAGAAAGAAAAACAATAGATTTATCTACTGATTCATGTGAGTGATCAATTTGGTGTTACACAGATGGTACGGTGCCGGGTCTCAAGCAACCAGTCTGGCCTCCACAAATGTTTTGAACACAGCCAGACTGTATTACTAGTTGGTACCACAGTGATCCATCTGGGTTAACTCTTTTTATTGTTAAGGCCCACTTTTACCTTAAGTCTGAATCCATTGGAAACCTGCAAGAAAAGTTCAGTCACTGAGTCAAAAATGTATAAATCTATATTACTATAATAGCCTAGTCCTAGTATACTGTATATACGTTTAACAACATAAAGTTTATATTTATGGTGACAGCAAGTTACGCGTACATCATCCCTACATGTTGATAAATAGCCCTGCAGCATCATGCATGTCCACGTGTTCTATTAATGAAGCCCCTGCAGTATTATTGAGACTGAATTAATTCAATACTGCAGCATTAAAAGAAAAAAAATATATAGTCTTTACCTGTGAAATGTTATGCCTTCCTCCTTGGTGGACTATTTTTTCCGATTTTGGCAGTTGAAATCCGCACAATAAACTGGCATTTTGCAAAAAATGTGTGTTCCCATGCATACACTGCAGCATTGACTTGACCTCACCAAGATGGCGGCGCTCTGCTCCCATGAGGAATCACGTGATGTCTCCTCTAGCGATATAACTCATTGGTGCCAGCAGCCGTGACCCTAAAAAAATGAATGATTGAATGAATGAATGAATGAATGAATGAATGAATGAATGAATGAATGAATGAATGAATGAATGAATGAATGGTCAATTTCCACGTTTTTTTAACCTGAGGGGAGGGGGTTCATAAATGTCCAGATTGTCCAGGAAAGAGGTGGTTCTGTGTGTTCTGACACAAAATGAGACCACACCCTCCTCCCTCCCTGACAACAGGTATGGATGGTATTGATCAATTAACATTTCATCTAAATTTTCACAGTGATCTCTTTTTTGATCTCTTTGATTTTTTTTATGTGTTTTGCTTTCTGGTCCCAGCTGGTGCTCCGTATGGTCGGTGTTGAGTGCCTTGCCATAAAAGGAACATTGGTTGTTGTGGCAACGTTTGCTTTTAGGCTCAAGTTGGCGTCACCTTTCTTATACTTCGCCCTGCAGCCCAGGAGGAGCAGGGAGCGCTGGTGAGCCCGCTTTTTCCTGGTGTCTTGTTCCAGGGCTCAGCGATGTAGATCTTCAGTTAGTGGGACGTGTTTGTCATTGACTGACCCACATTAGAAGACGCACTGCTGCCTCTTTATAAGTCAAAAACACAGAGGATCCACTTATTCCCTCAAGAAATCAAACAGCTCTGCAGAGACCTGACCTTCCAACCCAATGACTCGAGACTTGAGTTTAAACTTGAACTTTGTGACAAGTGAACGATGTTTGTTCACCTCAGAGCTCTCCATCGAGGCCTGGGGCCGGTTTTCCAGCGGTTGCATCACAGTTGTGGCAGCATGGACACAGTCATGTCAGTTTGTTGATTTGCACAGATTGTATTCAGGCACTGAAAAACTTGGAGCTGCGACATTCGAACATATGGCCACAGGCGTGACTTGTAAGATTGTGGGTCAGGAAGTCCGAACATCTGAGGAGGACAGATCAATTCGAAGAGATTTTAGGCTGTAAATGTTTTTAAATATGTATATAATACTAATGTGGCATAAATTAAATGACCTTCAAATAAATAAATAAAAAACAACAATTATTTTGAGCTGCATAAAGCTTAAAAAAGTCCTGAATAAAGAACAAAAGAATCCAGTTTTATGTAATTTTTTTCAAAATGAGATGCGGTGGGGAGTTCTAAAGCTGTTTTTGCTTTTTAATGGAATAAAATAATTGGAGAAAAAAAACCCACAATAGTTTAAAAGTACAAGGAGCTTGCTGTCCTCTGTGTGCCCCCACATATCAGTTGTTTTTATAAACACAAAGCTCCATTGGGTCCATCAGCTCTTGATGCAACAACTATGTACGGCAGAATAAAGATGTAAGGTTTTTTTCAGATGCTTTGATTGTATGAATTAAAATTTGCGATTAAACCATAGAGATGCCACAGTTGTCGGCTTAAAACCCAACCATACGTGACACTTTAAACCGAATCGTGGGGACAGGGAATCGGTGGATCTAATATTATTATTACTGTTTTTTGTATTACACCAGCCTTAGTTTCAAATGGTAAATGGGGTAAACTTGTATACCTTGCTTTCTATCCTCCTTGAAGGCCCAAGGTGCTTTACAGTCACAGTCCCATTCACACCCACATGGCGGCTACGCTGCCAAACACTGTCTGGCGCCAACCTTCCACCAGAGGCAAGGTAGGGTTCAGTGTCTGGCCCAAGGACACTTTGACACATGGGTGGGCAAGGCGGGAATCAAACATGTAATCTCCCAATCAGAGGTCGACCGCCCTACCACTGCACCACAGCCAACTTAAAGATTTTTCTTCATTGTTACTTGCGTATTAGCAAATAATAAATGATTTTGGGGAATTTGTCCTTGTTTTGTAATACACAAATCATATATCAATTGTAAAAAAAATGGTGACCCAACATTGAGGTTTGGACCAAATTGTGGGGAAAGTGAATGGTTGCATCATTAGTTTAAAGGGCCTATATCATGAAAAATGAACAATTTTTTCTATCTTTTAAGTGTATTATAATGTTAATTCCTCACAAAAACAATCCCAAAGTGGTATTTTAATCATTCACGCATTTCTGAGTATTCCTCTAAAAAGCTGCTCTCTGAGCACCAGCCCCTCCCAATCCACAAAAACTAGCGGATTTTCGCATTGTGACATCACAAAGTGAGGAACAGCCCCTTCCAGGAAGAGTCTGCGCTGCCAGCTCCGCCCCCAGGCTAACACAAGACACACACTTTCTCGGTGGAGCGTTCTCGGTCATCGGCTAAACACTTTCATGTATCCCTTGTTCTATCCTAGGCACTTTAACACTGAGAGTTGGGTCATCTAGACCCACTAGACAGTGCGCTGAACCTTTTTTTTTCAATGATTTGTGATCTTCACTGGTGTCCATGGAAATCAACGATCAATGTGCACAACCATCTTTGTAAAAGTTCAGATGTTCTTTGTTTCCGTGGGATTAACGCAGACACTGCTGAGGCCGACTCTAGGATGATGTCATGAAATGGGCGGCACCAACAAAGAGAGAAAGGCGGAGCCTCAGAGATCAAGTCATCTTACTTAGGAGAATGAGCAGCGAAAATAACACATTTTTCATTAAAAAATTGTTATTTAGTGTGCCAACGGTCATATATTATCACAAACATGAGAAGCACAATGCAGGCTCCTAAAACACCACTGAGGGTTCTACGCATATTCCCTCTTTCATTTAGGCTTTGGAGGAAGCCTGTGTAGAACAGGCCACAGAACTCTCCATCAACTTTCTCTCTTCTCACCGTTTTCAATTCATTTACAAAATGCTACTAACTGAAAAGAATAAATGACCACTGACTTCAATGACATTTCAAAATGTTGTCCAAGCTGGGTCCATGTGTTCTTAATCAGGACTCTGAGAGGTCTCTTTGAGATGAGCAAACAACAAAAGACAACAGTTTGTTTAGGATTTAAGGCTTTTGTTTCTGTTTCCTTGTCTTGTTATTTGCTAAAAGCTGATTTAAAAAAAAAAATTAGTGCTGTCCTACTTTAATGAAACGCGTAAAAGTTTTCTTGGCACATGAAGGTGTCTCTTGGTTCAGACTGAAGAAAGACATTTAGGAGTGAAAAAGACAGAACAAAGACGTGTCTAATGAGATGGCAGACAGTCAGAAAAAGTCGATTTTTTTTATCTTTTTGGCACATCCTTCACTAGTAAAGCTATAATCAAATGATTAAAGATCCTCTGAAGAGACGTCTGATCTGTTCGCATAAATATTCAGTCATCACTTCTCCCCTTCTCTGCTGTAAAGCCCTCAGGCTTTTAAGAGAGCATTTATTAAAAGTGAGCAAACGCTCTTCTCCAATTACAGCTCTCTGCTGTAATAAAATGGTGTTTACTGTATCATTCCTAGAATTAATGAGACGACATGGTTTGCTGACTTTATCTGAGCAAATGAAGCATTTAAGCTGTTCAGAAATCTGCAGTTTTGTGACTGAAGATCATGGAAATCTGTAGGTTAATTAAAAATGACTGCTAAACGGAGAAAGACAATTTAGAAGACAAACCTGAACTACTATTTGACTCCCGAAAATTCTGGAATCATAGAATAAAACTGCAAGCAAACGAGGCCAGTAGAACCTCCTCATGGTAATGGGTCCACCTACTCTTGAACAGCCCGATTTAAAGCTGCTTATCCTTTTGATCTCGTGGGTTTCTCATAGGTTACACTGTGGGGTGTGGCTCTGGCATTACAGTAAATAGCAGGACTTTTCTACCTTCCTTGAGGGCCCAAGGTTCTTTACAGTCCCAGTTCCTCATTCACACCCTGATTGTGGCACCACTGCCGAACACCGGCGCCAACCTGTTACTACCTATAATAGTGTTCAAGGACACTTTAAAGCAAAGCTGGAATTGAACTTATGATATTCTGATCAGAGGTCGACCGCCCTACCTATGCACCACGGCTGCCCATTAGGGCAGGGCCTCTAACCCTTGTGCTATCCTAGGCACTTTAACATTGGGAGTTGGGTCATCTAGACCCACTAGACAGTGCTCTGAACCTTTTTTCTTCAATGATTTGTGATCTTCACTGGTGTCCATGGATGACATGAAATCTTTCCACCTTTATCCACCTTTGTCATGGTAGGGAGAACACGTCAATGTAAGGGTGGGGTCATCTAAGATAGCACAAGGGTTAAACAGGAAGGGGCTGGTCTGCCCGGTATGTGCCAGATTGTTGTGGGTGGCGAAGACAATTGCTGGGCCTATACGCAGTTTCAGTGTCAGTTGATTGAGCTCGTTTGGTAAATATGGTTTTACTTATACGTGTTTCATTCTGCAGTTTAAATGATATTATGAACAATGTAATTTAAACAACATGGCTGTCAACATGACTCTGTGAGTTATTAATGTACCACAATGTCTTTTGATTCAGTCTGCTTTAGGAGTACAGTATACAGCGGACTTACTTTTTGTTTGTCACTTCCAGGTCAATATCATTTCAGTCACCCGTGTTCATCACTGATCATGTCTCCGGTGGGCATTTGTGATTATATCGCAGAGTTTTTCTCCGCTTTTGGGTACCAGTGTGTCCTGTGACTTGTGTGGGAAATGTATTGGGCTCTGTGACAGCTATAGTGAAAATCACGATCAAATATAAGAGACAGTGATACTCATTCTGTGTTCAATATAATGAATGAATTTGTAATCCACAGATCCAAAATCCACTGATGCACTTGTAGTTCAGTCTTTCTAAAACCTGAATGTTTAGATGGATTATGAGAGAAACTTTTCTGAAACACAAACATCTAGGTCTGAAAGACATATCCATAGCATCTGTCTCATAATTTCAGGTTGAAATTTAATTTCTTCCACTTTACCTTCACCTGCCTGCTCACATTTATGGTTGAGCACGTTTTGAAAACTGATCTTTGATTCATCTAGCTTCATCTAGTGTGGGCCTTTGGGCAAGACCTGTCGCGACCCCTGAAGGGACATACCAAAACTATCTATTTTTTTCTTGATGTGGTTGTTCAAATGTTAAGCTCTGAATGAAGTCAGAGTTTTAGAAAAGGTTTCAGAGATTTGAGTACATAGCAAGCAGGAATGCTGAGCTCCAACAGGCTCCAACAATAAAACCCACCAACGAAAGATCTAACAGCTTTCTGGAGAGAATCTGACCAACAGACTGACAGATGAGACCCGGAACAAACCAGCAGAGGGCAGCAGAGGGGCAGGTGCTTGAAAAAGACATTCTGCTGGCTGAAGTTGCCTGGAATTAAGAACGACCAGGTCCTTCTAGGAAACCTGAACCTTCTTCCAACGGCTCCAAATCTCTGTCCCAGACAACCCTGATGCTCTGGAGAGACGCTGATGCAGACTAGATCGTAAGAAACTCAGAGCTCTCCAAGTCAGTTGGGGCAACTGTGACAAGTGGGAGAAAGACGAAGGGATGAAGACATGATGAGGTAGGTATGAACATATCTGGCTTACGCGGTGTGGATAGTAGTTTTTGTAGAGTTTTCTGTTGTTCAGAAGCACTTTTACCCCAAACATGTACCTGAATCTGCAGGCAGTTGCCCAAAGCAGCCAGCAAAAAGGCTGTTCTACAAAAATGAAAGTCTTCTAAAATGCAAAAGATCAAAGATTAATAAACAAAGACCATGGATTCTGCCTCTGCAGGAAATCCAAATTAAATCGCCTTCAGAGCTTGTAATCTCACTACAAGCGCACTGAAGTGTTACGCGGCATCCCCACATCATTTTTTTTTTTTGAAGGGGGAGTTTCTCCATAAAAACGGCCATCGCTTGTTTTGTGTCTCATGATCAAGGTCAGAAAGCAGGCCGTGTTCTGCCAGAGTATTCAGAAGAAGGCCCACATTTCCCAGACAAGGAGAGGATTTCTATTGGACTGAAAGTACAAAAGTTCAAGGCAACCTTTCTGGTCTGAGCTCCCACTCTGCTCTGCCGTTCTGAACCAGTGGTAGAAAATACTTTGTTAGTAAAGCGCCGTGAAAAGTGAGCTAATGTGGCTCAACAGAGTTTTACCGAGTTAGATCTAGTCAGCGGATGATAGGAGATACCAGAGATATTTTAGTTTTATTATGATAAAAACAGATGCGTCTGCTCACCTTCTGCTGCTCTAAAGCAAACACGTCAAAGTTCAAAGCCAAGTTCCATGAAGGTAATTCATCTTTAAACTTGACCGTGGCTCAAGGCAACTTTTGGGATACATATAGAGAAAAAAAAAAGGTCTGTGAATACGGCTGAAAGTCAGAAAACACATTTTTATGAATAGCTATTGATGTTGAACATATTTAAAAACCAAACAAGTAACTCATATGAAAAAAAGGAAATGCGTTCCAGACTCCGACCGAGGGTTTATTTTTCCGTATTTAACTTATAAGCACAGAAACTTAAAGCAACAGTTAAATAATTCCCTCTTCAGTTAGATCATAAAAAAGTGCTTCAGTGGATCACACACACAAATGTTATTTTTGCAACCCAAACTTTAAATCTCTCTTATTGAGCACATTTTTTATGTCCCACAATTTTTTTTTACAATGCACATAAATGTTTATTTTTACTGCAATACTTATGGGTAGGATTAGGTAACATAAAAACACACACGTTTGGTTAAAGCTCTTCCAGCAGTTGGTACTTGCAGCAAATCCTCGCTGCTTCTTCTTTGCTCTCACAAACGAGCGCACAGTTACACACCAATGGGGGGGGGCACGCCAAACTCACCAGAGAAAACTGTGAGCAACTCATGCTAAATCTTTTTAATGGTTGTATTTATTCTTTTATTTGAAGCATCTTCACTGCCCCCCAAAGACTCAGGAGACACGTTATTACTCTGTAACCTGGCTTGACACTGTCTCTTAATTTTCTTTGCATTTGACAGTTTTACATATTCCTTTAATTGTTTGTTTGTTATGTTGTTTGGTTGTACGTGGATGTAAAGTATTTTTTTTTCAGAAGTAACTATGGTAAAGTAATGGTAAAACATTAGCCATAAACTGACTCCTCTAACTCTGTTTTGCTTAACATAGTTGGAAGGGAAAAAAAACAAAAACAAAGTTGGAAGAAATTATCTCTTTACTACACCCCAATCATCTTTTGATCTACTTTGAAATCCTTCCCAGTGGTCTTTTACTTATGATTAAGCCGCTTTTAGCCAAAATCTAAAAACCTGTGTTTTTTTCTAGGACATAGTTTCTGCAGAGCGGCAGGAGTTCAGCAGACACTCAACTCTTATTTTTGGGCGGGACTGTTGACGAAAGGCCACCCTGCCCTCCCTGTTGCGGAAAGCTCTCTGTTAATGCCTTCCCACTAGTTTACAGCCCCTCAAACCCCCAAGCTGACATTAGTGGTGCAATAAAAGGGCGAGCAGTATGGAGCTATCCAGACATCCAGTTTGGATCCAGATTCCAGCTCAGACGAGGAAAACAAAGACGTTCGTGGATCTCTACGTCTGCAGGTGGATGCATCAGAATGGAACAGAGCCTGCCCAGCAGATTTTCTACGTCAGAAATCCAATCATTTGCCAACATCTTTTTTTCGTCTGCTCCTGATTCACAACAATATGAAAAAAAAAAAAATACAATACTAAGAAATGCAAATTTGAGCTTAATTTTCTTTACATCCGTCCTCTATCCTTAGAAAAATGCCTCAAGAACATGTTAAAAACAAAAACAAAAAAACAGATTTTTTTATTTGAGTAGGTCGTTAAGCAGCTATGGGTCTGATGAAGAGACTCAGTTTTTGAAAAAATATTACTGGAAAATTAATGGAAATCTCCTCATAGAGGCAGAAAAGTACAGAAAATAGAATAGACCTGATATGAGAAAATAAAATCAAACAGAGCAACAAACATAGTCTACAAGAAGATTTCAGATTTGAATAATCTGATGATATCAAGTCAGATTAGGATTATATGCTTAGATTTGATAGTGATACGTGTTGTGTTCCACTAGATCTCTGTGCTGTGATCATTAATGTCTGTTTCCTTTTAAACAGGCGTTCAGTTTTATCTACGTCACATACAACATTCCTGATAAATTTAGAAAGATGTTTTGAACAAAACAAATGTGGGAGACCACAGGGATCTACTTTAGGCACCTATCCTTTTCATATTTTTATATTTTCATATTTTGTTTCAGTTCAGCATCACTTTTCTCTTCTACGCTGATGACATATAGCTGTACTTCAGCATTTCCCCTAAAGGCTAACTTTAGGCGTGTTTAAGATAATAAATCATGGATGGCATGATGACTATACAGGTGTCAGAAGTCAAGATCTCTGTCTCCCCCTCTGGTCACTGGCAGGAAACATCTCTAGAGTTCTAACTACACCACATCTCCCAACACACTTCCTGGCACACCTGACTCTCATTCACTCGATCAACACAAGTTTACTTGATCTCTGTACTGAGCTCCCTCAGTGGAAAGTAGTTTGTGCCGCTCTGCCTTCTTTACTGAGCGTTGTATCTAGACCTGATCTTCTGTTTCCTGACCTTGCTCTGTATTTGACATGATTTGCATCCCACCTGCCCCAAATCTCGCCTGGACCCTGACTTCCCCTGTTTCTCCTGCCTGACCCTGATTTAGCGTTGCAGACTTTTACCAGCGCTAATAAACGTGCTGCATTTGGATCCAGCCATCTGCCTCTTCTTGTGACACCAGCAGGGAGGAAACTGAGGCCTTCAGGAACATCATAAACCTGTGTGTGTTATTTTTAAATCTGAGCTCAGTGTCATTTCACACCAAAGAGCTAGAAATAGGAAGAGAGCGAGGAGAGCTTTCTCTTGCTTCGTCTAAGAGGAGCTTGTGATATTATGGAGGATTCAAAATGGCTCCTAAAACAGACCAATTAACCCTTATGTGGTGTTCGGGTCTGTGGGACCCGTTTTCATTTTTTATCAAAAGAAAAATGAAACAATTAATTAATTTTTCAAACTCAGATTCACTGGCCTTGGCTCATTTTCTGTGAAGAACATATATCAGAATACATTTTTAATGACCACACACCGTACACCCCCCAACACATTTGTATTACATATAAGATGTTCGGGTCCACTGGACCCGGGGCTAATAGAAGTGTGGAAATTGATGTTTTATGTACCTACACTCTGTCCTCCACCTGTCTGGGCCTTCTGTGTGTGTGTGGGTGTGTGACCAGTGAGAAAGAGAGAGAGAGAGAGTGGCAGAGAGAGAAAGATTCACTGTAAATGTGAGTTCTGTTTTTGCACCTGCGGTTCCCGCACAAGGTTGCAACATTGTTAGAATAATTCAAGCATCAACTCTGTTTGGTCTCGTTCTCCCGCACATTTGACCATTTGACTTTCTTGCGGGAATCTTTAATATCTCAATCTTTATCGGCTACAAATTGGAGGCGGGACACTGTAAATATAGCTTTGCCAGTGTGGTTTCTTATCACAACTGATCAAAATGGCCAAAAGGCTTTCTGCGCAGAGGGCCCTGGAATTGATTTTAGAAGAGAGAGACGTTTTTGCTGATGATGTAAAGGGAGACGATTCAGAAGAGGAGGTTTCAGAATTAGAGGATCACATTTCTGAAAATTCAGAGTCTGACAGTGACTCTGAAGAAGATGATTAGATTGGGGCGGCTGTGGAGCAGCGGTAGGGCGGTCGACCCATGATCGTAATATTGCAGGTTCGATTCCCGCCTTGCACGCCCATGAGTCGAAGTGTCCTTGGGCAAGACACTGAACCCCACCTTGCCTCTGGTGGTAGGTGGGCGCCTGTGTTTGGCAGTGTTGCCACCAGTGTCTGAATGTGTGAATGAATGTGTGTGTGACTGGATGAATGAGTCTGTGACTGTAAAGCGCTTTGTCCTTGTAGGAAGAAAGGCGCTATATAAGTATATGCCATTTACAATTTACCATTCAGATTGAGCATCAGCCAGTTCCAAAATGAAGCCATCAGCACCCAGCCACAGGACCAGGCCGTCAGCAGCCAGGACCATGTGTTGTATAGGCTAGTGGCTAAAAGGCCATGTGTTCAATGGGGCTGATGTGTTGTCTTGACTAATAGGTTTACTCTATGTGTTCAGCTTGTGTTGTGCACCTGAATGGGTTTAGTTTCTGTGTTCAAATGAATAAAAGTCAGTAGTTTTGAAAACCCTTGCTTCACTTGAAAATTTGTTTCCACTCATATCTTTATTTTAATTGATTTTCTTTATCACGTTTTAAATAATGAGTTATGAATGTGATCTAACAAAGGTAAAGGGCAAATATTAACCAAATATACTGATTGTAATTGGATGACGTAAACATCTGTCGAGTATTTTAACATCAAAGTGTTTGATTGTGGGGCATTAAAAACCACAACATGCAACGGGTCCACCAGACCCACGAACACTGGCTGAGTAACAACAATATGAACACCACACAAGGGTTAAAATCATGATGGATATTATGATAGTTTCTCAAAATGTATGACTCTTGCAGCTTCTTACTGGTCAGATTAGCTTTAAGCATATACTCCTTTGTGAACCAAACAATGGGTCTTTTAGAGGTTCCAGGATTTAAATCAAAACCCCATGGTGAGGTCTTGTTTCAGCGTAACGCCATGGTGCAAACTGCCAGAGAGGCAATTCAGTGAATGGAGGCACTTTAAAAAGCAGCAATAAAAGAAATCTTTCATTACCTTTTGCTTGTGCCTTTTTTATTTAGGCCTATTAGTAATTTTTTTACATCAGATAACCTGCATATCATTAGTTTGTAATGCTGTTTTGTTTTATTTTAAAAGCTTGTAACTTGTTTTTTTACTCTTTTTTTCCTTCTCACTTTTTCTGTTGATATTCATATGATATCTTCATGCCTGTTTCTAAGATGAACCGTCAGATAGTAAATCTAAAATAAAGCTCTGATGTGAAATGAGACTTTTATATTTCAGATCCAAATCTTTAGTTCTTCCTTCAGCTCCACTAAGATGATTTGGTTTTGCTATAAAAACAGGCTCTGTCCACTTTGTGTCATTTAGGAAGTATCTCTGCCCAGATGTAATAATTCATCAATCCCCTTTGACCCAACCTGAATTTCCCTCTGGAGTGCATGCAGCTGAATATTCAGTCTATTACATGAGTAATAGGCAACAGCCGCATGAAAGCAGTGGAGATCCAGCCCCTTCTCCCCATCTGTCATTACCGCTCAAGCATCCGGAGCACAAAGGGCCAATATAAATGATTCAACCATGATTAAGAAAAAAAATTGGCAAAGAGAATTCTTTGTGCATTTTCAAAGTATTTGGGCCGGCAGGAAGCAGAGGGATTCCACATCCATGCAGCTCTGAACACGTGAGGATCACTAAAGTTCATGGCTCTTATTTAGCCTGCAAACAATCACACACACACACACAAAACACACACACACATATTTCCCAGCTGGAGGGGGAGGAAACATTTATCGTCCTTCTCTGGCTGGTCTGTTCTTCTGGAGCAAAGGCTAGAGCATAGCAAGGGCATACGAAGGAACACACAGTACTGTCTTAGCTCAGGATACTGTGATGCTGTCTTCACGATAGAACATGCGAAAGAATGGTTCATTCTCCCACAAAGTATGGCACATATCAGGAAACAACGGACAAAAATCCAGAATTCAGAAAACATATTTGGAGCCTCTGATGAATGCATCATTTCAGAAAGACATAAAACCAAAGCCGGCTTTCTCTTCCAACTGATCATCAACAGATTTTGATGGAACGTCATTCTTCTCTCCAGAAAGCTGTTGGATCTCACGACTTTAAGGGTCTTTTTTTTTTTCCAAAAAACAAACAAATCAAAACTGTGTTTATTAGCTTTTTAATCTAGTTAGTCAAAAAGGTGAAGTGTTTTTTTTTTCATTCATACTATTTGAGGAATCAGGAAATGACTATAATTCTCTTTCAAAAGTTTAAATCTGGGCTGCTGCTGTGCTGGACCTCTAAAAATGTCGATCACTTCCTGTATTGTGCATGTTTGTGCACCGTGCTCAGCTTTACTGTCAGCACAGGCAAAAACACTAAATCAGAAGCTTCAATCTAACTAATACTTGTCAACTCTTCTGTCCAAACGCCTGTGTGCGAATGTCTTGTTTCATGTGGTGGAGATGGGGTACCCTGCAGCGGTGCCCGTCTTCCCTGAGGCTGATGGGAGCTTTGGGCTTACAGGGATCAGGTCTGGACTTTGGGCATTAAGGGCAGCTGTTCTCCGCATGACTCACATATTGTCGAAGGCAAAGGCTGTAACTCGGGCCGGCCATATGTTACAGAGGTTGTAGTTTTATTAGTGTTGGTCAGTCGCTCACATCCAGACGGGTACAGTGCAGTTTTAATCTAACCCTTCCTCCTATGGAATACATTACTAAAGCTGTTGCTACTTCAGATTTACTCTGTTGTACCCCCCTCCCCAGTCACAGTTACACCAGATTTCATTCAACAATGATCCTCGGTTGTTTTTCTTTTCTGTCCTTCAGCTTTTTCAAGAAGGGGTCACATAACACAATTTTTGTTCCTGGTTTCTAAGTGTTATATTTCAATTGCTTATGTCTAAAGTTTGTGAAAAAAATGACTTCATTAAGCACAAACTTTGCTTTTTTTTCAACATAAAAAAAATGTGAAAATAAAACGATTTTTATTCATTTTCGTCATTATGATCAGGTAAAAACAAAAATTGCACAAGGAAAAGACAAACACAGTTGGAAACCACTCATGAAGGTTCAGAAATGTGTAGATTTTCAAGATTTACGATTGAACTGTCAATCACTTTTTTGAAGTAGCCCCCAAATGTAGTCCCCCATCATGTTTTCATTATACTGTCCTTGGTAATGAGGTTCAAAGTCCAATATGTCTTGATGAAAGCGCTCGCCTTGCCCTTCAGAGTAAGCTCCCATGTTCTTCTTGAATTTGTGGAGATGTGAATCAAGGATATGGACTTTCAGAGACATTCTGCATCCCATTTTGGTGTAATTCTTCATGAGAGTCTGCACCATCTCCACATAGTTTTCAGCTTTGTGATTACCTAGGAAGCCATGAACGACTGCAACGAAACTGCTTCAAGCCGCTCTCCGTCCTGTTCAACAGCTTTGCGAAATCCTCACATTCTATGATCTTCTTGATCTGTGGTCCGACGAAGATTGACCTTAGCCTCGGACACCTATGGAAAAAGATCTGGGAGTTATTTAAATGCTGCTGACTCCTTGTCAAGAGCAGTGACAAATTGCTTAATGAGGCCTAACTTGATGTGCAGCGGTGGCATAAGCACTTTATGAGGTTCTATCAGCGGCTCCCACTTCACATTGCTCTTCCCAACAGAAAACTCGGCCCGTCGTGGCCAGTCCTTTTTGCGATAATGCGCCTTAGTGTCACGGCTGTCCCAGAGACAGAGGAAACACGGAAATTTCGTGAATCCTCCTTGAAGACCCATGAGGAATGATACCATTTTGAAGTCACCGATGACCTCCCATCCATAGTCGTCATACTTTAATGCACTCAGCAACATCTTGACACCGGTGTATCCCTCTTTGAGATGCACAGAGTGAGCTATCGGGAGAGATGGGTAGTTGTTTCCATTGTGAAGCAACATGGCTTTGAGGCTCCGGGATGAACTGTCTACGAATAGGCGCAATTTCATAGGATTACATGCAATACCTATAGCCTGGAATAGACCGGCAACATCATTGCAGAAGCACAGCCCATCACGCTGACTGAAAAAGTTGGAGAATATTTGATGCCGCTTCCTCTGATTCGTGACTTGTACGCTATCATCAACCAAGTTCCACTGTTTGAGCATGGATATCAGAAGCTCAGCATTCGATTTTGTAAGCCCGAGGTCTCTAATTAAATCGTTCATGTCTTTCTGGTTAGGGAAGTACGGCTTTCTCTTCCCAACTTCATCTGCGGAATCGTAGTCCATATCTCCAAAATCTGCCTCGCTATCTGACTTGCTGCTGTCTCCTGATGATGGCCGATGGCACCTAGGAGGAGTCGGAACAGGCAGATCGGGGCTGTATGGTACTGGCGCAATGGAAAAAGGCATGTCCGGATGAACGATCTGAGGGGCATTTATGCCGGTGCGACGTTTTTGTCATAATTCTCAGGCAAGACAGACCCAGTCGGTGAAACCCAGAATGATCACACAGCTGAGTGGCTTGGTAAGTAGTTTTTAATCTCAATGGTGATAACAGGATTACTTTGGCAGGATGGCGATCCGGACTGGAGTGAGGCTCATGACGTGGCTAGAGGTCATATCGTGGCTGATCGGTCCCAACGTCTTCAGAGACAACAGGTGAGTAACAGATAACTTCCACACGGGTGACCTTCGTGATGGTGAATCCTGAGACAGGGAGATATAAAGTTAGTTCGAGGCAATGCAAGGATAAGCAAGGCATGGACAGACTGGACCAGGCGTAGTCACCATAAGGGGTAACGAATTGGCGTTGAATACTGGAGCTGAGATGAGGTGGATTGGTCACAGTTGGTGGAGTCAGGAGCAGAGCAGAGGAGAGGGGGCTGGGCTGACAGAGGCACCATGACAGATTTTTTGGGTTTACAATGCAGAAGTAGCAGTTGCTTGAATGGTCCATCGGCTCTCGCCAAAATCGCGGTACAGTAAACCCTTGTTTTTCGCGGGGGTTCCGTTCCAAAAAGAACCCGTGATAGGCAAAATCCATGAAGTAGAAACCTCTATTTTTTTAACAAGTATTATACAATTAAATACTCTATTATACATTGAAAAGAAAGAACAAACCATTTTACAGGCTCAAGCATTTGTTTCATAAATAAAAGTACTTTAGAAAATTTTTCGTTTCAACAAATAACTTCTTTACTGTACTGTCAAATAATAATTTTAATCATCAATGTGAATAGAAGGCTTCAAATCTCGGAGATTAGCCCCGCCCACCACGACCCGAGAGTAATTTAATTAAATGGGAGAAAATTTTAAATGATAATAAAAAAAAAATACAAAGTACAGTCGGACAAATCGTGACTCAGGTGTATTTCACTGCTCTTGAGACTGAGCCGCTGCATCCTGACTCCACTCTGCAGTGTTTTCTTCTTTTGAAGCTCGCGGTGCAGGTGTGTTTGTTCGGGAGAAGAACATAGTGATAAGCATTTGTTGTCGCTCTTTTTTCTATGGGTTTTAGAGAAACTTGAAATTGCAAGATGATTTGCACGTACGTGTTGTAAAGTTGGCACGCTGATTTACGTACGTGTACATATAAAACTACAACGTTATTGACGCACAGGTAGAGAAGAAGCAGAGTGTGTCATGATACGAACGAGAGTTCATGAATGACCCAGATGCTGGAACCCGGAAAGAGACTGGACACAATGGTAAGTATTGAGTGGTTTAATCTGAATGTGGATTTGACGAGGCTTCCTCTCAGGGGGAGAGGGGGAGAGCAGACTGGGGGAATCTGGAGCGGGAATTTCCTCGAAGGCGAACAGCGGCGAGAGCGAGGCTTGGATCCAGACAAGACGAGGCGCTGACTGGAGGTTACTTGAGGTGGCGTGAAGCTTGAAGCGAGGCGAGGCGAGGCGGCTGGCTGGAGGCTCTGAGTAGGAGTGACTGCAACGTGAGAGGACTGCGACCAGGTGAGGATCCAGAAGTTGAATGTCCTGAAGCAAAGCGAAGACAAAATCATGAATAAAGCACTAAGAGACTGAGACGAGAAACATGAGCTGACCAGACTATGCACCATAGGAGGAACAACGAACTGGCACCGGCTGATGATCCTGGAGGAGGTTATGAAGGGTGGAGATGATGAGGTAAGTAGATCCAGCTGGTCGCGTCAGCCACAGGAAGGAGGGGGGAGGAGGGAGTAACTGACAGGCCATGACAGAGTGACTTTTTAACCAATCAGAATGCAGAATACAATGCACGATGCAAATCCGTGAAGTAGCGAAACCGTGAAAAGTAAACCGTGTTATAGCGAGTGATCACTGTATAGCAAACTCCATGGCTCGCTTCTCTCTTCTCTACCAACCTGTAGCATGGCACATAATAATACATAAGAATTATAATAAGTTGAGGGCAGTAAATTTCAAAATATGGAACGATTTCAAGATGGAACGTATTTGCCGACAGTACACGACTTATGACAAAACTTTGTCAGTTATAACTCCTTGAAATGAACTAGATCTAAAGCATTGAAATTTTATGAAAATAAATTAAAACACATCTAAGCGAGAAGCAACTGTTTAGTTTATCTTCAACTGTTTTCTTGCAAAATTCACATGAAAAATGTGGTGCCCAAGATTTGTCTTGGTCCCCGACCGTATGCCTTGTAGGCCTCGCACATTATATGACTTGCTTCCACGGAATACTTTTTCGCTCGTCTTTATGAATTGTCCGCACACGTAGCAGAATGAACCAGCTGGATGCAAACAACCTCTTGATGCCTTATCAAATAAATAACTTCTCTTCAACTACGAATCGTTATCCTTTCAGTCAGCAATAACACAAATTGGAATCTTGGTTTGAGACACCTTGGCTTTTATACTTGTATAGCTACTTTTGGAACGTTCGAGAACGTCCTAGAAAGTGCTGAGAGTTTCTCGAAAGTTCTGGAAGTTTCTTGAACATTCTAGAGTGTTAAGGAGAATTGTAGAAACATCTGGACAACTCTAGCAGTTTAG
This sequence comes from Oryzias sinensis, assembly GCA_037389245.1. NCBI lineage: Eukaryota > Metazoa > Chordata > Actinopteri > Beloniformes > Adrianichthyidae > Oryzias > Oryzias sinensis. Next base: position 5,856,208 of record CM074503.1, on the reverse strand, counting down.
GAATATTCTAGGAGGAAGCTCAGCATTGAAAGTGAATCGAGGATTTTCTCGAAAACACGCAATTTTCAAAATTTCACTGTCCCGGTCACAGAAGCAAAGTTTTTCTGGAATAATAGCAATTTCCTTTCTGTTTTAGACAAAACGGTTTAGGAAAACACACTTTCAACCCAGGGAACAGAACAAAAGTAAAAAATTGTCACATAGTGAATCACACACCCATGCACAGTCACACTTAGGGACTATTTAAAGCGGGGGTCACTAACACAGTGCCACCATGTCGCCCCCATGGACCACATTTTTTCTAAAAATAGCACTACTCACTAGTGAGTTGCATCTTAAGTTTATTTTCATTCTGTTGTTATCTTTTTAAAGCACAATATCTTAAAAAGGTGTTTATTATACAGTCCTCTCCTGCTTCTTTGCGTTTCAATTTTCGCAGTTTCACGTATTGTCACATACATTTTTTTTCCGTCATGTAACTCCTGTAGTTGATCACAAAGACTCAGACACAACTCAAGACGTTTGTGTGAGATTTTGCGTCCGAAGGAGATGGTGTGGGGAAGGAGGGGAATGAAGATGAGGAGAACACCGGCCAGTCGGCTTCCTTGCCGTCTGCTAAGGAATATTTCACAGCTATTTCCACCTGTTTCTGAATCACTGTTACCAAAGTTTGTGCCCCTGCTGACGTCAGAAGCCGCCAGAAAAGTTTCTGACAAACGCTGAAGAAGATAATTACAGAGACTAATTTTCCGGTAGCCCCTAGTATGACTCAGTAGCCATGAAGTAGCTCTCAGTTTCTCAAAGGTTGGTGACGCCTGATTTATTAGTTTGATTTTTTAGTAACTATGATGCTTTTTGAATGAGAGGAAGCTGGAGAGCCCGGAAAAGGCCCTACACATGCACAGGGAGACACCACACAGAAAGGTACCAACTCAGGTTTGATCAAGGGCCTTCTCACTGTGAGGCCAGAGTGCTAACCAGTGCGCCATCACGTAACCTGCCTAATGTTTTCCTGTGATGAAAAATCCAAAGTTTGTGCTTTTACAAAAATCAGGGATAACTTATTGTGACTCATTACGCTGACAGGACTGTGGCTGTAATCCTCACAGACTATAAAAACAATTTAGACAGTGGTCACTTGACCCATTTGTTGTGCACCACTTAGATTTAATCCATTTCTAGCTCACAAATGGGCAGTGACTGGTTAATAAAATAACCACAAACCAGCACTGTAGGGCGCACCGGATTTGTCTAGTTTCAAAAGAATGTCATATACTGTGTAAGACACACAGAACTGTGTTTGGAGTAATTGTAGAACTTGTTTGTAACACGCTACATGTTAGCCACATTAGAAGTGCTAGCTGCATCAGCGTATTCACAATACCTGTAATTCCCAACTGTGTTTGCATCACATTAAAAATCAGTCTGTTACAGCTACAACAAACATTACCTTGACTACACTAACTCCAAACCTTGTTAGAAACACGTAAAGAAAACAATCCAACACTGTGACACGTTGGCCGCATTAACGTATTTACAATGAGACCTAAGTAGAAGTTTTGACAGTGTTGTGGGTTTCCTGCTAAAACATCCATAAGTTATAAAGTGCACTTTTGTTGTTTTTAAAAAAAAATCAGGGCTTTAAGCATGCCTTATAGTGCAGGAAAATCTATCTTGGATATTAAGGGTGTATTCATCCTGGAAAAGTCTCTTGGTCCAGATCGTGTCCTGAACCTTGCATTTGGTCTGTATTCAGCCCGATTCAACCGGACATTTCTGTTTCGGACCAAAGCTTGTTTACAAAACCATGTGACTAAAGTTCTCAAGGGCGGGGCAAAGCAAGAGAGGAATACTGGAAGCCTTGTGCTTTGCAGTCAACTACCCCTGGCTGCAGTGTACAGGCTGAGGCGTGGCTCAATGTGGGCGGGGTTAGAGGCATTACGCTCCGCCGACTGTATCTAATTCTTCTTGGTCACCACAATTGCCGTATTTTTCAACGCATTTTATACGTTTCCAATTGCAATATTGCCACCTATCAGATTTGGATGTGATGTGAGATGAGTAACCCTTGTGCTATCCTAGTGGGTCATCTAGACCCACTAGACAGTGCGCTGAACCTTTTTTCTTCAATGATTTGAGATCTTCACTGGTGTCCATAGATTACATGAAATCTTTCCACCTTTATCCACCTTTGTCATGGTAGGGAGAACACGTCGATGCAAGGGTGGGGTCATCTAAGACAGCACAAGGGTTAAAGTCTTTATTTTTAATTCAGGAAAAGATTTGTTATTTTGATTTTAGGATATGTACACTCCTGTTTTAAGGGCTTTAAAAAAGTTTTTTTTATAATAAAAAACAGCCCAGGTGTAATAATTGAGTCCGGGGGACAGCCTGGGGACGGTCATCACCAAACACACAAATCTGTACGACTGTTTCATGATTCACTCAGATTTTTCTGATGAAGGAAGTCAAGGAGATGAGTGGGAGATTCTCCTGCTAAATCCTCCATGGCTACATTACAGTCAGCTCTGTTTTTAACTGAGACAGATCAAAAACTACTCTGCGGCTCTGTGTCAAACTGGACAAGGCTGCTTGTGACTTCCTGAAACTTCTGTCCAATCAGAAGGTCTGAATACTGGGACATTGTCTAAGCCTGCTAGAAGGCCCTGCTGACACCAACTCACAATATGATTGGTTGAAAGAAATGAATGACCAACATTGATTTAGCAGTAGGGGGCCTTCAGAACTCATGGTGAATACTCTTACCCTGCCTGGCAACTGGAATGTGATTGGTTAAATGCTGCAATGTGAAAATATGTTTGTCTGGTAGCAGCATAACCATCATAAACACAATAAAAGGGAATGAACAGACCATTTGGAATGATTTAATGAGTATGCATGGACAAAATATGATTAACACATGATTCGGATGTGTTTTAGGCCCTGACGGCCCACCAGTTGTGAAATGTATGTGTTGTTGATATGCTGGTATGTGTTTTTATTATGAATGTACAAAAATGAATTTGTTATTATTTTAACATGTGAAGCTTTTAAGGTAAATCTGATGAATTAATTTGTGAATTTTGTGAAATCATTTTAGGTTTGTTTTGAAATTTTTAAAATCTATGTATTTTATGCTTATGGACCCCAGGAAGACTAGCAACTACTCTGTGGAAGCTAATGGTGTTCCAAATACATAAACACATAGAATAATTTAGACTGGTTCTGATGGTACCGAGCTTGATTGCTCTTCCTTTACGAAGCGAGGGAGGCTGAGAGAACAAACGTGTAAGGGCTTCATTTGAAGTGATTGATGCTAGACGGTATCGACTGCACGGACACTTTCCATAGAAAAATGTCAGTTTGATATGCCCTTTTTGCCCCTTCTAATGGCCTTGGAAACTAATTCAAACAAGCCAGAAAAGTTTGCTGTGCAGCTCCCGGCTTGCACTTTAGCTGTAGAAATTTAAATCCCCAGCCAGCTGAAGGGCTTGGTCTCATGTTGATTGGAGGTCAGAGCCAGTTTTCACTAAATCCACCAAATGACAAGGTCACTGGAAGAGACTGTTAAGCAGAAGCAGGATAACCTCACGTTTCTGAGGTGTGTTTGGAAAATGTTATCAGAAAGGAAGATCTGCTCCAGATGCCTCACCTCAAGACAGAATTGCAGTCCAAACTCACTTCCACCTTTTACACCCACACAGTTGGAAAGAGTGTCAGCACAGAGTTCATTAAATTGTCAGGAAACGCTTTGGTGGACGATAATCATGTGCTTCAATATGATTGAAAACAATCAGAGCGGCGAGAGATGAAGCATTTTTAAAAGGTTTGGCATTTTCTTATTTCTGTTGAAGTGTAAAAGTAGGCGGACTCTGTTCCACACATGCTGTCATGTGCACGTACACACATAATGTGTGTATTGGCGCGCCCAAAATGCAGAAAAAGCTGATATTCCATCGAGCACATCCACATTTGCCGAGGAAACAATGTTAGTTAACATTTTCATATAAAGGGGGAAAAAAACGCTACAAGAAAAACAGAAACTTTAATCAGAAAATCTGGAATCTGAACCTTTTGAGTTCCTGCACTTTATTAATAATTACAGCCTCAGTAATGCCACTGTGTGCTCTTTAAAATGTTTAAATGGCAGAAAGAACCAAATAAAAGTACTTCAAATGAGCTCTTCTATCTATCTTCATATAAGATGTTATGGTGTAAAAGTCTAACCTTTAACTAAAAATGGCTGATTTGAGTAATCCGAAAGCATTTTCTACTTTTAGGGTATTTTTTTTTTACACCAAGTCTTTTTATTGGTATTTCAACTTTAAACAGAGGGTACAAGGATTTAAGTTTGACAAAGTACACAAAACCGATCCCCTCACACCCTCCCCTCCCTCCCCTTACTGCACCACTCTTTACTTTTAGGGTATTTTAATGATATCTTTAATATTTTGATTATGTTTTGTTCTCACAAACAAAACATTTTTCTTCTTCTAAAATTTGTGTTGAGTGAAATGTAGATATTACATTGATGTATACTTACTGGCCACTTTTTTAGGCACACCTGTCCAACTGCACGTTAATGCAAATTTCTAATCAGCTAATCACATGGCAACAACTCAGTGAATTGATGCATGTAGACATGGTCAAGATGACCTGCTGCAGTTCAAACCAAGCTTCAAAATGAGGAACAAAGGGGATTGAAGTGACTTTGAATGTGGAATGGTTATTGGTGTCAGACGGGCTGGTCTGAGGATTTCAGAAACTGCTGTTCTACTGGGATTTTCACCCACAACCATTTCTAGGGTTTACAGAGAATGGTCAAAAAAATAGAAGATATCCAGAGAGCAGCAGTTCTGTGGATGGAAATGTCTTGTTGATGCCAGAGGTCAAAGGAGAACGACCAGACTGGTTCCAGCTGATAGAAAGACAACAGGAACTCAAAGAACCACTGGTTCCAACCGAGGTCTGCAGAAGAGCATCTCTGAACGAACAACACGTCCAACCTGGAGGCAGATGGACGACAGCAGCAGAAGACCACACCGGGTACCACTGCTGTCAGCTAAAAACAGGAAACTGAGGCTACAATTCCCACAGACTCACCAAAACTGGACCATTGAAGATGGAAAAACGTTGTCTGGTCTGATGAGTCTCCATTTCTGCTGCCACATTGTAGGGTCAGAATTTGGCCTCAACAAGAAGAAAGAATCCATCCTGATCAAAGGTTCAGACTGGTAGTGGTGGTATCATGGTTTGGAGGGTATTTCCCCTGCACACTTTGGGCCCCTTTGATTCTGGTTTCAATGCCACAGCCTACCTAAGTATTGTTGCTGACCATTTCCATCCCTTTCTGACCACAGTGTTCCATCTACTGATGGCTACTTCCAGCAGGATAAGGCGCCATGACATAAAGCTGGAATTATCTCAGACTGGTTTCTTGAACGTGACAATGAGTTCACTGGACTCAAACGGTCTCCACAGTCGCCAGATCTTAACCCAATAAAGAACCTTTGGGATGTGGTGGAACGGGAGATCAGCATCATGGATGTTCAGCCGACAAATCTGCAGCAACTGTGTGATGCCAAGGAGTAAGGCAGTTCTGAGGGGAAAATGGGGTCCAACCCAGTACTAGCAAGGTGGATCTAACAAAGTAACCGGTGCCAAAGTAAAGTCTTCAGACTGATGTAAATGAAAAGAGGCCATTTTCTGCAGAAACAGCTTCTTTTGAATAAAAAAAAAATCCTAAAAGCCTAATGCTGTACTGAAAAGAAAAAATGGACTGACAAACTATCCATCAACTATGAGTTTTGAGTGTTGATTTTGCCTATATATCTGTCTGTATTTGTCTGGATTTAAAAACAATAGTTTCCAACTGAAATGACAGAAGTCCCCCTTTCCATGTAAGCTATGAACAGAAAAATACTTCTATAAAAATCCTCCATGAGATTTGTAAAATTTGCTAAATGTGTCCCTACACTCTGAAAAACTGTCAACTATTGCATCATTAAAAACAGAAAACAATAAAAGCGAAACATTACAAGCAGCTTTCTGACAGAATTTGATGCTAAAATGTATAAAGCTATTTTAAGGAATATACTGAAAGGGCTGGGCAGGTAACTTAACTAACAGGTGGGGTACAGGTCTCCACACAAAACACTTTTCTGTGCTAATATTCCACAGCTTCCATCCCTTCTCTATGCCTGCTGATTCCTGTGTGGGTACAGAGCTGACGCTGAGTGGTTTTCCAATCTATCCAGACAAAAATGAAACAGAAACATGATCATAACACACATGTGTAACTTGGCATTTGGAGAAAAACCTCTAACGCACATCAGCACAAAGTGAGATACTTTTTCAGATATTTCTGAGAATCCACAAGCATTTGTGCACATATCAGAGAACCAGAGTGGATGGATTTGCTCATTCCTGCCTGTAGTTTAATAAAAACATTGTTCTAGACTTTTGCTCTGAGAAAGGGGAAACTATTCCTCCGTTTTTTTTTTTTTTTTATAAACGAAGCCCCAAGAGCGAAAATGTGGCAACAAAAAAGAAAAGTACTTTTTCATTCAAACATTCAGTTCATTCAATTATCAGACTTTTTTTCTAATATCCCAATTTAAAATAATAATAATATCACATTTAGAAACAGGTACAGTAACAGGTAGAAACAGGTAACAGAAAATATTGATGACAATTTTTACGCTCATAAAAGAGTTTAATCTAAGTTGTTAAGGACAGGAGCTCCATTGGAGGTGAATACAGCTGACCCGCATGTCAAAGGTCACCAGAACTTTCTTCTTGCACATTTCTAACATAGCCAAAGCTCTTGTTCAGTGGGACATGCACATGGATGCAGTGGAAGGACTGGAGGCGTTTGTCTGTCCTGCTGTGCGTTTTGGCAGCTCATGTCCTGCTGCTGGGATTTGTGGCCTTCCGGCTTTTTATAAACATGAACTCTGTGCAGGACAGAACAAGACGAGTCATGTTCGGGCTCGGTTTGCTTTTTACTTATCAATAAAGTAAAAAAAAAAGACAACGCCTATGGCTCGGGTGGTCTGTGCGCGCCGCCGCTGCGCAGCTCTCCGGAGAGGCGTGGCTGGTGACGCCTCCAAATGGGTCGAACCTTAAACCCGCTCTGTGAGTTCTGTGGAGCTGCTGAGCGGAAATGTTTCACTGGCCTCAGGAAAAAGAAAAAAGGAGAGAAAAATTCACCGGCGCGCGCTTCCATTCACGCGTCAGTCTGCTCCACGCAGCTTAGAAAAGCAGCTGATCCCACCTGCTGACCTGCGCGCGCGCCGAGCGGCAGGTTGGGGAGAAGAAAGAAAGAAAGAAAGAAAGTTTCCATTCAGGCGGACAGAGGAGCCCCCCCCCTCCCCCCAGAGCGCAGTCCGGCTCCTGCAGGTGCCGCGCTGTGGATCGGAACACTGAGTGGACTTCCAAGTTTACGCGTCTCTCCGGGGCTTCAGGAGTTCATCTGGGTTCATCAGCATCATGGACTGGTGAGTTTAGCGGAACGAGGCTTTGAGTGGATGGATGGAGGATGAAGCTGGACTTTAATTAAAGAAGGAGGGGGGGTCCTCATTCCTGATTAGCATAGGGTAATGTAGGTCAGAGTTCAGCCTCACCTTTGTCATTATTAACAGAATTTATTCTTAGGTATTCTGGGATGTTCTCCAAGCTGCTGAGAACTTTCCACGCACTGTACTGTAGCAAACCCAAGACATAAATAATAAGAATAATGTCTTTCTGAGGACTTGTGACCTTCTAAAAGGCTCTGTTCAGACCGAAAACTCCTTTTTTTCTGTTGACAGTTTGCAATTAAAAAAAAATGCAAACTTTAGAAGGAAACACTAAAGTCGATAGCAAATATTTCAATCTTTGGATGACACTCAGGGTTTTTATCATTAGTGAACAAACTTTCATAAAACCAGACCACAGTGATCGAAGACGAGTTTTGAAAGAAGAAATTAGGATTTTTAAGAACTAGGAAAAACATGAATAGAACAGCAGTGCCTCATATTTCTGCAGCATCATATTTTAGGCCTAATAAATGAAATGATCTAACCGAAAACCTTCCAATTTGTCATATTTGTGCAAACCTTCGCTTCCTCCTGACATTTCTCTTTCTGCCTCTTTTCTGAGTCATCTCTAATGACGTTTCTATAATGAAGTTCTGCCTCAGCTTCAGGACTTCTGCTTGTTCTGGTTCTGCAGTGGCAGCATGAAGGACGGCTTTGTTTCATGAAACAGAAGCAGCAGCTTCACCACTCATCAGCGCTCTCCTTCCACAGCTCGGTGACTCCCTGGCTCAGGCTTTTTAAGAGTTTGCGCCCTAATCTTGAACGGCGTTGGCGATTAGTTAATCAGAAGTTATCTGCTGTTGTTCTTTGGGCGCCACTTTGGAAACGGCTGAGGTTGTGTGCCGCCGGCTTCCCTGCAGCCTTGAGACTGCTCATGCTGGAACTACAATTTGCCTGCTGCTGCAAGAAGCAAAATCCTCCTCAAATGAATAGCTCAGGTGTGGGGGAGTGGAAGGTGTGTGGAGGGCTGGAGGGGGTGTCCTGCCATTACACCGTAAATAAGATTTCAGGCTTGAAGGACTTCCTCTTCCTTTCCTTTTGGAAGATTTCCTCATGTGTGTGTTCTGAAAATCTGTCAAGGCCATGCTGCTTGCTGGCTCCTGACCCCCCCCCCCCCCCATCAATGCTGCCCAGAGACCGTCCATCAGCAGAGATATCACAGAACACTCTGTAACTAAAACATGGGAGTACAGAGCTGAAAAGCAGCCCGCATGTTCGTTTGCAGCGCTCAGCTTCAGGGCTGTTTTGGGTGGGTGGGTGAGGAGGGGCGCTGCCGCACAAAGCGATCAGATGCCGGTTCGAGTCCGAATGTTGCAGACAGCAAGCGGCTCAACATCTGCACGGCTGCTCTGTTTCTCTTCAGTTGGGAGTGAGGAGAAACTCTCCAGAAAACCCAGAATCCCCACCGGTGGAAGAAGCTGCTTCTGACACGATGACAGTCTGTGAGCGTGAACAGACGAGGCAGACGTTTGCTGTCTCAGGAAGATGGCTGTTGTAGTCCCTGGTAAACAAATAAACAAAAACAACAATACAAACAAACAAACAAACAGAAGAGTATGTGGGCGGAGCCCTCAGCTGATGACAAGAAGGATTTTTCTTTGTCCAGCAAAAGAAGGCACAGTCTCCTCCACTTTTCTCAAATTTCTCTTAAGAGTTTGTTGACTTTTTTCCCCCTAATTTTTATTTTTATTTTACTAAGCTTTATTTTTTTTAAATATTTGTTTTGCGTATTTAATTCTTGTTGCAAACCTGTATTAAGATATTTCAATAAAGTCAAAAAATACATTTTGCATGAATGATGGGGAATGAAAGCAATATTGACGGTTTAAAAACATTATTTTTATTTTTTCAGAATATGCAATATTTACAGCTTGTTTATTAGCTTGTCTGCTAGTGCAGTGTTTTTCAACCAGTGTGCCGCGGCACACTAGTGTGCCGTAGGAGATGGTCAAGTGTGCCGTGGAAAATTGCCCTCATTAACTAATCCTAAAAACATTAACCATCTCCAGGAAATCAGCTCTTTGTTCATCCAAACAGGTCCTGAAAAACACTGAGTATTTAGGAATATGAAAGATCATAAAATACTTTTTTCTTTATGTTTATTTGATTCTATTAAAGACATTTTGATAAGGATGACGGCACCGCGATTTACCTGCCGCTATAACTGTTTTCTGAAAAGTCCCATAGCTTTTACTGTCTCCACGACTCCACCAATCATTCTTGAAGGCTTAATCACATGTCATCAGTCTGACCAATCAGAAGTGGTTAAAGTCTTAACTTCCTTGTTCCAATTTAGCTCATAACTCACTCAGTTCCAACAGAAATACCAGCTAAAGCTCGTCTTTAGCGGTGTAGCTTTCCACAGAATCCGGTATCAGACGTAGAACAAGTGAACAAAACCATGAAGCTCAGAGACGCGAGTCTTTCTGCCGTTTTCTAGCAGTATTTTCACTACATCTCCCATGATGCATTGGCTTAAAGGGACAGCGCCTCAGCGTACAATGAGTCGTCCTTGATAAATGTCTTGAAACCACGACGAACATACAGTTTGTATGTAACTTAACTTTTATTACATCTTTTAGAAAAAACATCTGCAACTTTCTGCTTTTTCTGCCACAATTATCACAAAAATGCACGTCAGATTGCCAGGGGGGGGTGTAGATCAAAACAGACTATGAGTTTCTGCTTTTTTTTGGGATGCTGGTGTGCCACGGGATTTTTGTCAAGGTTAAAGTGTGCCGTGGCTCAAAAAAGGTTGAAAAACACTGTGCTAGTGACATTCCACATCTGTTTATTCACGAACAACCTTAATTGTATTTCGAATTATGAGAATAATTATTTGAACTTTGTGGATTGACAAATCAAACTGACTCAAAATCAAATCGGTTGGTGCCCTTTTTCGCCTCTGCCTCCACCCACCGCCGCTCCCGCCTTCTTTTAGTGTTTTGGATTGGGAACAGGCGGAATAGACAGATGAATGGGGGGGTCAAACCAGGTTAAAGTGAATGGAAACCAGATTGTACACTTGGAAAAAAAACTGTTTTAAAATCAAAGTACTTCTTGTTACCTTGAAGGAAATAGTAAACATTTGAAAAGTAAAATAGTAACTGTGAAAAAGAAATTGTCAAACATGAATGACATGAAGAAAAAGGGTGATGGAGGTTCTGGTGACATCATTTCCGCTCCAGAAAACAGTCTGTTGTTGGCGCCGCCTGTGTAATCCCTCTTTAGTCAGCAGACTCTGTTTTGGAGCAAAAATGACCTCACCATGACCTCTATCACCCAATGTAAATGTAATTTTTTCACATTTAAAACGTCTATTCTTCCGATTTACTGTGCGGTTTTTCATTCATTGGAAGCTGATACTGAATCGACCTCATACAGATGACAGAAATACAACTAATAATGTTGTGAAAGGCCTCAGAACAGGATTCATCTCACCTGTTCGTAGACATACTGAAACACTTGGTGTGAGAGTTTTGCTGTGTTGTTTAAATGAGACATTCTGGTTAATAATCATGCTGTGATCTGTAAACTGACCCATAATGCTGAAAAAACAATTATGTCTGCTGTGTGATTGTCAGCTGACCAGTTGAAGACAGAACAAAATGAATGTCTATTTGAATTTGTGATTTTATGATCGTGTTGTGTAGTAAGTTAAAAATGTCAATGGTGGACTGTGTCTCTTGTGGTAAGGTAATATAATACTTAATACTTTTGCACAACTTTGCAAAATAGAGAAAAACAACATTTAGTTTTACGTTTGTCTGTTTTGAAAATAACTTTTTCTTTGTTTTGAATACAAATTTCTCCTGTTAGATTACTGTCGAAAACACGTCACGGGTTCCGAGCCGTTTATTTCGAGTCACGATTCAACTATGTACACATGCGCACTGACTACCACAGGTGGTGTGAAAAAGCGGACTTCTTAGGTTCTTCTATTATTAGGCGTGTTGTATTTTCATACACCTTACGCTGGCGCCATTTTGGCATGTGAGCTACTTTTGAGACACCAATGCCTCAAAGATCTACCTATATATATATATATATATATATATATATATATATATATATATATATATATATATGTATATATATATATATATATATATATATAATGATATTTTAAGACTGATACTATTTAATAAACATAATTTTATGGACTATGAACATAATTTGTTTTCATATCTAATTATTAAATGCAGGAAGAGTACACAAATATTTTTTTAAGGGAAATACTTTACGTAATAACAGATTAAACAGTTATTACAAATTCTGAGAAAGCTGTAGTATTTGTATTGTATACCTGCATATTAGTTCATCTAGGGCCAGAACAAGGAAGCTCGCTGGGCGTCGGACTCGTCAACCTCAGTGGGTCGCCCAGTGGTCTTGTGCGCGGGAGGACCTGCTCGCGTCGCGGCTCTCTGGTAATAGGCCAGTTTACACTGAACCGCATGTTCAGTGGCGAAGTATATCAGAGGATGTTCGATTAGCTGTTCTGCATGTGTCAATCAAATCCATCCTTTCTGTTTGAGATTTTGATTAAATGGCAATTTTAAATTTTTTTTTTTGGTTATTTATCTTTGCTGGCCTAATTTACCCTCATGTCCTTGAAGATCTACCGGTCGATCGCGATCGATGTAATGAGCACCCCTGCCATACATGTTTCTACGGATGGAGAACTGCGCCGCCACCATCCTTCGTGTCGCAGCAGAGACATCCTTAGCAAGAGGCTATGTTTATTGACAACAATACACTGGAATAAAACTATTACACCACATTTAGGGGTATGTGGGCTAAAACAGAACAACCCTTGCCATATGCCAGCAGAAAAAAACTCAGAAAAGAGATTTGATCATTCATTTGTGTTTTATTGTGTTTTCTTGCCACAGTTTGCAGTGCCTCTAAAGCCAAGTTAGCTTTTGCCTTCTTTGTCATGTTCTCTCTTTTTGTGAACTATTTTTTATCATGGAAGTTTTTACACCTCATAAGTGTAAATAAAGCCTGTTGCCCTTTTTTGGAAAGTATTCCACCACTTCAGGGTCTGAAAGGATCTGTGGGTGCATTGTTTCAGGTAAACATCGTCTTGCAGAAACAAAATGCGGCTACAGATCACTGTTATTAATATCTTTTTCTGTTTTTTTTTTTTTATATAAACAGAGCTATAGTAACTAGATAATTTCCTGCTAAGGGATCAATAACGTAGCATCTGCACTGGAGGCAGTAAGGATGTATTCCTTAAATGACCAATGGAGGAGATTATGAGGCAGCAACATTTAATGACCCTAATGTTTTTCTAACTTGTCCTGTCAACAGCTGGGCAGGCAGATGAAACTAAAGGAGCCTCTTGTGTTGGACATATTTTACTTTAACAACGAGGGGTTATTAATCTTCAGACAAACCAGAGGTATGTCTGAATAAACCCTTTTTGTAATTGAGATACAACACAATTTCAGCCATGTTGAAAATCTTAGTTTATTGGACGGATCGAAGAAGAAGGAAAGGAGGGAAGAGAAGAAAGAGGGATGTTAGAGAGAGAGAGAGAGGTGGGAGAAATTTGATGTTGATAAACAATGGAGGAGGGGATAAGACCATGAAGCAGCATAAACAACAAGTTTACTGGTTGTTGTATCATTCTGGGCCAGGTTCCGATATGAAGTACAAGAGGCGGGGCCCGTCCACACTCAAATGTTATCATTTATTGGCTTTAAAATGTTCACATGTAAACGCCACACAAAACAGTGTTCACGTATGTATGCTTTAAAACCAACTAGTGTGAAATATTTCAGTCGTAAATCTGTGCAGGCTGTTAGAGCAATTGGGCAGCACTCACCTGTATCGGAAGTAGTGTTTATATTCTTCTAAAATGGATGGTGGGCAATAAAAGAGGAGAGAGTGCCCAGCTGTCCACCCCAAGACCCCGCCGCGGCAGCAGCGGCGGAGTCCCCCCAGCGCCACGGGAACGGGCTGGGAACAACCGCCCCCGAGCGACCAAGACCGCCACCCAGACCAGGAGGTGACGGACATGAGGCCCAGGCTAGAAGGCAGGGGCACAGAGGGAAAGGCTGCTGGCCCAGCCAGGAGAGCAGCCCCCCCGCGGCTGGGAGAGCCCAACGCAGGGCCCCACCGGAGAAGGACGTCCAGAGCCCCAGACGAGCACCCCATCACCACCCAGGAGTTCCGGGCATCCCCCCGCCCCAACGGGTACGAGCCAGGACCCCCAAGGATACCCGCTCCGCACTCCAGGCAGCCACCCACCGGCCCACCGGTTGGTCAGGGGAGCAGGAACCCGCCGCCCCGCCAGGAGGAGGAACCTGAGGAAAAAGAGGGGGCCCACAGGGTGTTGTAAGTATGGCGGACCAGGCTCAGGCCACAGTTAAATTTCGGCGGGAGAGACCCAGCGCGCTCCAGGGCAGGACCTGGACACCCAGGGACCACGAACCTCCCGGCTCAGGTGTAATGTGAACCCCCACTGCATGAAAGGCACGGGTTGGGAAGAGCGGCACCCAGGGGACACGACACGCCCGTTGCCAAGGCCCTTTTACCAGGGAAGGGGCAAGGGACGGAATGAGTCTGGTCACCTTCCTTGCAAAATTTGTATGTATTTATGTTTGAGAGGTGTGTTTGTGCATGTGTGTGTGTTTATGTTGGAATATATATTGAGGGAGGGTGTTTTGTACACAAAGAAGGGGTGCAGTGGGGTGGCGAGTAGGGCACTAAGAGGACATCTTCTGATTGCACACTACTATGACCAAGCACCCTCCCCACCATGGGGCCCTAAATGTCTAAGGTGCAGTTAAAATCGGCGGGTAGGGTGCTGGGAGAGGACATCTATGCTTCACCAGCAGTGATGTCAGCCCACCCCACTGGGATCTACATGTCTAAGGTGCAATCTCAGCCGAAGAGGAGGCCTCATCTGGCAACCATAGGAGGGGGCCACTGCCGTATGGCCCAGGCGCGCGGGCCGACCCCACCCCTCACTGTGTGAGGTTATGGGAAGGGGGTAAGTTGAGAACAGCTGGTAGACTGTCCCCGGTGGTCAAACAGCTGTCCCCAGCCCCCTCCCCAGCAAAGGGGCCAGGCCCACCCAGCCCAGGGCCCCACACCTGGGCGCGACACCCCAGGCCCCAGCACCACCCACCCCACACAGAGGAAGGCCAGAAAGCGTCGCCCCAGGTGAAGCCCAGGCCCCCACCCCAGCGCCGGCCCTAGAAGAGCTCTGGTCAGGCCTGGCGGACCTCGGCATCAGCGGCAGGGCAACCGCCCACGATTACCTCAGCGGAGACTAGCCCGTCAACCCCGCCCCGTACCAATAGTGGCCCCCTCCCTCCAGAACGCCCCACAGGACCAGGGCCGACAAGCCCCACCACCCCAGACCCGCGCAGCGGATGACACCCAAGCGACGGGGCCTTTGAGAAAGGGATTGTCGTCCGTCCAGAGCCAGGAAGGCTGATCCCAGCCCAGGTGCAGATGGGCAGCCCATCCATCGCCGCTGGACCCTCCCCCGAGCAGGGCCGGCCAGCAACCCGCCCCAGCACAGGCAGGGACCACCCCCCCCAAGCCAAGCCAGACCACCACCCTAATGTTAAAGACTACCACCAGACCCTAATGTTAAAAACAAAACCATAGTTTATACCAAAGAAAATTCATTTCCAGGGCTTCTTTTCATAAATCTGTGTCTTGTTTTCTGTCATTGAAAACTGTGAAAGCATTTGCTTATTAAGTCTGTTAGGAAAAGGAAATCAATTAGGATTCCCTGGTTCAAATATTTATATCGCTGACAATGGCTGATAGCAGTGACTTATGTCAGGTCATAAGTAGAAAGTAGGTTTTTTGTCATATGAACAGTAAGAAACGGGTTTCCCTGCACAATGACATTTTTATTTTGCTGTCAAATGCCAAAAAAATTTACAGGAAACTGAAAATTCCCATATAACATAAATAAAAATATAACTATCAAAGAGAGGAAAAAAAGAAATGTGTAAAACAGTGGACTCATAAAACTCAGAAATTTGATTATCAGCCAATTTATCTTCTCATGGGACACTAGAGTAGACTTTCCTTGAGATGCTGAGTGATTCCCCAGCAGTTGGAGCACATGCTCTGGCCCCTTTCTTTGAAGAAGAGAGTCTAGTCTTCCAGTCCAAAATCTCCGTCCCCAGAGCCATGACAGAATGACTGAATAAATGAATATATTTATTGTCACCTTTGCTGAAAAATAACACACAGTGAAAATCAGTTGAGAGTAGCATCGAACCGCGGCGAGGAACTCAGAACAGACCTCTTCTCTCCCAAGAGTATTGCCACAGCTTTTTATTACCTCTGTCTGGTTAACCTGGGTAATGGAATGGCCCTCTTTTGGGTTCCAACCCCCTGCTTTCTCATCAGAAGTCATGTCTGCAGAATTACGGAGGTTATCAAAAGTATTCCTTGGATGTCTTGACAATGTCCTCAGTCAAGGTTAACAATCCAGTCACCCATGTTGTTATCAGTGTTGGCAGAAAACTGGTTCCCCCTCCGGAGGTGTTGGATACTTTGCCAGACTTTTATTGAGACCAATAATCGGTTAGTCTCCATTGCCTCCTCAAACCCTTTCCAGACCAGCGTTTTTACCTCTACAACTGGTTGTCCTACATAACAGGTCTGTTAGGTCCTTTGGAAGTCCCACAAGCCAGAAAGGTTTGATAGGATTTCTCTTTTGGCTCGATGTCACTCCTTAATTCCAGTGTCCCTCAGCTGGGTTTGTGGATTGCTGTTCAGACTTGGACTAGAGACCTTATGGCCACAGCTTCAAACAGCTGCATTAACAATGGAGGTGGAACCCCAGATCCATGGTTTCACATTATCTGTCCTCCCTCAGCATCAGGTTAAAGCTCCTCTGCTTGTGGGAGCTGAAAGCACGTCAGATAGTTGGCTAAGCCAGACATTCCCAACAGACACTCGCAGTGGTGGCTAGGAACCACTCTTAGTCTGGCTTGTTACCCAAGATCTGTCTGCCGTTGGAGACACTTACCGGGGTGTTTGTCCCAGACAGCATAGTCCCTAGGATTGTAGAGGCAGTGTAATGTCTTCCAGGATTTCATTTTCAACTGTTACAGTCTTAAGTTTTTGTGCCAGTTTATATTTTTTGCAGAGGTGTTCTGTTTGTCCAAGGATAGAAGATATTATTTACCACCACCTTTGATATATTGAATATGACTAATCAAACTCTGTCTACAGCAGAGAGCATACTTTTTTATGGATTTTGGGTACATCCTTTTGGGACTTTGCTGGTTTTCAGTATTGTGTCTTTGAATGCTTCTTCTGTTATCTAATGGCTTTCTTGTCATGGCTTTAAGATGATCTCCCAAGTCTCCAAGTCTCTGCTAAGTTTTACAGGCTTCCCCGTTAAAAATATTTCCATTTTTTTTTTTGTCTTTGATGACAGTTGCTCTGTCCTTATAGGTGCTTTTAGAACTATTATGGATATGTTGTTTTTGAGTTAATTGCTTTCCTCTCGTCATTGCTGATCTTTATGTTGGGAGTTTTGTTTAATATATATATTTATATATATATTTTGCCTGTATTGCGTGGTTCTGCTTTCTTTCCCCTATCATAAATTTGTAGACGTGCCATTTCTGTTGCTGGAATATATTCATTGTGCGGAATGTTTTGGGGTGTGATGGCAACGTTTAGTCCGGCGGTAATGACTTGTTTTTCTGGGAGCTGGCATGAATGGTTGCAGATTTATTTAATCTATTTAATATGGCTGAAGCATATGATGCCAACTAACATAGTTTGCCCTGCCTGGCACACACACTGCAACTCGCAAATGAGGATCAACTAGCACAGCGTTGCTGATTTTGTTGCTATGGGAAAGGAACTTGTTATACAGTTTAAACATTCATCACTCGCCTAGGGCTTCATACTGGTGTAGTGGTTTGCACATTCGCCTCACAGCAAAAAAGGCCTTGGTTCAAATCCCAGCTGGGACTTTTCTCTGATCTGTTCTCTGTGGAGCAGGCATGGTCTCCTCTCTCTTGTTCTCTTGCATGTGTGGATTTTCTCCAGTGTCCACCCACAGTCCAAAAAGTATACTTTAAAGGGTTAATTGATTATTCTAAATTGTCCCTTGGTTTGAGATCGTTTGGGCTTGCACCCAACTTGCAACCTGTTTAGCCACTGATTCACTAATCAGTAGCTGACATGGGCTTCAGGTGACCCCATGACCCCAAAGGGATTCAGTGGGTTTGGAAATGGATGGATGGATCATTTCCTATTTCCGACTCTATGATTTAAAGGCACAGTCAAATCCGCCCAGAAAATGATTTTACAACATCACAGTCTACTTGCTACAGTTCCTGATGAAGAGCTTTAGCGCTATTGGTGTGCATACTGCAAAGAATGAGTAACTAGCCACACTCACTGACACCAGCGAGAGCTATTGGACAACGTGCTTACCATCCTTGCACTTTTCAAGGAATTCACAAAGGAGATCAGCCAATCAACAGCCATAGCAGCAGACGCCGTCCTAACCATCACTGAAGGAAGGAAAGTAACTCTGAGTAACTTTGACTTTATTTTTGTTGCTGTACTAACTCCTTGCCTGAGAAATGAATGAACACAAATGAAAAAACAAAGTTCTGATCCAAATGGATCATCTCTTTCTCTTAACAAAGTTATCTCTCTGTCCCATGGACAAGTGCTGAAAGTAAAAGCCTGTGTAGTTTGGCTCAACAGTATGTTTAAAAAAAGAAGCCATATGTCTGACAAGAAAAAAAAAAGCTTTTTTCAAGAATAACCTGCAACTCTAAAAGTGAATGTGAAAAAATCTTTTGCATTTTAACTTCAATGACTTGTTGACTTGAAGATGTGAAATATGCTTATCCTTTGTGCTAGCAACTGTTCAGCTTCTGCATTTGGGCATTATTTTTATTTATTTTATTTACAAATAAACTCACATTTTGTTGTTGATTGAAGTTCATTTTTCTGCTTTTTCCTGTAGATTAATTATTATTACTAGGCCGCGTAGAGCCCTAAGGTATTGAGAAAAGTAAATATTGCTATAAACTTTCTTTTTTATTAGAATGTCTAAACAGGTGTAAAATGGAACAATTTTTTTTATTAAAAAAAAAAAACCCAACAAAATAACATATAGAATGTTATTGCTTGAAAAATGATGCTTAAGTTTTTATATATATATTTATTTATTTTTTTTTTTTCATTGGTTAAAAAATATTTTTATCGTCTTGGGCTGTTATATCTACTGGATATGACTTTACTGTCCAGGCCTCTTGGTTCTTCCTAAAGTTTGAACCAAAGCTTGTGGCAAGTCCTCATTCAGTTGTAATGGACTTCGCCTGTGGAAAAGTCCTAGAAAGCCTCAGGGCTGCAGAGACTGTCCATGTTTTTAAAGTAGGTCTCAAATATATATATAAGTACTTTTTTAATGTTGCAGTGGGATACTCCATGTCTGGCGGTATCCCATGGTGACGTCCTCTGTGCTTTTGATTGGGTCAGTCTCTGGCGTGGACGTTTCCCCAAAATAATGCTTCTTTATATCAGCATCAAGCCAGGTTTCCACATCGGTTTCTTTTTCTATTTACACTCTGAGTTTTATTCCATTTTATGTCTCTTTTTGCCGGGTGCAAAGGGTAATGGGGATTCTGTGTGTTTTATAATTTTATTTTAAATATTTTAAACCGGTAAAGCATTTTGTGTTGGATCTGCATGAAAAGTATTTTTATTTTTTGTCAAAAATAGTTTGTATACTGTCAGGGATATTGACTCCTTACAGTAAATTAGAGGTTAAACATTAAAGTTCTCTGATGCAAGTAATTAAAAAAGGTTATTTAGAATTTTAAATTGGCAGATCAGGCCTTGCCTAACAGAAAACTGAACTCGGTGCACAGACAAAAGTTTGCATGTGTCCAGGTTTATGACAAGGTTAGAAAAACTGGCATAAATAAAAGGTAGCTGCTCTATTATTTCTAATGCAATATATGAATGTAAGGGGGTTGGGCAAAAGTTGGGCTTCACCTTGAGCTAACCACACCCATGAAGTGCAAATTATTAGCAATCGTCTACAACTATTAACAATTCTTGAGCGATAGTTAATTTCCTTTTTTTAGTTTAAGACAGATTCATTTCCTTGTTGCAGAAAATAAACATTTTCCATGTGAACATCAGTGGATTTTGTAAAGGTTGTCAGTTGTATTCTTGCTTTTACACAAATGCCTATAGTACCGGTAACTAGTTTATGCTACATAGTAAATGCACACAAAGGTCACTGTTCCTTCCAGCTGACGGTTCGAACAAAGTATACACATTTCTTCTATATCAACGTCCTTTATTCCAGTACACATCACTAGCAGAGATTGCAAAACTTTCACATTCAAAGTCACACATTTCTTCTGTTAGATGTCTTCATTCTATACGCATAGCATCAAATACAGAAACAAAATTAAATGCAAAATCCTCACTGGTTTCACCTGCTACATTGAACATGGCTCTTTTAAACATCAGACCTCTTTATAATAAGTATTTTATAGTTAATGACCTGATTGTTGATCGTGATGTGACCGGCTTTTAACTGAAATCCGTCTTGGTACTGATGCACCAGTTATTCTCACTGAGGCCTCTCCACCTGATTTTTTTTTTTTTTTTTAATTTTCAGTCGGGGAAGGTAAGAGAGGTGGTGGAAAAACATCAGTTGCCTCAACATGGTATAAAAACTGAAACCATCACTTTTTCTTCATTTGAGCATGAATCATTCTTGTTCAGCAACCCACCTATTTTAGCAGTCACTGTTTACAGACCACCAAGTCCTCCCTCCAAGGGTTGATTTTAGGTCCAATACTTTTTTAATTTATACATGTTGCCTCTTGGGGATGTCATCAGGAGACACGTGGACTTTCACAGCTACACTGATGATACACAGCTTTACATTGCTGTGTCTCCTGATGACCTTGAACCTGTTAACATTCTTTTAAAATGTATTTCAGAAATAATCAGTCAGACTAGAGCTGCACAATATGAGGAAAACTTGCGATATGCGATATTAGTGATCAATATTGCGATAACGATAAATTTGCGGTAAATAAACAAATAGAAAAATAAACAAGAACATCATTCCCATTTCATTGCAACAGTTTAAAAATTATACTCCAAATGACCCTTATAGACATGGGGGACAAACATCTAACATAATAGGCCTCCATCTGATTGGTCAACAATGGGAAATGCTTCGAGCTGCTAGAAGATTGTTTTAACACATTTTGGGTTTGCGATTTATTGCGATATTCGCCGTCTTTTGCGATATGCATTTTGCAGAGCTGGATATTGCGATAACGATAAATTTGCGGTATATTGTGCAGGCCTAAGTCAGACCAATCAGAAGTGGTTACAGTCTTCACTTCCTTGTTCCGTTTCTGCTCATAAAGTTGCTCATTTCCAACAAAAAGATCAGCTAAAGCTCGTCTTTAATGGTGTAGCTTTCCGCGGGATCCAGTGTCAGACCGTGGAACAAGTGAACAAAACCATGAAGCTCAGAGAACCGAGTCTGTCTGCGTTAAGTGGCTGGTTTCACTACATCTCCCATGATACATTGGGTTAAAGTTACAGTGTCTCAGCCCACAATGAATCTTTGTTGTTAAACGTCTTGAAACCACAACGAACATGCATCAAACAGTTTTTAAATCTTTTAACTTAACTTTTATTACATCTATTAGAAAAAGCAGCTGCAACTTCCAGCTTTTTCTGCCACAATTATCACAAAAATGCACGTGAGATTGTGGAGGGGCTGTAGATCAATACAGACTATGAGTTTCCCCTTTTTTTTGTTTTGTTTTTGGATGCTGGTTTACCGTGAGATTTTTGTCAAGGTTAAAGTGTGCCTTGGTTCAAAAAAGGTTGAAAAACACTGGACTAGAGCATCAGTCCTTACTGTCACTGAAATCTGAAGACAGCAGCATTTTATTCAATTCATCTTCATTGGATGCAAAAGTGTTTAACCCTTGTGCTATCCTATGGGGTCAAGATGACCATTGACTTGTCATCCCTACCATGATAAAGGTGTATAAAGGTGGAAAGATTTCATGTAATTCGTGGACACCAGTGAAGATCACAAATCATTGAAGAAAAAAGGTTCAGCGCATGAGTGAAGAGTTTGACACAATGGGGGGGCACAAACGACACAGACTTACGGTCTCTACTCTCCAAGATTATCTTTAGCGACAAAGGAATAGTAAAAAGTGACCTAAGGCTACGTTCACACTGCAGGGCTTAATGCTCAATTCCGATTTTTTGAAAAAATCCGAATTGTTTGCTAGACCGTTCACATTTCCAAGTAAATCCGAACTTTTGTGATCTACAGTGTGACCGTGACACGACCCAAACGAGACCCGCATGCGCAGAAGCCAGAAGAATACTCAACGGTGAACGACGTCACTTGTTGTTTGCGGAGCAAACGTTAACAATGGATGTCAACAACAGTGTTGTCAAAAGCGGAGCTCTTTTTGTAATATTAAATTTATTTTCACGAAGGAGCAGCACAATTACAATCTTCTCATTTTAAGAAAGCAATGGAGTCGGGATCGTCTGTACCCACTGTTGTGGAATGGGAATGTGTGTGCGTTGGAGCCGCGCGCCCGCGTGTGTGTGTGTGTGTGTGTGCAAGCGCGATATCGCGGCACGCGCGCTCATTCATGTTGTGTGTTACGGAGGAAGGATGACGGTACTAAAAGAAGGTTTCCCCCAGAATAAATGCTATGGACTCTTTATTAACCCGTTCTGGAGAATCTAAGGATCAGAACAGGGAGGAGGAGGATCGCCTGGGTCCCCCGCGCTTGAGCACAGTCGGAAAGGGGAGAAAGAAAAAAAAGTCATCGCGGGAAAGGTTAAACACCACGCTCTGCCATTTATCTGGATTTTTTTTTTCAAAAACCGCCCAGTTGCGATAAGAGCCCTGGAGTTTGGCCTAAAAAGAGCGATCAGCCACTGACTGATCTCAGCAGCATCGTCCACCGTGGTTGATGTTTACGTTCTCGTTCCCGCCTACTTCAACGCAAAATGATGACGTTTGTTGCGTGTCGATGACGTACGGTTCGGAATCAAGTCGCCTGGCCGGTCAGACGGCGGTCGCAATTGAAAAGAACGGCTACAATTCGGAATCAGGACGGCAAACCCACGGGGCCTGGGTCGCATTTGAAAAGATCGGAATTGTGTCATTCAGACTGTCATGAAAAGATCGGAATTGGGCCGCTTAGGGGCAAAAAATTCGGAATTGGGTCGTTTCAGCCTGCAGTGTGAACGTAGCCTAATTTTTTGGTTCCAAATCGACACTTTTTGAACAATGTGTGGAATGACAAAACAAATGTGTTAAAAAAAACACATGAAAAAGAACTTTGATAAGTTCATGAAAAATGCTCTGAATTACATTAGAATTTAGGCTACATTGTACCAGCAAGCAGCACTGGCTGTGGCTCAGAACTGAGTTCATGCTTGAACATGCAGATTGTTGAATTTACTTCCACATAAATAAAATGAAATGCCAGAAAGAAAGTAAATATTCACACGTAATTTTGCTGAACCTTTTCTTGGCCGCACGGACCCAGAAGAAGGGTTAAGTTTAGGACTACGGATTAAGGTTAAGGTGCATTCAGACCGAATCAGACCGATTCAGGTGACAGAGGCGGCCACTTTCAAAGTTAAGTCAGTGGTACTGGAATAAATTGATTTAATAAATTAATACGAATTTGTTGTTTAAAACCCAGATTTTTTTTACCAGCTCTCTGCTCAGTTGGACTTCTGATTGAGTAAGTTTAGCCCGTCCGTATTTTCCAACAAGCAGACATGAAAACAGCAGCAAACAAAGGAAGCTTCTTCTGCGAGGCAGAAAAAAAAAAAAAAAGCTTATTGCACATTATTTACAACTAAGAGTATGTGGGCCAGAATGCTCCCCCCATCAATCAAAACTTCTGTACACTTCTCTGTAGCGTTTTGTTTAGGCTGATGGAGCAGCGGGACACGTGTCAGTTTAACGGAATCCAAACAGAACTCGGGGATCATGGACATTAGGACCTGGCGGATAAATACAACAAACTCATAGGACATTAATTAAAAACGACATCTTGTAAATACATTAACAGGAAGGAACTCTCTATTAGCACTATCTAACATTACAGAGCTGGGTTGAGCTAAAAATAGCCCCCCCCCCCTCGTGAGAGAGCTCCATCTATACTGGTAATGAGATCATGGCAAGAAACCAAAACATTACAATATTTTGCGGTTGTTTTTGTTATGATTCCATATAAAAATGAATCACCTGGAGGTAGGAAAAAAGTGCATTTTGTGTCAATCTGCTCCCTCTTTAGTAAATCTGTCCGTGTTTTCTCAGCAGGTTTTAATTTGAGTTTACAGCTAGATGACATAAAGGACGTGTTCATACCATTTATAAATTACTTCAATGCCCTTTTATTTTATTAAAAAAATGAAAAGTTTTCCTTCTCAATAGCGGTTCAGACTACAGGTGACTGACGCCCCTCTCCTCATAGGTGGACAGGGGGGGCTTTTTAGCTGTGCTGAAGGGAAGGAACAACTCATCTGTAATAGAAAATAAAACGCTTCATAATACGTGTGAAGAAGCAGAGAGCAAAGACAGATTAGAAATCAGAGTCAACTAAAAAATGAGATATCAACCAATGTGTGTGTGACTTGAAACTTTAAGCGTCAAACCAAACACAGGAAAACATTTTTGATGGTTGTAGCTGCCAAAAGTGGGAGTTTCAACATCTGAAGCAAAACGGTTGAGTGCAAGACGCCTTTTTCTTTATGAGATGCTCAAGCTAGCGGTAGCTCACAATACATCTGCTTCATTGTTCTACAAAAATTTTTTACAGCTTGTAATGTATTTAGTTGAACTTTGTGTTTGAGCATATTTCCAAAGGAGAAGCTAAAAAAAATGGTTTCAAAAAATATTTTTAGCCATTTGAAATTTTTGTTAAAGAAAGTAAAGGGCTGCGTCTATCACTGGTTCTGTTCATAGTTGTTCTTGGTTAGAAGAAATCAGCAAAATGCACCTTTACACAGAAAACTCCAACGATTGCCATCTTTCTTGTTTCATACTTTCTCAACATGCTTACTAAGGACTTTCAAGAAAAATATTAAATGGATTTTCTTTATTTTGCAAACAATCTGAATTCTCTATTTGGAGGCTGCATAGCCCGCTTGCACACGTGCCAGACTGGCACATGGGAAATCAAGGTTCGGATCCCAGGGGGCGCAAAGAGCATCATCCAGTGTAAGTCCTGAGGCAGACCCCTCACGCTACTGCCTAAATATAAAGCCACAAGGGGGTCTCCCTGTGCGGATCTCTAGCTGTTAAACAGGTTTTAGTTGTGTTCTGTAGTTTTACTCTACAAAAGTTAGGGAGAAACCTTGATACATACATTGTCTGATTTTGGATTGTATTTGATTTTTAGGTTAACTGCTAATTTTATTGAATGCAACGTTTAATATATGTATGAAATGTTATGTAAATTTGTAATTTTATTTTGATCTTTTAGGGTGATTTTAACAACTACCCAGGGACTGCAGATGAAACATAGCCCCTTGGGTAACTCTGGCATATTGACAGAAATGTTAATTATATTAATATGCGCTGTCCCTATACTAAATAAATAAATGATCCAAAATGATCCATTTAAAGCAAATAAACACTTGTATTTATTTTGAATGTATCAATTCTATAAAGCTGTTCAATTGTTTGAACTTTTTCAGAAAACATTAACAGAACCAGCTTTTTTAATTTGGGGGGGAAGGTCTTCAATTATTATTTTATTTATGTGTTTGTTTATTTATCTGTTAGTTCATTTGTATTGTGTTTGTAACTTCAAAGCCAAATATGATCATCAATTGATATAAAAAACACCATTTAAAAAAATTAAATATCGTGTATACCATGGTCCGGGTGAATACTTGATTCTGATTGGCTGCTGGGTGTGCATTAAAACCTGATAACCGCACAGTGAAAAAAGAAGTTCCGGTCACCTAGCTTAAATGTTTTGTATCACTGCGCCGGCTTCTTTAAAACAACCTTTTGCTTCATCATCATCAAAAGGTGAACTTTCTCTCTGAACTGAAGCTTTATTCAACCCATCGGATCGATCAGCATATATATATCGCCGAATCTTGACTGCAGCGGTGATGAGGCGCGACGCGGACTAAAGGCCCGTACACACCGGGACGAATATTCGCCAGGCGTTTTTCGCCAGCGTTTTTCGCCGCGTTTTTTGTGTTCACACCCAGGCGATTTTCGCTGGCGATGAGCCGAGTGAACATGCAATTTCATTCCCTGACATTAGATGGCGCTTAATGTAAACAGAAATACTCCTGTACACAAGGTGGCGCCGCGCAACTTTACGCTTCTTAAAGTCGCTTTTCACTCAGAAGAAGAGAGCAAGTATTTACGCGCTTGTCACAGAATCAAACAAAGAAAACATGGATATCTCAAGCACCAGTAGCTCTAGCTCCAGTTCCAGCGATGAAGACATTATTATTCTATTGTATGCCGAAAGACGCCGGAAAAGACGCCGATTTTGGGTACATCCCATAATTACGAGAAGAGAAGAACATGGGGAGTTTTATCGACTGATACAAGAGCTGAAAATGTATCATGAGCGTTTTCGGGGATATTTTAGAATGTCCGTCAGTGAGTTCGAAAATTTACTGCAACAACTGGCTCCCTCGCTGACGAAAGAACAGACACACTACCGTAAACCAATCGATCCAGAACAGCGTTTGGCCGTGTGTTTACGGTGAGTTTGTTTACAGTGTTATTCACTTCAATGAATGTTGTACAAACACATGTGAAGCGTTGTTAAAAACTAGTATTTGTCTATTTCTATTTCAGCTTTCTGAGCACTGGGGACTCGTACCGCACTATTGCGTCCAGCTTTCGACTTGGTGTGTCAACTGTGGCTTCGATAGTGAGAGAAACCTGTGATGCATTGTGGCACTGCCTCAGAGATGAACATTTGCCTGTGCCAACTGAAGAGATGTGGAGGAGTACAGCCAGGAGATTCCATGAAAGATGGAATTTCCCTAACTGCTTGGGAGCCATGGATGGGAAACACATATTCATCCAGGCCCCTGCAAACTCTGGTTCTCTGTACTTCAATTATAAAGGTACATTCTCCGTTGTCTTGCTGGCCTTAGTTGATGCAGATTACCGCTTCCTGGTGGTTGATGTGGGGAGCTATGGCAGCAACAGTGATGGAGGAATCTTTGCCAATTCTGGACTAGGAAAGGCACTCAGAGATGGAACTCTGAACGTTCCCCCACCAAGTGAACTTCCAGGTGCTCCTGAGCTCGGAAAAGCTAACCATGTCATTGTGGCAGATGAAGCTTTTCCGCTGAAACCATATCTCCTCCGGCCATACCCTGGACGCCGCCTCCCCACAGACAAAAGAATTTTCAATTATCGTTTGTCTCGGGCACGGCGCATCTCTGAAAATGTATTTGGCATCCTCAGTCAACTCTTCCGGGTTTTCCAAAGAACTTTACAAGTTCAACCAAGTGTTGTTGACAAAGTTGTCAAAGCTGCTTGTGTATTGTGCAATTACTTGCGCCCGAAAGGAGAAGACCAAAATCATGCCACAGAAGATGACCATGATTGTGAGCAACCGCTACAAGGCTTTGAACATTGTAGAGGGCAGCGGGCATCTGTGGAGGCCCAAAATGTCCGAGAACTGTACAAAGAGTACTTCAACTCACCAGCAGGAGAAGTTGCTTGGCAGTATGAACATGTGAACCATGCCCTGTGAAAACCGCTAGTGTATGTGTGTATATATACAATTTCTGTGAACTTGAATACACTATCAAATCTATTGCATCTGATTCTTCATTAATATGGCAGCACTCACAACAAATTAAACATTTTTGATTTAATGTTCTAGCAAAGTTAAAGTGTTTTTTTTTGTAAAATGTAAAGTAATTTGGTCACTTCAACATATACTTATTTACAACTAAATGTAAGGTGTACTTTTTAAAGTGTCTTTTTAATAAACATTTTTACTAGCTTCTTCTTTAAGATGTTCTCATTCCCTGCACAATGCTGTGCACATAAGTTATGTTCCTGTAGATGTTGCCTATAAATGCCATGACTCAAATTGTGCCCATAGCTATTTCAATAAGGTCACGTATACTTATGTCCAAAGATATGCAAAATCTCAAAATGTTACATTACTTTCAAGTCACTGATGCACAATTTCTTTAAGAAAAATGAAACGTTTTATTTTTTATGCAAAAACAACCACCAAAAATGTAAACAAAGGACCGTGCAAATAAGTCACAATGACTGCTGTGCAAATGAACAGTAGTGCAAATGAACAGTGGTGCAAATGAACAGTAGTGCAAATGAACAGTAGTGCAAATAAACATTTATGAAATACCTATTTACAAAGAAATTTAAAGAATATGAAACAAAAAAAAAGAGAATTAAAATATATACATTAAAATCTAGGGTTGCCATGAGGTAGAGCAGCCATAGTTTGGTGGGGTCTGCGGGGGGAGCTGGTTATAATGCTGAGGTGAATGCTGTGGAAAAACAGAGGCCTGGCCAAACTCAGCCTCATGCAGTAGCTGATTGATTCTAAGTTTGACCGAAGACTGTAAAGCTGGGGACAGTCTTCTTAATGTAGGAATTAAACCAAGAGCAAACAAATAATTTTCATCATTTAGTTTTTCTCTTTTTTGCTCTCTGCGTTGCTCTTTTTCCTTTCTCCGTTCCTCTTTCTCGTTTTCCCTCACTTCCTTTGACAATAAGTACTGGTCCAACAAGTCTGGTGTCTCAGGCCTTTTTCATTGTTGGTAGGACTAGGCCTCACAGTTGGGCCGGAGGAGGTCGATCCTGAGGACGTGCTTGCAGGACCTTCTCTGTCGCCGACATCTTTACGAATTACTTGAACCCCTTCATCCGCATTTTCTTGGGTAATATTACTGTGGACACTGTAAAGACAAATTCAGTTTACATCAGAAACAATGACTCGCACTGTGGGCCATGCCACACTCATGCCCATTTTGACAAATTAATGTGTAATGATAATATTACCTTCGGAATTCCGTTGATGCTGCGAGGAACTCCATGACCTTCATAAATTTCCACGGCTTCTTTTGTTTAGCCGCCTGTCCACTTCGGCAGTCTTCTTCGCGCTTTTTCCGCGTGTATGTGTCTCGCAGGCTTTTCCATTTTTGTTTTAGCTCGTCCACTACAGCACACAAACAATGGTGATGATCAAACGTTTGTTGGAACGTACATGCAAGACAATTAAATAAAATGAAACTCACCATCAAGGCCCATTTGCTGTGCAATGCCACTCCATAGCTGTTCTCTTCTGTCCAGATTTTTATAATCGCTTTCGCGTTTGTCATACAGTTCTTTGTGCTCGGACACCAATGAGACCAGCAACTCCACATTCATCGTGCCCTGCATCTTCTTTGTCTTCTTCGCGGCTGTGTAAATGCAACTCGGCGTCTGTCTTCTTCGCTGGTATGTGTGCTCAGCAAGGCAGTTTTGTGTTTGAGCGCCCCCAAGTTGTCTTTTAACTGTAACTTCAGAAGCTCCAGACACGTGTGCAAAAGCGCCATTCTCATTGGTCGAATAGATTTCGACGCGAGGCGTCAAAAAAAAAAAACGAACCCGAGGCGTTTTTTTTTTTGACGCTTCGACGCGTGGCGTTTTTTCGCTTCGGTGTGCACACTCTCATTGGTGCCCTTTGTTTAGTCACGAGGCGAATTTCGCCGGCGAAATTCGTCCCGGTGTGTACGGACCTTAACACTCCGGATCACGTAACAAATAGTCCGCTTTTTGTGAGAAAAGCGATCCAAATCTGAAAATAAAACAAGAATTAAGGACTAAAAACTGGTTAATGTATTGCTTTTGTAAGTGACTATGGTATAAGCGTGTTAATGGACTTCGAAGTGTGCATTATTACTTTTTAACGCACTTCGCATTGGACGGTTCAGGCTTCCACGGCGTGCGTTAAAAAGTAATAACGCACACTTCGTCGGCCATTAACCTGTACATATCACCACATAGTTCAACCAAGATACCAACCCTCAGAGAGTCTAACCACTAACTCTACCAACACAGTTCCTTATTATGATTTCCTATGTTGTTGGAACAGCTTGTTTGTGAGGGATCAGACTTCTTAGTTGTTTTCATCTTAATTGAGGGTTAAATCGTAAAAAGGAATTTATTTTCTTGCCACAGTCCATCATTTTGTACTTACTGTGAGTCGGTTTTAATGGGAGTGATGTAGTGAGATGGGGAAAAAGGCAGCAGTTGATAACTAAATTTGTCTTTCCTAGGTTCTTTCCTGATAAATTCCGATTTCCTACGGTTTAAAATGCTGAAGATAACCTAAAATGACCTTCAGAGGATGAGACCCATTTTGCTGGAGTGCAGTGGCTCATAGATGCTGCCGTCCAGTCTGGCAGGTAGATGGAGCAGTAGCCATGACAGATGATGGGTAAAATTACTCCACACTGTAATCAGCCTGTCTATTCTGCTGAAGCCTCCTACTGATCGGCGGCGCTGTCCAACCCATCTCACTTCCATGTAATTCAGCGACCTCTTCAATTCAGCTCATCTTTTCTCCTCCTTCAGCTCCTTGTTGGCTTTGTGAGGCTGAGAGAATGAAGGAAGAGGAAAGCTGATGGCTTGGCTGGAGGTCTCCTGAGGATTTACGGTTCTTTTCTTCATGAGAAATAAACAAGCTCCTAACGTGCGGCTTGTGAAACATGTTCTGCGAAGGAAGAAGATGAATTTTCATTCATGGACTTGTCTCATGTTGCTGATATACTGTATGTTTTGTTAAAGCGAAATAGCAGCATGCCCTCTCAGGAAGTTTCCAAGACTTGAAAGTGCTAAAGAAAAATATCTGTAACTTTACCTCATCTGCTGTCTCCAGAGGCGGCTTGGTTCCATTCACTCCAGTCTGCAGATGACGCTCAAACTCACAGTAGGAAACACAAAACACATAAATCTGATGGAATGCAGTCCAACTCATCCCAGCTCAAGTTTAGTTGTATTCCAGTCCAACTATAGTTGCTGTGATCCAAACCATTTCAAGCCAATGAAAATAGCCTGTCTAGGAAAAACCTAGAAAAAAGAAACCTGGGTACAATCATACTAAATAAACACCTCTTTCTTCATAGAAAGGCTAAATTCTAAACCACCTGTTGGGCCTACTTCTACTCTTTTAGCTCTTAAGGGGAGCTTAGAGGTAAAGGAAGAAGTGCTAAAGTCCACTTTCCATGCCCAATGGAAAATTTACTTTGAGTTTCCCACATTATAAACCACAGAGTTGAACACAGAGCATTTTTTTTAAATATTTTAAACCATATTCATTATTTAAACACAAAAACTTAAATTCATATACATGTATATACATATTTAGAAATATCTACTTTACCCTTTGGGTAATAAACATGTTTAAGAGTCCAATAAATGTGTCTGACTTATACGCCATTTAGTTTAACTTCCTTTTAGAGTCGGGAAGTTAAGTTTTGTTCTTTAGTGTCAAACGCATATGTCAATCATGTATCTCTGACCAATCACAGCCGTTTATTCCCACAAACATGCACACTGGATGGATTATCTCGTCCGTCCCCCTGAGGATTAAATGAAAGCTTGAAGTCGGACGGCCATGGTAGCTTGAGTTTGCCTCACCCGCCCAGAATTATTAATCGGAGACTGTAAAGTAAGGTCAATAGTGTTTATCATTCCCTGATTGGCCCTGTCAGCTGCCAATCAAAGTAACATTCACTGAATTATGTCTTCCCCTCCCCGCAGGTCAAATGAGTATTAACAAATACGACATTAAAAGTTTTTTAAACCTGTCTGAGCCAAATTTTCCTTTTTCCTTTTTACTTCCTGATAACAACTACAGACTTCTGACCGTGAAAGTAATGAAATGGCCAAATGTTCTACATGGACAAAAGAAATTCTTCATTTGAACCTCATGAACAGTTGATTTCTTAAACCCAGGGCCATATGATGAAGTTTACTGTTCAAAGGTTCACCTTTGATTCATGCTGTACTCAGATGAACTCATACCTGTGTGCTAACAGAAAATCATTAACGCCAAAGGAACCTTTTCCAAGAGTTCATGGTGAGTATTATTTGGATGAGTTTCTAATCTTTCAGGCAGATTTGAACACTTTTTTTATGAGAATTATCTGTTTGATATCTGGTTCAGGCTATGTGGATAAATCCTTTCTATCAAAGAAAGGTTTGATTTGAGGAGAGGAAACTCATTTTTAGAAGGGGAGTGTCCCATAAAGAAGTTTTCTTATATTTACTACTAAAGAAAACCATCTATTTTGTAAACTGCACCTAAACCACACAACAGACTCCCCATAGTTCTTTTGTCAGCGTTTAGACTCCCAGTGGGCCTGAAGACGTTAGACGAACTTTTCAATCTGACAATTTTCTGGATTTAAAAAAAAGTTTTTTTTTTAATATGATCTGAAATTTTCCTACAACTGGATGGTTCAACAGTTAAAGTATAACTTTGTTCTTAGTTGGTTTGACTTCTGATACAAATTAAAATTTCTGATTTTTATTGTTGCTTATTACTAATCTCAAACCTACTGGATGTTTTCATGTAAGTTTTGTGTCTGTCTTTACTATAAAGAGGACATAGTTAACTCTGAACATGCAGGGTCATGCTAACAAAGCTGATTCATCTCACAGATGAATTCCCCTAGTCTGTATGCAGAATTGGGACGTTCTTGAGACGTTCCTCCATGCAGACACGTATCTGCTCGTCCTTATTTCCTGCAAACATGGAGGGCAGCTTCTCTTCTCTTCTCTTCTCTTCTCTTCTCTTCTCTTCTCTTCTCTTCTCTTCTCTTCTCTTCTCTTCTCTCCTCTCCTCTCCTCTCCTCTCCTCTCCTCTTCCTGTCTGCGGCCCAGCATTTCTGTTATTTCAGACGCAGGTGCCGTCAATCTGTTAAGCAAGAAAACGAGGAGATGGCTGTGTCAAAGTCTTTCCCTATGAGCTGGGCTCACATCACACAGTGTGTCAGAATGAAATTATCTTAGCCAAGAAAGAAATGCCCATTTGTGGGAGCAGACCGCCCTGACACTGAAGTTTCTTCTAAGAGCTTTTATCACCGTACGGCTGCAAGCTTTTGTGAGCTGTGTGGTCAATACTCAGGGAAGTGAATGGTGCAAAAATATAGAGAAAAAAAACATGTTAACATGTTCACTACAAGCTAATTTAACATCTTGATGAAAATACCTCTGTTTGCATAAATGAGACGATCTAATCTACTTGGAGCAGTCAGTTTGGAAGAGTCTTTGTCTTTAATGGATCATTCAGCGGAATTATTTATTTAACTCTGCTTTTTCTGTTTCCTCACATTTTCAAAAAACACAGGAAAATCCAAAGTTTCTCAGGGCTAAATGTTTCTGCAAATACTTCTATAAAAATGCCCTTTTGTCTAATTTTTTTTCTTTGTTTTAAAAAGCAACAACTGAAGAAACTGAAAGGAATAAAGTTTACAAAGAGACTGAGCAGAAGACCGACAAGGAAACATGGAAAACAATCTTGCAATGAAAAAAGGGAAAAGAAATACGGCTAGGAAAGGTTTTATTTCCAAATGAAACAAGGAATTTTATTAAAAATAAACCAGAGGAGAAAATCTGTTAGCTAAGGAGATGAAAAAAAAGAATCCAGATGAAGATTTCAGCTTGCATTAGTTGTCCAAACTGAAAACACAGAGACGAGACCCGGGCACAGAGCAGCAGTGTCCAACTCCCCTCTGACCCTCCTTAAGCGCTGGTGCAAAACCCATGAGGGGGTAGTCGAGCAGTTCCTAGTTTTATTTTATGTGCTAAAAGACAACTAAAATGAGGGCGTCACAGAAAGCTTGAAGTGACACATACTAGTACTACATATGATGTAATTAAACATTAGATGAATATCCTCAAAGTCCCTCTTAGTCAGTAAGTTAATTAAAAATACCAAACTTAGTCTATTAGCTAGAACAGGAACTTGGTTACAACAGGATGACTATGTTAGACTTAATGAAGAAACCCCCCCAAGTTCTAATAACTATCAGAAATGCAGGATTTCAGGGAAACGAGATGGTTTAGCAGTAATATCACAGTCTAGCTTACTTCTTAGCACGAAAGTCAAACACTTTCATTGTCTATTGAGTTGTCTATAAATCACCCAAACAGGAAGAAAAGTAGTTTCATTCATAAGTATTTATGGCCCTCCCGGAATATTCAGAATTTTTAACTGAGTTTTCTGACTTTCTATCAACTACTGTTTTAGATTATAATCAAATTATAATAATAGGGGATTTTAATATTCATTTTGATGAGCCCAGGGACTGTCTAGGAAAAGCTTTGCAGCTTTATAAGAAAACATAAAAGAACCCTCTCACTGTCACAAGCACACCCTGGACCTTGTTTTAACGCAGGGGTGGGCAAACTACGGGCTGAATCTGGCCCGCGTCCATGTTTGGTCCGGCCCACTGAACAATATCAGAGACCCATGTTTGTTTTTTAATCTGGCCACAGGATCAAGCTTGACATTTTATTCCACCTTTTGCAGCTTGCGCTCCAACCTGAAACGCTCTAAAATCACTGTCAAATAAAACTGAAGACAGTCTTTCCTTTCTATGTTGCAGTTCATGTTTCCCGGGTTAGCTCGTTCTTTTAGAGCGATTATGCTGCTTTTTTTAAACAATGCACCCTGTTCTATTTGCTGGAGACCCTGTCAATCAATCTTTTCAGTCCGTGCCGTGTCTCCTGTACAGAAACGTGGAGCTCTTCAGATCAGAAATCTGTGATCGATCTTTGTTTTCATTTTAAGATCCTGGACCTAACTTCTATGAAGGTTTGAGAATTTAAACAAGAGAAAAGGGAGAAAATGTTCATGTCTGTGGGAGAAAAGTGTATTTAGGTAGTGAGGAGTTTTACTGCCATAAACATCTGTAATCATTCTCCACGGATTTCACCGATCACGGTTATTTTTAGAACGTAACTCCTGCAATAAACGAGGGAACTCTATACTGGTGAAAAGGTCACGCAGATATATATGCGTAGCTGCAGCAGAAGACACAGAAATTTGCTTTTTTCATAATTACTGGATGAGAAACAGACGTGCAGGACACAGCACCGCATGATGAGCTGCAGCCCTCAAAGTCTTTATTAGGATTATGACGGGAGAGAATCCACTATTTGTTTTTTTTGTGTTTTTTTTTAAATGTATCAGTATATTTTTCCCGAAATTTTGTCTAGTGTGTTATTTTGGTCATTGTTTTATTTCATAAATAATGTTATTTATTTTATTAAAAAGATCATGAATGAATGAAACTTTATTCATATAGCACTTGAAGGCACCAAAGGGCTTCACAATAAAAAAAGACACCTAAAATGGGAACAAAAGTTTTAAACTAAAAACTCTAGAATATTCTGTTTTAGAATATAATTTTCAATCCAAATGTTTTTATCTACATTCCATGTTATTTCATGGTCACTCCACGCATCTGCTTGTGATCCGGCCCTTATATCCAATTTTAGAACCAGCTAAGTGTCCTTCCTCATAACCCCATCATTTCTGATCACGTTCTGATTACCTTCTAGTTTACATTAGAACATGCTGCTGCCCCAGTGAATAAGAAACAGCTTAGAAGAACCTTATCTGACCGTTCTGTGTCTGAGTTTAAACACACAGTTCAACGAATACCTAGCAACATGCTGAGCAAAACTCTGAGACCAGCTCCCATAGCATCAGTCCTAGTATAAATGACCAGTTTGTTAATGATGCCTTACAACCCCTTTGGAGTACAATTGATGTTGTTGCCTCCCTGAAACCTAAGCTTGTAAGTTAGACAGAATGGCGTTGCTCCGGTTCAGAGCAGTCTCTGAATACCTGGAAACGTAGCCTCTGAAATTATTTAAAAAAAAAAAAAAAACTTGTCATAGAGCCAGAACCCAGTACTTTTTTTTTATTTTTTTTAACTTGTCCTGTCCAACAGCTGGATAAACAGATGAAAGCTGAAGGCCTCTTGTGTTGGACATATTTTACTTTAACAACTATGGAGCCCTTTACTGTTCATAATTAAATAAATAAATATTTAATTCAATAAATAAATATGACCTCATGCAAATACACAATCAACCAATAAATCTCTCATAAATATATAAAAAGATCATGAAATGGTGAAAAAGCTGCACACCGATTTTAAAGTAGCCATTATATTATTCAATATATTTCATTTTGCTTTAAAAACCTGTTCATTATTTTAAAACAGCATTTTAAAATATTCATTTTAATCATGTGGAATATTATTAAAATTTTACGTCTTTTTTCAGAACCTTGGATTTCAAAATCAATATTTTCCAAAGTAGTTTCGTTTTTATTTCATGTTGCTGTTTTTCACAATGGCTTATTTATTTCATGAAGAGCTTTTTCAGAAGAATGGGTCTGTCTGTCAATCAAACTAGACAAGGCGGAGACACTTTTGTGATTGGCTACTCCTTTACTCAGACATGAGAAGCAGCACCTTGACTACATCGATCGAAGATGCTTCACCAAACGTGACGGCGCAATGCACACTCCTCAACACTAGGGGGAGTATGCACCTCAACACATCCAAAGTGTTACATGAAATTGGGCAGTTTTGGTTCTAAATTTGCAGATAAAAGTGGCTTTGGGCGAGTGTGCATAATTCGGGTGATTTTGTGTTCGGTTCAGCAATTTTCATCTTCTCATGAACATCTAGTAGTGGTCTAAGTTAGGCTGGGTGGTTGTTGGAGTTCCACTCAGCTTCTATGAACTGGAGTTTCCATGAATGCACCATGCCGCATGTGGGAGGCGCTGCAAGCTAATGTTTTTAGCCTGATGGCCACAGTGGTTGGTTGTTCTTATCTCAGTAACAATGCATGGATGCACAATGTACATGGAGAGTGTTGAGATGTCAGAAACGTCATCGCAGGAAAGGTTCAATATTTTCCCTGAAAGGGAAAAATAAAATCAGAGGACCTGATTATAATCATTGTCTTAATGAAAAAAGAAAAATATCATAAGGTTCAGGAGGCCTGAGCAGGCTTGTTCCGCTTTGCACAGCTGCCTGGTCTGACTGTTGGTCCGCCAGCTCGCCTCCTGCGAGCCGACATCAGGCACGATGTGAGCTATGAGTGAATGGTGTAAGAATGAGGAGTGTTTTTCAACCGGGGACTTCGAGATTTGGACGACCGGAGCTCCTCTGTGGTTTGGTCCACACAAACTCTCAAACTACAAAAACAGAGTCGTAGATGTTTGCATCTTCTGCAGCAGACAGATTGTTTGACTCTATTTGATCTCTAATGTCAATAAAGCCGTGCAGATATCGCTGAAACATAATCTCTCTGACTGGCACACCGCTGAGCGGGTATCGAGGAATATGAGTCGATTTCCATGGATGAGCCGATGAGCGTTTAGATCCGCCTTCTTTCACTGATTGACAGATTGACTCATTCTCCTGAAAAAGCTCTTCATGAAATAAATAAGCCATTGTGAAAAACAGCAACATGAAATAAAAACAAAGCTACTTTGGAAAATATTGATTTTTGAAATAGGAGCTTCTGAAAAAAGACCGAATTATAATAATATTCCACATGATTAAAAATGAATATTTTAAAATGCTGTTTTAAAAAAATGAACAGGTTTTTAAAGCAAAATGAAATATATTGAATAATATAATGGCCAATTTAAAATCGGTGTGCAGGTTTTTCACCATTTCATGATCTTTTTATATATTTATGAGAGATTTATTGGTTGATTGTGTATTTGCATGAGGTCATATTTATTTATTGAATTAAATATTTATTTATTTAATTATGAACAGTATAGGACTCCATAAACAACAGGGGTTATGAATTTTCTGACAAACCAGAGGTATGTCTGAATAAACCCCTTTTGTAATCGATGCCAGACTTTATTCATTTTAATCATATTCGAAAATCCTTTGTGTTGGACCGGACGCAAAAGGAAAGGAGGGAAGAAGAGAGAGGGATGTTGCGGGGGGTAGAAGGGTGAGAAGGGCTGCGGCAGCCAGAACCCCCCAACGCCACTCGGCAGCAGGCAGAGAACAACCGCCCCCCGGGCGATCATATCCGCCACCCAGGCCAGGGCCAGCAGGACCGCCCCGAGGCCCCCAGAGCCAGAGAGCAGGGAGGCACGGAGGGACAGAGAGCGCAGCCCCGGCCCAACCAGGAGAGCAGCCCCCCCACCGCGCCAGGAGGGCCCACCGCCGGGCCCCACCTGTTAAGAGTGCCCGCAGCCCCAGACGAGCGCCTCATCACCACCCATCCCCCTGCCCCAACCCCAGGTATGGGCCAGGCCCCCCAAGGAAGACCCACTCCGCGCTCCAGGTAGCCACCCACCTGGCCCACGGTGGGTCCAGGAAGGAGTAAGGCAGGGGCCAGCCGCCCCCGCCCAGGAGGAGGGCACCCAGGAGAAAAGGGGGCCCACGAGGGGTGTTGTAAACTTGGCCCGACCAGACTCGGCCACCGTTGGAAATTTGGCGAGGCCCTGTACTCAGTGGCAAGGACCAGAAACCACACAACAGGGACACGGACACCCCCGGCTCAGGTGTGATGCGATCCCTGGCTCTTGGCCTTCCCAGAGAGAGAACCCACTACTTTTAAACCATAATAGCAGAGAATGGAAATAATCCTATATTTCTTTTTAGTACAATTGCCAGACTAACCAGTAGTCAGAGCTCAGTAGAACCACATAGTCCTGTTTCTCTCAGCTCTGATGATTTTCTTGCATTTTTCGATAGTAAAATCTCAAATATTAGACATAAGTTGAATCAAGTTATTCCTACAATCAGCCCAGAGCAGGCTGAAGCGGTAGAAGTGGAGGCATCCATAGAAACTTCTGTAACATTAGACTGCTTCACTGCTGTGGATCAAGCAGAAATGACAGCAGTTATTACGTCTTCCAAATCCTCATCTTGTCTCTTAGATCCAATCCCCACTAATCTTTTTAAAGAAACCTTTCCCATAATTAATGTATCAATGTTAACTATAGTAAATACCTCTCTAGAAACATGCCAGTCTTTTAAATATGCAGTTGTTACACCTCTTCTGAAAAAGCCCAGTTTAGATCCTAGCAACCTGGCCAACTATAGACCAATATCAAATCTCCCCTTTATTTCAAAGATCCTGGAAAGAGTTGTAGTTAAGCAGCTTTAGCACCACCCACAGTACAATAGCCACTTTTAAGATATTCAGTCGAGGTTTAGACCCCACCATAATATGGGAACTGCACTAGTTAGAGTCTCTAATGACTCACCTCTAATGGCACCACCCACAGTACAATAGCCACTTTTAAGATATTCAGTCGAGGTTTAGACCCCACCATAATATGGGAACTGCCCCACCATAATATGGGAACTGCACTAGTTAGAGTCTCTAATGACTTATTGTTGGCCTCAGAAAAGGGACTACTCTCTATTCTGGTCCTGTTAGATCTCAGTGCAGCCTTTGACACTATCGACCACAGTATCTTACTCCAAAGATTAGAGCATGGCATAGGGATCAGAGGATCTGCTCTCCAGTGGTTTGAATCCTATTTATCCGATAGGCCCCAGTTTATTAATGTAAATGGCCATTCCTCTCACTGCACTCGAGTTAGCTACGGAGTCACACA
This sequence comes from Oryzias sinensis, assembly GCA_037389245.1. Taxonomy (NCBI): domain Eukaryota; kingdom Metazoa; phylum Chordata; class Actinopteri; order Beloniformes; family Adrianichthyidae; genus Oryzias; species Oryzias sinensis. The sequence goes on along the minus strand of CM074503.1, from coordinate 5,816,928 downwards.
GGGCTCAGTTTTAGGACCCATCCTGTTTACGCTTTATATGCTACCCCTAGGAAACCTAATCAGGAAACACAGCATTAATTTTCCCTGGTATGCGGATGATACGCAGTTGTATTTATCCATGAAGCCTGACCAGAATGACCAGATAGAGAAACTGAACGCTTGCATCAGTGACATCAAGACCTGGATGACAATTAAATACCTCCTCCTGAACCCAGAAAAAACTGAGGTCATTATACTAGGTCCTAAAAACCTCAGAGATGCTCTGTCTCAGGTAGTCTCCCTGGATGGCATAAGTATAGTCCCCAATTCTACAGTTAGAAACCTTGGGGTTTTATTTGACCAGGATTTATCATTTAAGGCTCACATATCTCAGGCATGTTGAACTGCCTTTTTTCACCTGCGGAATATTGCTAAGATCAGAAATATACTTTCTAAGAGTGATGCTGAAAAACTCATCCATGCGTTTGTAACGTCTAGACCGGATTACTGTAACTCTTTATTAGCAGCGTGTCCTAAGAGTTCCTTAAGAAGTCTCCAGCTTGTTCAGAACGCAGCTGCTAGATTGTTAGCTGGAACTAGCAGAAGAGATCACATCACTCCTGTGTTAGTTTCACTTCACTGGCTCCCAGTTGATTCTAGAATCAAGTTCAAAATCATCCTGTTAACCTATAAATGGTATGGTCCCATCCTATATTAAAGACCTCATAGTGCCTTACCATTCGTTCGCAAAATGCAGGACTCCTTGTGGTTCTTAGAATAAGTAAAAGTAAGGTTGGAGGTAGAGCCTTTAGCCAGCAAGTCCCTGTTTTATGGAATAAGCTCCCAGCTCGTGTAAGAGAGGCCGACACAGTTTCTACATTTTTCTGACCCAGAACATCTTCACCCCGGTTTATGGGTCAAAAAGAACAAGTATGGTTTGTTTGTGGGAAGTAAACTTAGAACTGCTTTTCTTTTCAAAGCCACATCCTCGGGAGCATGAATGAAGCCGTGACAGCTGCATTTACACAGCGTCCTTTGACCCCCCCTGTGGTTTACCATGGACGGCTGCCATGAACACCAGTCCGTTCAAAGCTCAAACTTAGGCAAACCCTGTGACAAAACAGCAACTTCTTGATGCTGGGTAAAAGTCTGGCTGCTGATCTACTCGGGGTGTTGAAGTAAGGAAACTTTTTGTTCTTTTAGACACCGGCAAAAACCCAGCAGCATTTACAAACTGGTACCTGCGCAGTGTCAGAAGGTTTAAATCTGGCAGTTTGGTGAAATTATTCAGCAGGTAAATGTCAGCCAAAGTGCAGGCAGTTTGTTTTACAGTCCTGATTTCTATTATTGAGTATGTTGTGTGTGCTCAGGGTTGCAGTTTAATTTCCTGAAAACTGCTCTGCTGCTTGTCTGTAAAGCCTTGACTTGATCAGGCTTCTGCCTTCCCACTTTCACTTTTAGGGACAAATTCCCCTCTTGGTGTGGGTATGAGCGTGAACATCTGTGTTCATGTGGTATTGGGTGGATAGTTGCATCCTCATCCACAAACTTGTCTGAACTTTTAAAGATGCTTGTCTGCCTCTCAGTTCTGTTGTTCTGCAAAAATTCTTCTGGTTTTTGTTTTGTTTTGCTGTTGTTCAGCCTAAAAATAATTAAAAGTAAAAATATATATATATATTTTGAGAGAAAAAATCTGTTTAGCTGCAAAAGACATCTATTAAAACTGTAGAAGCTACATTTTGAGAAGAAAATCCAACTCTGTGGAGTAAAAGGTAAACAGTTCTAACTTTTATATATGTGGGGGGTGGGGTTGAGACTAAACTAAGGACGCCCTGTTCACATTAACTGCTATGCCTGTGGGAGATAAGCTGTACAACCCCAAATCCACATGTAACCACTGATCACTGTGGATCAATATAGGTCAAGCGCCTTGCTCAAGAGCACCACTGCTGGTCATCAACCTGTTGGTACCATAAACGCAACCAGTGCCTCTCAAGCTGAAGGGTTGCCACAGCAGTCACTAAAACCTCATGTGGATTGTGCTGTTATGTATTTTCTGGTTTTGTTTGCATTCTTTCTAGACACTTTAAATACATCCAAAAGTCAGCTGGCTTCAGATTTTTCTGAGGGTCGAAGAAGAGCCCCCCTGCCCAACATTACATTTATGTTTGCCTGTCATTCATTTGCTGTGCAGGAGCTTAGCTTTTGCTCCTGCTGCTCTGCTGCTGATTCTGGCACTCATTAACCTGGGCAATGCTCTTCTGCTGCAATTAGGCTGCTGTTTGCAGCTGCGCTGAACATGTTCAGACTGACTGCGTTGACCAGGCCCTAAACAGATATGCAGCAGCCCGTTTGTGTTTAAGTCAAAGCATGTGTATTTTTCCCCGTTATTTATTGCTTTACTACAGTTATGTTTGTCACAGTTTCATAATTTGGTTTATTTAACACGTGTCTTTAATAAAAACCCAAATTAATACTACATGCAGTTTGTAAATGGTTTTGTCCTAAAGTCTATTTCTGAAAGTTAAAGCAGTAACTATGTCCTGAATTAGGAAATGTTAGACTTGAACTTCTCTCCATCTTCTTCTGTTTCTTTGAGGACCTGGATGAGCCCCCATTGTCTTCTTATGCGTTTTTATTTGTTTCCACTGAGCGGTGCTGTACGGTCCAATCCGGTCGAGTCCAGTCCAGTCCATTCCAGACCACTCCAGTATTTTGAGTGTTTCCATTATAAAATGGATTGATTAAGCCAGGCTTAATCTAACCCTTTTTGGGCCCCCGCTGTTTGTACGTTAATAAAAAAATGGAATGGATCGGTTAGGGTGGAACGCGTTGATTGGCAAATGGTCATTATGACAAAAGAAAGCGTCTGTATTCCTCTTTGCCGCCTGCATGCTTTTCTTAAACAGCATTTAATGAATTGTATATATGAAGAATCAAAAACCAAACAGAAAAAATGAGCTGCTGGATGACCTCCCTTTTTGTTGTTGTTAGCTTCATTCTGCATGCGCCATGATGGTCCAACTATGAGTGAAAATCGCTCACCTGAATTGCCTGGACCATTCTAAACTGGACAGGACTGGATTGTACACATTAGCGGTTTTAGGCATGGGCCATATGGGCATTTCCCAGGGGCGCAAGTTTTTTTGGGGGGGCTCAGGGGGGCGCTGGGAGGATTCTTCGCCCGAGGAGTAAGTTAGTGTAGACCGCCACCGGTCCGTACCGCTTGGTGGAAATGAGGCTTTAGTGTAATTTCGGTCGATTGGTCCTGAGAGGGTTCTCGTCTGTTCACAGTATTCCTCATATGTGCATGCTGGCTCTCATTGGGGTTCTCTGGAGTCACAAAGCAGCAAAAGGCTTTGTTACTCTTTAAGAATGAGACACGTTTGCAAATGTCTGTAACCCTTGTGCTATACTAGGCACTTAAACATTGGGAGTTGGGTCATTTAGACCCACTAGAGAATATGCTGAACCTTTTTTCTTCAATGATTTGTGAACCTCACTGGTGTCCACGGATTACATGAAATCTTTCCACCTTTATCCACCTTTGTCATGGTAGGGAGAACACGTCAATGTAAGGGGGGGTCATCCAAGGCCGGCTTTACACTGCAGATCTTGATGCCCATATCCGATTTTCTGACTATATCCGAATTTCTTGACGACCCGCTTACATCATCTTTTAAAAGTGACCCATATCTGATTTTTGCATTTACACTATACAATGCTGAAACTATCAAACATAGACATTCTGAGGACTACGTAGCAGTATTTCCGCATTCCGCGGACCTCTTTCGGACTTTTGTGATTGCGGTTGTCATGGAGGCAACGCAGCGACGGAAGGAGGCGTTGCCCTGGGCGCTCCTGAGGGGATGCACGGGGGAGTAATAATGAGGGCTGGTCGGCCGTTATGTGCTCTCTCTGAGTTTTGAATGAGGAAGTGTTTGCAGACGTTGTTGCTGTCCGAACAGTTTGATCCAAGTGTTGAACCTTTCCTGCGCGATGACTTCTCTTTTCTGACCGTAGTCAGAAACACACGGGAGATTTCCTCGGGGTTCATTTTTCCGTTCTGAACCCTCTGCCTCCAGAGTGCGCTAAGAGACTCCAAAACTTTTGGGGGAGACACCTTATTATTAATTTACGGTTCTCCGACAGTCCCCCGCTCCGCGCTCACACCCCCGCGCTCACAGGAGAGAGGGGGACTCTCTCCTTACACACACACACACGCAAGCACGCGTGCGCGCGCTCCCACACACACACGGTCCCCATCATACGCGCCCTCAAAGAAATAAACGGCTTCTAGCCTGCTGTTCCAGAGCAACGGTGTCCCGCTTCATTAGTTACCGTTTGCGTCCGGACCGGACATAACAGCGGTTTCCAACTACGGTCTGAAGCCTGAGGCTGAAAGGTAACATGCTGACAGCAAAATCAGCACAAAAGCATCTTAATAAGTCACGTGATCTCAGTTGGTGGTGTCCTGAGTTGCCGTCACTGACGTATGACTCGCATTTACTGGGGAATATCCGATCTGTCTGCTTACATGGCACACGCAAATGCACGTATCCGATTTGTTTCCGATTTATTTCCACATATGAGAGAGGCCTGTATCCGATCTGAGAAAAACGGAATCCATGCGCTTTTGTCCTGCTTACACGTTCACCGATCATATCCGATCTGTGCCACGTGAGAGGAAAAAATCGGAATTGGGTCACTTGAACCATGCAGTGTAAAGCCAGCCCAATATAGCACAAGGGTTAAATGGCTCCTTGATGAGTGTTCTTCTGAGATCTTCAGCTGCACTTCTTTGTCTGACACTGTCTGTGATTTCTTCATCCATCAGCAGGAAGCAGGTTTGGTAAGATAACATTTCTGGTTCATTACTACGGTGGCCGACAGGACTCACACTACATGCACATCCTACCGGCGGAAAAAAAATAATTTAATTTCAAACTATTTGGTATGACAGACTTTTAGGGTCACCAAAGAAAAGGAAAATTACTAGATGTGAACCGTAAATTGAACCGGTAAAAAACTCGTAATTTTACAAGATTAAAGTGGAAGTGAGCATACCGAGCAGCAAGTGAACGCCGCGCTGCAGCAGAGCAGACCCACTAAACTCAATTGAACAGGTGAGCTGAATGTTTATTGATAACTTTCCGAATGTTTGGAAGCTCATTTGTTTGATTTATGATTTATTCATTTTTTATTTATTGATGGGTGGTTTGCAGAATCTCTGCAGCCGTTGATGAATGGTAAATGGTGTATACTTATATAGCGCTTTCTACCTTCTTACGAAGGCCCAAAGTGCTCTACAGTCACAGTCCCATTCACCCATGCACTGACCCATTCACACACTAATGGCGGCTCCGCTGCCGAACACTGGCGCCAACCTCCCACCAGAGGCAAGGTGGGGTTCAATGTCTTGCCCAAGGACACTTCGACACATGGGCGTGCAAGGCGGGAATCGAACCTGCAATCTTACGATCCTGGGTAGACCGCCCTACCACTGTACCACGGCCGCATTGGTGTCCCTTCAGCTGTCCACTTGAATCCTTTCTTCCTCCATGAAACCAAGATGTCTAAGTTTGTGTGATGCTTCCATCTGAGGAGTTCACTTTTTTGCATTTTCAACGTTCTAATGCTAATATAACAGACTATTTTCATTCATCTATGTTGTTTTATGTGGAAACGGGACTTTTCATCTGGAGGAGTGGGCGTATGTAACACTGTTTACTTCCGCCTTGGTGTTCGGATGACAGGTTCATGATGTCAGGTGACAAATGAACGTCAGGTTATGTGAATGAAATAGAAAATAAAGGCTGCAGTGGTCCTCTGCACCCAAACGTGTCTCTGAGCTCCTTATTTTACATATGAAACTCCGCTTTACCGACACCAAACCCCAGAAAGCCGGCTCCACTGAAAATAATCTGATTTTGAGTCACCAAAAGGTTCAGAATGTCTTTTTTTTTTAAACCTATCCGGAAGTAGAGCTCCACAAAAGGCTCCATATATTTCATCTTCAAGCTAGGCTCAGATAAATGGAAAACTTTGGTGTTATTTCCTCATTAATCTATGACTTTTTTCTCATAATTTTACGAGATTTTAAGTCGTAAATTTAGGAGATAAAACGTGTAAATTTACAAGTTCTTTTCACGTACATTTATGACTTAAAAGTCGTTATTAAAAAAAAAAAAGACAGAGCGTTAGATGCAGATGTCACTATGTGGAGAGCTGAGTAAATTTATATTTTTAGACAAACGTATATTTGTAAGATATTACGTTATCTAGGAAGAAAACACCCTAATCTTGTCCAAATATCATGTAGCTGTCAGAGGCCGAATAGTTTGAAACTGAATTCTTTTTTTTCCTCCGGCAGGAAAAAAAAGTGCTCATTTCTGTTATGCTGTTGCTGCGGTTATGTCGCTATGTTGCAGGTAATTCCGTTGTGCTTCGGGTAATGCCGTTGCATTGTTTCTTTTGTATCTAGTGTGAGCCCTGTCGGCCACCGTACATTACAGTTTATCTCAATAAATTAACTTTATAAAAACAGAATTTGCTCACTCCCTGGTGTTTGTTTGAAGATCTAAATAATGTTAAATTGGCATATGTTAGAAAAGTTCTTTTTTATGTACCAAGTACCCTGAAGAACTATTTAGTTACTTTGCCTATGAAATCTTATAAAAAAATAGCTGCTTTCCGTCCAATCATGAAGCAAAAAGGGTTTTGACCTTTGACTCACTTAGCAGAGAAAACAACATTATCTCGTGTTTTTTTAATGTGGTGTTCAGTGTCCTTGAAACGATGAAATACTGAGTGGAACAAGTGTACACTTGGTGTATCGTAAGATTTTATATTATAAAAAAACAAAACAAACGTGTTTAGTCTTTTCTAAATGACAGCAGAAATGCCAAGTCTGATGAGACGCAAACTCTTTTCAGTGAATGGTCAGGAAAAAATACAGACATGACAACTAGCAAAAAAATAAAATTTCTTCAAAAAGAGATCAGCATAACTAAGCAGTAACATATTTGAACAGGAACAATGTCATTATTTGTCAGTAATGTTGTATTTTAAGGTTAATACAGCTCAATAACACTGTATTTAACCCTTTAACTGCCTGATCAACCAAATGGTAGATAAATAATGTTAGAAAACTTTATTTACAACACCTATGGTTATCAAAGGTTTTATTTCACCTACAACTCAAATTAATATTCAATTCTCAGTTAATGTTCAATATGCAATTCAAGCTTGCAATAAAAAAATGCATTTTGCAATTTAAAACAGTATGTCCTGAATTAGGAAATTTAAATGAATTTAAAAAATATCGAATAAAAGCAAAATCGATTGCTTTTTAATGCCATCATTCAAATATTGTTGTTCACCTTTTGGGATATCCCTTCAGGTGTCTCCACAGCGAATCAGCTTTCACTAACCAGATGCACTTCCTGACACAACCCTGTATTTTATCTGGGCTGGGGGCCAGCACTAAGGGACTCAGACCCCTTGGTTTCCCACATGCCAGTGATTCCCACAGCCAACTGAGCCATCCAGCCACTTGATTCCATAATCAAATCAAAATGTGTTTTGCAATTTCAATTCAAAGTTAAATACATTTTTATAATGCATATTGCAGTCCACTATACAATATTAAAAAATGACATTTCTACCATCACTCCGGATTTGGAGTCACATCCGTATTAGAAGACACTATTTTTTCATAACTTGCTGTTTCGAGGGCTAAATGTAGGGGTAGGGAGAAGCTGTAGGGGAAAGGTTTGGATTTGGCCTTGGTCATCCATAGTCAGATTCAATCAAAACTGTTTTAAAAATTTGTCAAGAAACTTAATTTGGCATCAAACCCACAGTGGGAAGAATTACATTTCTGCTTCTCAGGTCAAGACCTTCTAGAATGGAATAGCATTAATGTAATTGTATAGGTACAACTACATTTAGCCACAACTCCCTTGTGCATAAAGCCGGCAAAAACAAGATATGATAAAAGTACCAAGAAGTCTAGAAAAAAGCAACAAAAGATATCAAAATAACGCGCAAATTTATGTCTACATTTAGGGCTGAGATGACTCTGGGGTAGGTGTGTCTTAGTCTATTGTTTTGGTCTGTAGTGACCTGTATCGCCTCTTAGAGGGTAATGGGTCAAAGAGGTGATGGGGTTGGTTTCACTTTGTATCAGGATGTCTTTTATGAGATATTACTTTTTGTTATGATGACTCTTCTAAGAGTAAAAGAGATATACATTTAAAGCTCTTAAGTATTTATTTTATGTAGGAATTACAGCCGAAAGATATTTCGAAGATGAGGATTTCATAGATAAGTAAAAATTGTGACAACCAACCCTAATTTCCCCTAACAGCCATTTATTTCTCAACAGAAGTCTAATGGGATTTTGGCTTTTTTGGACCAGCTGGTACGTTGTGTTTGGAACACCAAGGGGGAGGGGTCACTCAGTTCAGTTTTTTATACAGTCTATGGTTCACGCAGAATGAAGAAGTACCTGAAGTGCAAAAGTCCAAAACCTGAAGAACAGTCATCATCACATCATCAGTGATGAGACTACCAGACATACTGGAGGTCTGGTTCCATAGGACCATCTAGTCCATCAAATCTCACAGTCTGATGGACAGATTATTTCTCTGACTTGTCAGTTCTATCTCAATAAAATAAACAATAAAAGTATGCCTTGAGTTTGATGCCAGTCTGGAAGTTAAATGCACCAGAGTGACATCTCTAAAGGCTTCCTAATCCATCTGTTGTCTTTATGAGAATTTCCAAAATGTTTTCTACTTTTTTGATATTTTAGACGGTGTATACATCACCAGTGTTTGTCCTTTTTATCCTACAGGATTTGACTTGCCAACAATCATGCAGTAGAGGCAGCAGCAGCACCGGCCTACTCCACACTCAGAACTAGCAGTGGAACCTGTCTACGGCATGGCGTCCTCCCCCGGGCTGAATAATGACCCGTTAACGCTGCTCCAGCTCCAGGAGGTAGATGCCAGCAAAGCGCCAGAGAGGCCCCACTCCCCAGGGCTTCTGCCTGCCATGTATAGCCCCCCTCCAGGCATGGACAGCCACACCGTCTGCATTCCCTCTCCATACACGGACAGCAGCCATGACTATGGCAACGGGCCTGGACCGTTGACCTTCTATAGTCCATCTGTGTTGGGCTACAGCAGACCGCCGTTGACTGACAGTCCCTCCTCGCTGTGCCCCCCCCTCAGCCCTTCAGCCTTTTGGCCTTCCCATGGTCATAACGTGCCTTCCCTGACTCTGCATTGCACCCAGCCTATCGTCTACAATGAGCCCACCCCCCACGCTGCCTGGCTGGAGCCTAAAGTCCACCACATCAACCCCAACAGGTAAGAGCTGAGAAGCTGAAACAGACACCTGCAGAGCAGAGAACGAAGACACTTTACGTCCATTTTGTTGAAAATCACATAGCTGAAGGGTTTATTTGGGATTAAAAATAAAACAAAACTTACAAATGATCTAATTTGTTTGATTTTTAAGGGGGTGGAGTCAGAAACAGGGATGCATCTTTTTCTACATATTGTTACCTTTAAAAACAGTGCATTTGTGACTGAAAATTGACGTTGGTTGTGTCCAAATTCCCACCCTAACCCTTAACTACAAAAAAACTAGATACTGCTGCACTATCTAGCCCCCTGAATTTTAAAAGCAATTCAGACACAATGCTCGCTACTTTTTTTATTTATTTTTTTATAAATGGCGATATGACCTCGTTGGTTTCACAAATTTAAAATTTAATTAATATGAGCTTTTGCGACGATTATTTATGAGTCCACTGTGTTCTAATATAAAAAAAGTAGTATAAAAACGTTGACGATTTATTAAAAAAAAACAACAACATTTTAAATAGATTTTTTCGACAAATTGTTCCGACACAATGCATTGCGGTCTATATTTACCGCATTGATGCACACAGGTTCTTTGCAGACACTTCAGGGAGATTTCTAGGGCACTCGATTTTGGAATTGACAGCACTACAAAATGGCGAAAGCAGTGCTCTATAGGAATTAGGTTGGGAATTCGGACATAGCCATTGAAACTAAGGATAACATTTAGATATCCTGCAGTGAAGTGTGTCAGTAACGACAGATGTGAGCCCTCCTCAGATCTGATCTGTTCAGTGAACGATGTTGTCTCCGACACAGAGAGATCAGAGTAGGCAGCAAGACCAGGTTAAAATAAAACCTTTGGTTAGTCTTGACTGTGGATTCTAAACAACAACAAAGAAAAGATTAATTATCAAAAAAAAATGTTTGCTGTGAGCTTTGAATTAGGAGGAGCCTACAGGAGGTTTAGTCTTACAACTTTTATATGTGTATTTTTTCTTGTGATGCTTTCTTCTGCTCACATTTTTTGTGTAATTCTGTGTTCCTCTTAGCCTCATGACATATTTATTTCTGCTTTTTGTACTTTGGATTATTTCTCATAACTAAAATGAAATATTTATCTCTAATTTCAAACGTCTGTGACTCCTTTGGACTGATTCATGAACTGTAAGGAACTTGTATTTTGTAGTATTATGTACCTACTCTACCTTTTCCAGCAATGGTTGGTGGCTTTAATAACACTGTTGTTGGTCCTGTGGAGACTTCAGCTGGCAGAGGACTAATGATTGAACGGCTAAAACTCTGAAGATCAGGTTCTTTCTTTCCCTCAGTTTGTCTCTATCCTGCACTTCTGTCATCAGCTGCAACAAGCTGCTGGGGAGGAAATCGGACATAGGAGTGGAAGACATGAAACCCCCCTCGTGTTCTCCCTCTGCAGGGAAAGCTGACATGCACTTCTGTGCCGTGTGTCACGATTATGCCTCTGGGTACCACTATGGGGTTTGGTCGTGTGAAGGATGCAAAGCTTTTTTTAAGAGGAGTATCCAGGGTACGACTTCCATTGTTGTTCCTGCTCATTCCCCCTGTTTGCCTTTAACCATCAGTTGACCTTTCTTTTTCCTTCTTTTATCAGGTCATAACGATTACATATGTCCAGCCACGAATCAGTGCACCATTGACAAGAACCGACGTAAAAGCTGCCAGGCCTGCCGCCTGCGCAAATGTTATGAAGTGGGGATGATGAAGTGCGGTAGGTTTATTTTCCTTAGTTATAAAAGCCTACCAATGCATGGAGATGTGAAGACCAACGTTTCCTCTCACTAGCATGTTCTTGGTCTGTTGGTGGACCAAGAGTGCCAGAAAAAAATCTGGGATTCAAAACAGGCTCTTCTTGCTGTGATTGGTCTATTTCATAAAGGGATTTGTTTGATTTGTTAAATAGTAAAGTACGTACACTTGTATAGCACTTTACAAAGCGCTTTACAGCCACAGTCCCACAATCAAGTACACATTCATTCATTCATTCATACTGATGGCTTCACCAGAGGCACCGTGGGGTTCAGTGTCTTGCCCAAGGATGCTTTGACTATAGGCAGAAATCAAACCTACAAGATTCCAATGCAAGGTCAACCACGCTACCACATCTGCCCCCATGGCAGCTTAAATACTTCAAGCTGCCATAAGATTGTTCTAACACATTTAAGGTAACCATGTATTGCAATTTTCGCTGACATTTGCAAAATGCGTATAGCACAGCTTGATAACGATACATTTACACTTTATTGTATTCTACGATCTTGCAGAACCTCTCAATGTTCTCTGTTTTTCCAGTGACTAAAAATATTTGTAACGCTGATTTGTCATTTTGCCATTTTGATTCACCTTTAACTCACCTGTCCCCGATCCTCCAGGTGTGCGCCGCGAACGCTGCAGCTACAGAGGAGCTCGACACCGCCGAGGGGGACTCCAGCCTCGGGAGGCGGCAGGGAGGGGCTTGGTCCGGGTCAGGATGGGTCCTCGGACCCAGCGCCATTTCAGTCTGGGGATACCTTTTTCCCCATTGCCAGGGGGCCCTCCCCTCCCGCAGTCAAACCACACTCATCGTCCGTCCATGAGCCCAGAGGAGTTCATCTCCCGCATCATGGAGGCGGAGCCTCCAGAGATCTACCTGATGGAGGACCTCAAGAAGCCCTTCACCGAGGCCAGCATGATGATGTCGCTCACCAACCTGGCAGACAAGGAGCTAGTTCTCATGATCAGCTGGGCCAAGAAGATCCCAGGTAAGATGAACCTGTGACTCTACTCTCACTGCTCTTCATCAGCATTCTTCATTAGTTTTCACATTCCATAAACGTGATACTTCACGTTTTGGAAGAAACGCACTGAAATGTAACTTCAGTTTGTTATCCATCCCATTAGAATAGTTTGACGTAAACAGTTCAATTACTCACATTAACATATGATTAACGAATGATCATGTCCAGCCCTAATGAATGCATGACTGTGCTATTCAGACATTCATTATTTGATGCTGATAGCCATTTCAATGTACTTTATCTAATTCTGTTCCAATCCTCTATTTGTATATAAAAGTCTTTTACAGTCTCTGAACACTGAGGTAAAGGGTTGGGCCCCAAAACCCAAAGACAGATCAACTGTTGTGAATTTATAGTTTCTGGTGCGCAGAGAACTGAGCAGGTGTTGTACCATAGCCTTTCTGTCCTCCTGTGACCCCTTTTGCAGGACTGTGCACATAGTTTGTCCTGAGCAGTAATCTAAAGCCTAATTTATAACCTTTTAATGATGGGATTTATGGATTTCCAGGGAGCCGAATCTTTTGGATTAGATCATTTCAAAGAGCCGTTCAAAACACTGGCTCTTTTGGCTCTTTTTTAAAATATTCATATATTCATTTTTTATTTATTGATGGGTGGTTTGCAGAATCTCTGCAGCCGTTGATGAATGGTAAATGGTAAATGGCGTATACTTAAATAGCGCTTTCTGCCCTCTTTTGAAGGCCCAAAGCGCTTTACAGTCACAGTCCCATTCACCCATGCACACACACATTCACACACTGATGCCGGCTCCGCTGCCGAACACTGGCGCCAACCTCCCACCAGAGGCAAGGTGGGGTTCAGTGTCTTGCCCAAGGACGCTTCGACACATAGGGGTGCAAGGTGGGAATCGGACCTGCAAGTTACTGGGCCAGCCCATAACTTAGTTTATCAGGATCAGAATACAGACAGTCATGGTTCTTATAAAGACAAAGTTTTGACTTTCACTGCTGTCGTTAAAAATACTTTAGGAGCCAAAATGTGGATTCCAGTTTAGCAGAAAATGATTGACCATTATTTCCCAAACCATTAATACGTACATTCCCACTACATACATAAATGCATCACATGTGCTTTTTATCATTTTGTTCAAACATACAGACTAAAAAATCACATAAAGAAAATCCTACATGTGATTTTATTTTATTCAGTTTATTCTGTTTTTCTCTGAGGACGGCTATCATAAAACACAGACTGTCTCTGTTGGTCCTGATAAAAAAAAATCAATCATTTGTTGGTTGTCGTTGTTGAATAAGTGTTAACAGAATGTTGCTCAGACTGTGAAAGTAAAATTCTGAGTGTAGCGTCAGAGCAAACAATATCATCTCCCCTTTCCAAATGAGATCTTTTCAATCAAATACTTTTGAATACATCAATACATATTGCAGTCAGCAATGTCATCAATCGCAGTGATTGCAAGAAGTTATGCAATCAATCATAATGAACATATTAATAGGTGAGTCATGCTGGGTTCAATGGTTTGACTTTGAAACTGTTCAGCAGATGGAGTTCTGTCCTCTGGTTTTGGTTTAAACTCATGCAGCTGCATCCGTTTTTTATGTCGTATTCTTGTCAAACTGGCTTTTATTCATTCTGCATCATTTGCTCCTTTTCTCTGCATCCCTTCTAATCTTTCCACGTCTGTCCTCCTTGCTCTTCCTTGTGTCTTCTCCCCCCCTCTCCTCCGTTTTTCCGCCCAGCAGGTATCTTCACGGGAGATGTTAATGTGAGGGCTTCACAAAGGCTCAAGCTCGGAATAAGAAACGCTTTCTCAGAAGTGTTTTTATGAATATTTTTCCTGATTTTTTCTTTTTCTTTCTTTCACCGGGAAGTGAAAATGACTACATTGTGTGATCTACAAAAGATCTGAGGCAAGGGCTGTTGAGCAAGGCACTGCCTGCAAAATGCAGAGGTGCATGTTTCCTCAATGACATCATTTAGAGAAATGTCTCTTTGCTGTTCTGTCATATCCAAAGATCAGATGTAATTTCACCAAAAAAGGAAGATTAGATTGTGTTAATTCACAGAGGGACAGATGGTCACTGTGAGGTTCAGGTGGAGCGTGCAGCTGCAGGAGATGGGAACTCCGTTACCGAGGAAAAAATACTAATAAGAGGAAGACCACCAACCAAAATAAAATAAACCAAAGTAGCTGAACCAAACTGAAGCAGAGCCCATGATTTGGGGAGTGTGATAGGAATCTTGGTAGTGGTAACCAGGGAACTTGACATCCAGAGAGGTTAGTTCCCAAACCATGAATAGACCCCCCCTTACATGTGAAGTCACAGCGCCTGCATAAATGTCCACTCCACCATTTTGGTAATCAGATTGTAGGAATCAAACAGAGGTCATCGCTGCTTCGGCTCATTATCGTGTCGGTATTCTGTCGCGTCCACTCCACTGTCAGAGATCAGAACCAACCCAGGTTATCAAGCTTTTCCCTGAATCCAAGTGCGGACACAAACTGGTGCAATTGGTGAATTGGTTTATTATGTCTTGGCTGAAGAGAGGATGAGACACGGCTGGTGGAGAGACTTGCAGGCTAATAGGATGGGATATCTGGAAGGGATCATGCAAAAGTTAGATTTTAGTAGATGTTAGGTGCAGATAAATGTTAGTAGCCGAAGCTTGTTACAACCACGTGAACAGTACTGTAATATGGCGCTGGGTGGGGGTCCTCCTCAGGAATAAATGGTGTCCTTGATGGCCAGCAGGTGTGGAGGTGTTGATTGTGGGAATGAGTAGCAGGTGGAGGAGGCATGCCCAACACAACCACAACAAAGCTTTTCTGTGTTTGGCTATGTGATCACTGCTAAAACCACAAAGACAAAAGGCGCCGGTTTCAGCCGGCACCATTTCAAACGTCACGTTTTGGTACAGATAGGACCCAAACAGTACCCATCCCTAAAATGTATCACTTTTAAGACAACTGAAATGTGTAACCGTAGGCCTACCTGACACAGAATGTTCACGACAGTCTGCAGGCCGCCACCCTTCCCGTTTGACTGTGGCAAGCCATTTTATCACACAAAAATCGGTAAAATTAGACGTTTGAATCTGTAGTTTTTCTGTTGTGACAACCCACAGCAACACATTTGTGCCATGATGAGGTTTGGTGGCTATCTCTCTACGCCAGAGTCACAGATTTTACCTTTCGGATGTATCAAAAGAGTGTGTGCTTTACTCCCAAAATGGCGAGCAACAGTGCGCGTGGCATCGCTGCCAGGGATCTAAAGGTGAGGAGGTCTTATCTAAGACAGGGTTTGACCAGAGCAGAGCATTAGAATTACCATGAACTAACCAAGTACTCAACCTTAAAATCCACCAAATCTCTCTAGAAAAATTAAAACAGGACCAACTGCTCATTCTTCAGAGTTTCTGAGTGTTCAGCATGTGTGCTGCCACTGTGTTCAAACACCAAAAAGCGTTCTGCTTCTGTCAGACTTCAGGTTTATTATAAGGACAGGTAGTACCAGTTTTCTGATTCTTTCTAACAGAAAGACCTTCTGAAACCTTCTGAAAATATTCTGAAGCTGGTTTCTCACAAACCTGACTCAGATCTGGGAAGACCTGAATGTTCACATCAATGTCCTGCATCAAATGAGGACATGTGCTGGGCAGCTTTCTGTTTATGCATGAGTTAAAAAGAAAAAAGTTCTCTCCGGTGTGTGTGTGAACTTTGACAAATATGTCTTCTAAGATCTTTAGTTTTTGCTGTGGGGTAGATGACCTGCAGCTTTCAGTCTTGTTGCAGCACAGAGGGAAGGTTCTGGAAGCAGCGTCGAACCAGGTGGGCCAGAACTCAGGAACGGACTGAACCTCTGAGTTATGATGTTTGTTGATGCGCCCCAGAAATGTGATGGGCGCTTTCCAAGCTGTTCATCAGCCCCGTGATGGGCTGAAGTTCACCTCTGAGAGCAGATGTCTCTCAGTGGAATGTCAGATATAACATCCAAATGCATTATGACTGAAGGAGTGTTGGAGTGAATTCAACAGAAGCGCTTTTTTAGTCATACATTGAATATTTCTGCAAATAAAAGTAGCTCCTGGAAGCAGAAATGTCTTTAGACCAAAGAATGTAAAATACTTTTCATTACTGTGTTTGTCTAAAGGGGCAATGGGGTAAAAGATGAGTCCTTGCCCCTCCTAAGGGGGGGGGTATCCCAGGAACTGGTTAGAGGAGCTGAGCTGTGGCAGAGCCTATCACCAAACACAAAGACTTACAGAAGGTTTATGAGGCGCTCCTCTTCTGACACCTCCAGATTATCCTCCTCTTCTGAACAAAGCCCTGAAACAGTTCCATTTTCAGATGGGTTTCAAATAGTTTTCCACTAAAAGCAAGTTCCCTTAAGCAAAAACAGATCCAAAAAGGTCAGGTCGGAAACACCGATTTGGGACTTCTAATGCTCAAGCCAGTTTGAGATGAACATGACAGCGTCTGGTTTTCTGCATCTTTTGGATTTGAAAATGTTTATATGAGCTATAAGAAACTTCAGACCGTGAACACTATCTGTTTTGTGTACATGTCGACATGTGGACATTTTTGCAGCTAGCAGGTGTGTTGGTAATGTTTGGGTGTGTGTGTGGACGGGCCACGCCCTTTTTGTACTACATTTGAACCTTGCCGTGGTGATGAGCATCCAGTAAGCTTGTTGCTTTATTCAGACATACCTCTGGTTTGTATGAAGATTAATAACCCCTCTTGTTAAAGTAAAATATGTCCAACACAAGAGGCCCTCAGCTCTCATCTGTCTGCCCAGCTGTTGGACAGGACAAGTTAAAAAAAAAAAAAAAAAAAAAAAGAAACTTCAGACCGACTTGCTTTGAGTCAGAGGAATCTGTGCGATCATCTTCAGTTTTTTTTTTCCGTCTTTACCTCCAGGTTTTATAGAGCTGAGCTTAGCAGACCAAATCCACCTGTTGAAATGCTGCTGGCTGGAGATCCTGATGCTGGGCCTCATGTGGAGGTCAGTGGACCATCCTGGAAAGCTCATCTTCTCCCCGGACTTCAAACTCAACAGGTAGGAAAGTCTTACACCATCTATTGCCAGCACTGCTTCTGAGATGTTAGGTCGATCACGCTCTGCAGATGTGCAGCATCCAACTAGACACGAGGACGGACTAGAGTGACACCAATGCAGAAGTGACTGATTAGAGCGAAACTGGGATTTTTTTTTGTCTTGGTTTTTTACAAGTCAATTTGTTTGGCAAACCAACAAAAAACAAAAAAAGACAAAAACAGACCTCAGTGTTTTACCCACAAACTTAATAACTGCTGCAAAGCAGAGAGAGACTGAGCATGTGCAGGAATCTCTCTGAGAATTCCCACCCTAACCCCTAACTACTAAAAAACTATTTATGCAGCACTATGGAGTGCCGTGAATTTTAAAAGCAATTCGGACACCACGCTCACTACTATTTATTTTTTAATAAACGGCGCATATGACGTCGTTGATGTCACAGAGTTAAAAATCTACTTGAAATGAATGTTTTGTGACGATTATTTATGAGTCCACTGTCTTCTGAAGATAAAAACTTTGATGGTTTATTAAAAAAATACATTTAAAGACATTATTTTTGGTAAAAATTGTTCCGACACAATGCTTTGTGGTCCATATTCGCCGATGTAGTGAGCATCGATGCACACTGGTTTTTCGCAGCGACTTCTGGGAAATTTGTATGGCACTTGATTTTGGAATTTTAGATTCGGACAGCACTACAAAATGGCGAACACACTGTACAGTGCACTACGTAGGGGTTAGGGTGGGAATTCGGACACAATCTAGATCTATTGAGCTTTTTACATCAGAGTTTTGCTTCGCTGCCTTAAATGCAACAGTTTTATTTGTCAATAAATGCTGGAGTCCAGCTGCAAGTTCTTTGGTTGTTATGTAATGAGATGGTTACCGTGATTATAAAGAATTAGCAAGAGTTCAGGGATCCTTCAATGGTTTTTTTAAGGAGCCTATATCATACTTTTCTTAAGCCTGTCAGGTAAACTATGGTATATCTACATATATGATAGTATTACTCTTGAGACACAAAAAATGCATTTTTTTATAAAATCTGGGTTATTTTTGCAGCTAATTTTTCATCTATATATACAGTTTTTTGTACAGTGGAAATAAAAAACGAAAAACTATAAAAAACGAATTACTTAGGCTGGTGTTGAACAGCCCGATGGCAGCTGGGATGAAGGACCTGCGGTAGCGTTCCTTTTTGCATCGTGGGTGCAGCAGTCTGCCACTGAAGGAGCTGCTGAGGTCTGAAACAGTCTCTCTCTGAGCTTCTACTGCTCCAGCAGACTACTGCATAAAGGATGGCCGAAGCCACCACAGAGTCATAAAAGTTCTTAGCACTGTCCTGCACACCCCAAAGGACCTCAGTCTTCTGAGCAGGTGGAGACGACTTTGGCCCTTCTTGTACAGGGTGTTCGTGTTGTGTGTCCAGTCCAGTTTATTGTTTAGGTGAACACCCAGGTACTTGTAGTCCTCCACGACCTCGATGTCCAAGCCCTGGAATGTTCACCGGTGCAGTCAGATTCCACTCCAGAGTGACAGCTCATCAACTGCGAGCCAAAGTCCGTGAGTGGGGCGCGGCTTATGGCAGAAGTCAGCGCTTAAAGCCACTGCTACATAACCGCTCATTTTATCAACAAAACTCACACTACTGAGAGCTCTGGGACCAAATGAACCCACCATGTCAAAAGGCGCTCCGACGCACAATTTATGGCATACAATTACTCGCGGGTCATGAGTCATATCAGCCTCCAAACAGGTTGGAGCAGTTTGCAGCCCTTGCTGTCTCTCCGCTTTTCCTCTGTCAGATTTAAACTTGATGCTTATGTATGGCTATGTATGTATTTATTGGAGAAAAGATTAGAGGTCCCATTTCAGTGAAATGGTGGTTGAGTGATTGTGGCGGCTCCACTGGCGTGAATGACGGAATCCTAATTCACAAGTTGGCTATGTTATGAAACACTTCTGATTCTAATGTCCAGCCCCTGTGCTGGCACTGAATATGGTGTGTGTGTGTGTGTGGGGGGGGGTTGTTTGGGGGTACATCCCATTTGTCTGATTTTAGGACAACACTAATAGTATTGAAACCCCCTCTGTCCGTCAACAGCTGCAATGTGTTGTTCTCTAGGCCGCTGGAGGTTTAATCTTTTCCACCTGCTGGTCTGATAATTCAACCATGACAGGGGGGGTAGAGGTGGAGGGTGTTGAGGATCCGCCTACTGTACATAAATGCAGCATTTGTTAGAAGTTTGTCTCCATGTTCTCTGTACGGGTGGATCGTTTTCCTGCCAAAATCTTTTATCTCATAGTGTTCTTTTCATACTGACCTTCAACTCTGCACAGACTAAGTCCGTCTGTCTGCCTGCAAAACTCTGAGCTGCACAGATCGCATCCGTTTTGCCCTTTTTTTCATTTTCAGCACAAGCTTTTATGTTTTGTTTTACCACATTGAAAAAGTTTTTTTTCCCCTTTGTTTTGTTTTGTGTTGCTGCAATTCCAGGATTCCTGCAGCTTTCTTAAGATAAGCAATAAAAATATGGAACAGAAACACAATCGATCTAGAAACTTTGAGTAAAAACTATGAATAAACTAAAATTTTATTTAACATATTTTCCAAAAAGTACATGTTCATACCTTTTTCAAGGAAAAATGTAAACTCTTTTCTCAGTCTTCCAAGATCTTTCCTTTTTTTCTTCAACTATAGTTGATTACTTGAAGGGCCAACGTCACGTAAAATAATTTTTTTGAGCTTTTAAGTTTATTATAATGTTTATTCCTTACGAAAAACAAGAGTGGTATTTTCATCTATTCGAGCATCTCTGAGCGTTCCTCTAAAACCCTTCTCTCTGAGTACAATCCCCTCCCAATCCATAAAAATGAATTTGTCCTCACATTGTGACATCACAAAGTGAGGAATAGCCCCGTCCAGGAAGAGTCTGTGCTGCTAACCCCGCCCTTAGGCTAAAACACATCCACTTTCTCCGTGGAGCTGGCGGGGATCGGCTAAGCGCTTTCATATGTGCACAATATGCACATCCATTTATTTACATTTTTTTTTGTTTTCAAAAGTTTGGATGGTGTTTGTTTTCGTGGGGGAAACGCAGAAACACTGCTGAGGCTGAGGCTGGTTGATGTCATGAAATGGGTCGCAACCACGAGGTGTGAAAGGTGGTGCCTCAGAGGTTGGGTCGTCTTACTTCCAGTTAGGAACATGAATGAATAACTCATATTTCATTAAAACAATCATTTTTTAGTGTGCCAAAGCTAATATATTATCATATATGGACTTAGTTTACTCTGAAAGGTTTAAGAAATGCATGGAATAGGCCCTTTAATGAAGATTAGGATTAGATCATTCGCACACATTTTTCAGCACATTAGAAAAGACGATGTCAGGACATCATCTGTTTTCAAAATAAATGTAAAATGTTCTGAAACCTCAGTTTGTTTCTTCAGGCTAAAGGAAGTTGATGGTCTGTCATCATTTAGGAATCCATTCAGCAGTATTGAATTCATTCATTTTATGTTCTTTATGATAATACACAATAAGCGGTAGATATTGAGATATAGAAATAAAAATGAATTGAAATGAATTGAAAGTTGGCACCAATTTTAGGCAGCGGAGGTGCCATCAGTGTGTGAAGGTCTGTGTGCCTGCTTGAATGGGACTGTATCTCTTAAGTACATCTGGCCTTAAAGAAAGGTTGAAAAGTACTGTATAAGTATACACCATTTACCATTTGATGACCATTGTCAGGCTACTGTGAGTGCTTGACTTCAGTCTTCAAAGTCACTCACATGCATGTGATACAGCTTACAATGTCAGAGGATGGATTGCTTTAAATGTGCACAAATAAAGGTTCCAATGGCAAATGTTCTTGAAAACGTAGCAACATTGTCCCCAATGCACCTACTGTACACTACTGCACACAGGCCAGCAGGTCTGATAACTATTAGAGCCTTAACCAACCAAGACCAACCAAGAAGCTGTAGGTACTAGTTAAGTGACTCGTTTTAACTAGGGACTGTTGGGCAAACTGAACTGGACCGGATGAGTGTGACGTCGCCCATGGGAAATGGTTTTCTGGCGTCAATCAAATAAAGTCAATTCAGACCCCATTTTATCATGACATGGCCCTCACCATGTTAGAACCAGATGACGTCAGTAAACAGTGATTGGTCCTAGTCAGTCTGAGTCAACATATATATGGCAACCACTCTAACCAATCAGGAGTAAGCTTGGTGGAAGCCTACACTCCTACCATTTGAAAAATGGCTTTTCATCTGTCAATCAAACCCTTAGAACATTCAGCGTGAAACCCCATAATTTTATTTGACTAAATTCCATAGACTATAGAAGTCTATTGGATTTATGGAACGCTCAGTCCAGTTCTTATGTACAATCAATGGTCGCATTCACATAAAAGTTCAGGTATTTCATTTGATCAAAATGAAGAACGCAGACTGTCAGTCAGACACTGTTTGCTCCACTGCCTGACAAGCAGGGGGGTATTCCAGAAAGCAGGTTATGCTAGCTCCCACGGTAAGTTTAAGGCTAAAGAAGTGTACAGCCACTGCTTTCGGTTCCAAAAACAGAGGTATGTTTCAGGGTATGCTTAGTTCCACCTGGCAACTCATGCTCTGAACATAACCTGGTCTGGAGCAGGTTTAGTTGAAGGTTAGTTTGTCTTCAGAGAGGTGAAGCAGCATGGCGTGTCTATTTGAAGATGATTTAGTGGATGAAGAAGCTCAGATAATACGTTTTCCACCGTGAGAGGATGATAAGACCACATATGGATGTTGGAAAGATAAACATTTTTACTTTGATATAACTTTAATTATTTTCTTTAGTTAAGATCAATCAATTATTTTTAGTTAAGTCAGATTAAAAATAACACATAGTTATCAGACATTTATTTTACTTTCATTCAAATTAATTCAATTAAGTAGGTGTAACTTTGGAGCCGCTGTTAGATTGGTACCGCAAGGGATTGTGGGATACCATTCCCTTTGCCTGGTTGGACGGATTTGGGTGTAAGTGTGGGTTTTTGATGTGTTTAGTTGCTTTACTGTTTTGCTGTGTTTTGCCCAGTTATTTTGTCCTGCAATGTCTAATTCTTTCTGCTCCATGAGTGAGAGGAAGAGAGAGGATGATGAGCTTAGATAGCACCCCTACTGTATAGTGGTGTAATAATAGCTTCAGAGATATGGTACATGGTCTATGATGAAAATTCGTGTTGTTTCATTCATTTTATTGTTCTAAAAATGAGTATATCTGAAGGCTTAAACTCAGACATATGAGAGTTCAAGAATTACAATAAATTAAGATGGAAAAACTTTTAATTGAATTGGAGTAATACGACATTTAGTTGTATGTATATATGCGTCACAATGAAAATAGAAATGAGATAGAAACTCCTGCATTTACATTGTCCGCTCATTTTCTCCAAGCAGAAACTCTTTCTTTTGCTGATGCAGCCGTGTTACTTTTTTAATGGACGTATAATCTTCATACGCCGTCATTAAAACCTCAGACTCCGTCTCACTGAAGTATAGCGCTGTCTTTTTTTCTCCACGTGTTTCCATGGTGACCCCGGAAATCGCGATCTATTGAGAATGTCTTTATGTACTTGACTTGCACGTGCATTAACCCAGGGTTACCAAGTCGAGCATTATTACGCTAACTCATATCCAGTCTTTTGGAAACGACATACCCAGAGTAAGCAAGTTCAGGCGGATTTCAGCCAGAGTTAAGGGCTTAAAGTCAGGCTAGTTGAAACATGCTTTCTAGAATACCCCCCTGGAGGATCACCAGGTTTAGATTTCCTGTGCCTGTTGACACTAATCCTCATCGCCATCATGTAACTCACCTGTGACATCAGGAGTTCATGTTTAGTCACAAATCAGAGTTGGTGACCGTCACCTGTCCTTCCACCACAGCTGATATGCCAAGCCACCAAGTAGCAAAGCTTAACTCAGTCATTTAATTTTTTTATTTTAAATTAAAGCTAAACAAAGATCCATGATAATTACAACTTGTAAATGTGTTTATCTCTAAAAAATCTCTGCATTTGATATCTTCACTTGTTAATAAGTTATATGTGCTGCATGGCTGTCTATATAGGATGATCTCAAAGGGATAAATAAGCTTGTTTTATGTTCAAATTAATGAGCTGGACCTGTGTGAAGGGACAAATGAAGCATGGGTTTATTAGTGGGCATGCATGTGAGGATGATGGTTGTATCTGACCTTTCTCTCCTTACTGCCACGGAAACTATCTCTATAGGCTTAGCTTAGCCTTGACATGTTTTCAAAACAGTCTTGTTTTCTTTGTGGAGCGGCTGCTGCAGCCTGTTCTCCTTGGACACATCCTGGATTCAAATCTATCCACTGTCCTCTGGGGCCGTGATCCTCTGCCTTTTTTGTTTTGGGAATTTACAATTACGCTGTTTAATGCTTCAGCCTCATTTCCTTTTTTCACATATACAGTGTTTGTTTGTCTCGTATAAATCAAATCTGTTTTTATTGTCCAGCCATTTGTGGTCTCACTATCGCTGACCCACATCAGGGCCCTGTTCCAGCAGGTTTTGTGAGTTACCACGGTAAGTTTGAGGCTAATGAAGTTGATAACCTCAGCTTTTTGTTCCAGAAATGGAAGTATGTTTCAGGGTATGTCAAGTTGCCATAGTAGCAACTCGTGCTCTGAACATAACCTGGTCTGGAGCAGGTTTAGTTGAAGGTTAGTTTGTTTTCAGAGAGGTGAAGCAGCATGGCGTGTCCATTTGAAGATGATTCAGTGGATGAAGAAGCTCAGATAATACTTTTT